>BPTQ01000005.1:256127737-256356834 GCA_019973895.1 Chrysanthemum seticuspe | reverse complement strand
AATTTTGATAGTTGCTTATAGCTTATTTTGGTATTCTCTAGCTTCTGTATCTGTTTGGTTTCATAAGTAGCTTATTAGCTTATTCTTGTAGCTTATTTCCACTAGCTGTTACACTATAGCTTCATTATTTTACACATAACCTGCTATTTTATCAATTTTCATAGATTCATAATCTCATTTTAGATTTTTCCTGAAAATTTCATAATTTTTGGTCTTTATTTGCTATTTTTCTCATTTTAATTAGATTTTAATCAATTTTAAATAGCCTTTTATAGCAATTAATTGAGAAAAAGTTCCAAAAAATAATTTTTCAATTTTAATAGTTTAAGATAAATGTAAAAAGCTTAAAAAGTATTTTTCCCTATTTTTCTCCTTTTATTTGGTATTTTTAATAATTTAAATTAGTTTTAAATAGTTTTAAATTAGTAATAAATATATAAAAAGTCTAAAAAATATATTTTCTGTTTTAAAATTAGTTTTATCATATTTTAGATTTTTCTAAGTCTTTATTTTATTTTTCTAGTCTTATTTCATATTTTCTTTTATTTTTGAGTATTATTAAATAGTTTAAAATAGTTTTTAATTAATAATAATTAATTAAAAAATTGTAAAAATAATTTTCTTTTTCTATAAATTTTCTTTTATTATTAGGTTTGTAAAAATGTATTTTTCATATTTTTAGGATTTATATTGTATAAGTTTCACGTTTTATTTTGTACGTTCACGTATTTTTAATTTAAACGTAAGTTTTTAGTTTTAGGTTTTAAACGTTCATCACTTTAAAAATAGTGATAGCGTTTATTTAATATCTTTTATCTTTTTAATTTTCTTAATTTGCATTTAAGTCGCTTTTATTTTATTAACTTTTTCTTTAGTGTAATTATCCTATCCAAATCCTTTCTGATCGCTATCAGTAGTGGTCATTCTATCGTCTGATCTAGTGTTTGCACACCATTGAGTCTCCGTGGGACTTAACGACCCGGGAATCCATTGTATTCTCTGATCTTAATTGCATCTGTGTCTGAGCTGTTTTTAGTCTGTTTTGACTTGACGGTTTTGCGCAGATCAAATTGCATTATGCACATTGAAAACTTGTCACAAGAAAATTGTCACATTTCTAATACAAGTTTTTGCTATGGAAAAGTTAGCAAATCACATGATTCATAAGATCGACCTGCCTATGAAGAAACATAAACGATGATTTAGTTTAAGTGTAAAAACATTGCAGGTAATTCGTTTGTAAGATGTCCAAATACAATGAATCTTTGTTAGCTCTCGGAAACCGTCTAGAGAAACATGTCTAGGTTCATTCGAATAATGTCGATTTTCTATTCATTAAGATAAATAGGAATAAATCATTGAGCTGAGACTAGTGCAATTCAATTACATAATAACTTTTATGCAAAGTTTAATCATTGATGATATGGTGGCGTTTGAGAATATAAACAAGTAACTTAACTAAAATAGAAACCAAATCTACGACTAGCCACTACATTGGTTGAATGGTTGATAGGAAAAAAAATGAAAAACGACATAAACTGAAGACAAAGAACATGAAATAGTGAAAATGGAAAAAACAAAACAAAAAACTAACGAACAAGAAGTTAAATTGGTATTAAGCACACGATACTTCGATGATATATGCATGCTTTTAATAGCATTCACCATCATTATAATGAAAACGTAAACATATATAGTTTGAACCCCGTTTAATGTTGCATGTTTTTACCATTATTGGGTTATCATCGCATGGACTTGTTTTGTATAGTAGTACTACCACCTGTTATTTGCTACATTCTTTTTTATGTTCATTTTCAAATTTTCTTTATGTAATTACTTGTATGATGAGAGTACGTGCATTAGCATGTGGACGAAAACTAAAGATGCATATAACATACTTCTGCATGCATGAATGCGAAAAAAGGTAGAAAAGATGCAATGTATGTTTTTTTTGCAATTTGTATACGCCTTGATTGGGGACGAATGGATAATGATAGTTAGGGTGTGTTTGTTATGGGGGGTTGACCCTTGCAGATAGGACTTAAAGTTAAAAAAAAATATGTTTGTTAGAAATGCAATATTCAATTATTATAACCAAATATAAGAGGTTAGAGAAATCGTGAATAGCTAGCCGGAGTTTGCTTCACATTTTCAAAGTGGTGGCTCAAATCCATTATCTATCGCTCATTCTTTTTATTTGGCTTTTTTATTTTACAAAAATTATTAAATTATTACTCCACACCTTATATTAATTTAAAAAACAAATTAACACCACTTTCACATAATTATAAATCCTCTTTTTCTTCTTTTCTTTCAAACCAAAACCTATTCCTAAACCCACATACAAAACAAACAACACACCCTTACATTCATTGAAACTACAAGAAAAACCATTATGAGAGCCATATGCCATTGTAGAGGAATACTAATATATCTTTGTTCAATAAATTAAAAGTATAATATGTTCACTAAAGGGCTCTACAAAGGTGGCTCTAGATTCATAGTTTGATAAAGTTTGTATTCCTGTGATGTTTAACAAGTAATGATCGACGACTCATCAAAATTTTCATGGTCACAAAAATATGTATCCTATAGTTGTCATTTTACTTAGTCATATTAAGATGAACTGCAAAATACATCATGTGGTTTGTCCATTTACACAGTAAACATCACTGTCCGAAACTTTTGGCAATCACCAGCCTTCCGTTAGTAGAAGTCAGACATATTACATTCCTCGGGACTAATGATGTAATTATGTTTTTGTTATCTATCTTATCTAGTAAAGTCAAACACGCATTTTGATCAAATCAGTCCCCAAAACCCTGAATTCGGCCATCACATTAGTTGGCGGAGGTGGATGTGGCGGATGGTGGTGGGATGGAGGAGGTGGGTTGTGGAGGTAGCAAATAGTGGTGGTCATAGTTCCGACCACCATAGATATGAAGGATGGTTGTGGTCATAGATCCGGCAACCATAGATTTGAAGGATAGTGGTAGTAGAGGTGGTGAATGGTGGTGGTGGAGGTGGTGAAAAGAAACTGATGGGTTTAGGTATTTTGTGATGGTTAAAAGTGATTTTATTTTGATTGTTTTTGGTATTTTATGATGGGTTTATGTATTTTGTTGAAAATGATTTTATAATATGAGGTTTAGCTATTTTGTCGTGGTGAAGGTGCTGAAAAAAGACGATGATTAAGGTAGCAAAGGTGATGAGAAGAAGATGATGAAATAAATTAAGAGAGTGTTTGGGATTGATTTTATCAAAATGTGTATTTGACTTTTAGTAAATCACGGAGATAAAGAAGAAAAAATAGCATCGTTAGTCTCGAGGGATGTATTGTGTCTAACTTTTACTAACGGAGAGATGATGATTGCCAAAAGTTTTTGACAGAAATGTGTTGTCTGAAAACTGACAACCCACATGAATGTATTTTGCAGTTTACTCTTTAATTAATTAAGTAATGTCAAATTCTTGTTATTTATGCTTTCCGTTTTCATTCGGTTTATTATAATTATATCATAAAGAACACATTATGAACCTTGAATTCGTTTATAAGAACATGATGCAAGGAAAACTCTCTCTCCAGGCACCTACAAACCTAATATAAATACTGATGAACTGATATATATCAGTTTTCTTCAACACATTTGATTTATTCTCTGAGAATTCCAAATTCTCCGCCCATTTGATTTCTCTACGTACCAAACAAGAGAAATGAAATGATTTCCTTTTCTCTAGTCTCATTTCTCTGTACCAAACACACCATAAAAGTTTTGGGATGGTTATGAAAAAGTTCATAAATAGCCACGGACATACTTGTTAAGCCTCGTACATCATAAAAGAAAAGACAAACCTGGATTTAAGCATGTACGGGCTATGTGATGGCACAAGGCCTCCATTTTCTTAGGGCCCCGATTTTTAGATCAGTAATATTATAAACTCAGTTTTGACGTTTTTGTCCAAGTAAATAATGTTTTTGATGGATTAACACGTTTTACAATGTTAAAGTAGTGATATAAGTTAATATGGAAAAACTGAGTTCAAAATTCTTTTCTAATGGAGAAGAACATGCAGGGGTGTGTTATAGGTATGTTGCAATGAAGGGGATGACCCAAAACCTATATCTTGATCTTTGAAAATTATCTTGATTAGTTACCATTATTTAATGTATAACAATTATTTTAGATGTAACTATATTTCAATAAAAATATACAGATAAATTTCAAAAAAATATTACATGATTTTATATATGACATAAAAGACTTCATCTTTATCTTTATGACGTTAAAGATAATTTTAAGGTTTTGAAATTCATTAGATTATATCAAAGAGAAAAGAAGATATATAAAAAATAACTAAAAAAAACACAATAATAAAAAAAACACAATTTACTATTAACCTGGTTATTGAATTCATTTTTAGCTTTTCTTTTTTTATTAGAACGACAACTTTGTAACATGTATTCTTCAAGGGCCACTAATGTAACAATGCACAAGGTTTTCAAAATTAACGAGCCGACCTTGAGAAAAGACTTGACTTTTTTGAATAACCTGAATATGGATGTTTCTTTGTTAAATGTTTGGGTTGGTGGGTTAATATATAAGTTTTATATACGTTTTAGAGATGCGTAGTCATATCAAAATGATATGTGTTCTGAAGAGACCTTGTTAGAGAGCTAGGTGCAGTTTGGCACTAATAAATGTGAAATAAGCCGTAAAAACGTTTATTTATATTTTATGATCTTCTAATGTTTTGTCGATAACAAACGTAAAATCATTTTAACGAAATAAATAAAATACGTAAATTGTTTGAACTAATTGTTTCTAACATATTCACATTTTCACATAAAACACTAAAACAAGTATAAGTGATTTTATGATTTAGTAATACATATGTGCAACAACTAGTGTTTGCATATTTGGATAAAATATACACATAACTAGTATGTAGTATATTGGGTAATATAAATGGGTAGAAACTTAAGCATCACAACCCATTGGGCAAATACATTGAATGTAGTTGGGTACAACCCAAAGTCCATAACCCATGGATCTTGACCCATAACCCATTGCATGACATCATGCTTATATCATACATGGATAATATCCATAACCCATGGATCAACCCATACCCAAGTGACCAAGTACATTGCACTCAAAGATACATTGTATCTAGCCAAAGATCCATGGTTCAACCCATGACCCATAACCAAAATACCCATGGGTAAAAGGGAGCGTCCCACGGATCCCTAGCTTAACGCTAGACGGATCCCTTGTGGAAGGGATCTGTGGGATCCGGGGAACAGTAGGATTTTTCCTCTATAAATAGTGAGCCATTTCTTCATTATTTCTTACCCCTTCTAACACACTTTCTCCCTGAGTTAAAAACTCGCTAACCTCATATCCAAGAGATCTATGTTTGTAGTTTTGTTTTTGTGTGATCTTTTAGATTCCTCTTAAAGGCAAGATTACCACCTTTGAAGTCGAGCAAGCTCAAGTTCATGAGTTGTCATGCTTCCTCATCATCAAGGCTACTGAAGTCTTCTTGTTGATGGTTCCTTTCTTTCTTCAAAGAAGTGTAGTGTTGAAGACATTAGTGAAAGATGTCTCAAGTGTCAAGACGAAGATATTAGTGAAGAGTATCTATCGTCTATAGCATAAGCACTTGTGGTAGGTGCTTAGAAGTCAAGACAAGAAGCATTAGTGAAAGGTGCTTAGAAGTCAAGACTTGAAGCATTAGTGAAAGGTGCTTAGAAGTGAAGACACAAGACATTAGTGAAAGGTGTCTTGTAGATCTAGTGAAAGGCATTAGTGAAAGGTGCCTTAGATGTACATTCAATATGGTGTGTTTCGATGTACTAGATAGACTAGCATTAGATCCAAGGATATTGATGTCCTTGATGATGTTGTAAAGGAGTAGATCTCCTTTGGGATTAGTCGTTGGTGTAGTGTGGTAGTAGTTCCTCCATTGCAATGGAACTAGGTGCTTAGCCTAGTACCTAATAAAGGGTAGGCGACGTTGTGATATGATTAGTTCTCCTTGGTGTGAAAGAACTCGGTGGTTAGCCTAGCACCGTATAAAGGGTAGGCGACGTTGTGATAGGATTAGTTCTCCTTGGTGTGAAAGAACTCGGTGGTTAGCCTAGCACCGTATAAAGGGTAGGCGACGTTGTGTTAGGTGTGGTTCGCCTTGGTGTGAAGGAACTCGGTATTTAGCTTTGTACCGGAAAAAAGTTAAGCGACGTTGTGAAGGCTTCTCCGCCATAAGGAGATTGGTGTAGTGTTTACAAACTCTCGAGTAGGTGACTCGGGGAGTGGAGTAGGGCAAGGAATGTGTCCTTGTAGCCGAACCACTATAAATACTCGCGTTGTGGTTTTTTGCTTCTTACTCTTATCTCTTTATTACATATCTTTATATGCTTGTTTATCAACATCCAACACACACAACCAAATAGATTGACATAAGTCGATCTAAATAGTTTAAAAGGAAGTTTTAATTGGTAAAACTATTCAACCCCCCTTCTAGTTTTCCATAAAATGTTATTGGGTTACCACCTTAGCACACCCAATAACATTACAATAACTAAAACAACATTTCATTAAACTAAAAATAAAATTACAATACATAAAATAGAATACGACATTTCAATAAAAATAAAAGTACAATACATTAAGAAACTACATTTCGCCTTGTTGTTGTCGTTTTTAATGTCGTTGCCAAAGATGACCCTCAAGATTATGTCGAAGGTTGGTATGCACATCTTTGTCTCTTTGTCACGTAGTTCCTTTTGTTTCTTTTTGTTGGTGTAGTGTGGTAGTAGTTCCTCCATTGCAATGGAACTAGACGCTTAGCCTAGTACCTAATAAAGGGTAGGCGACGTTGTGATAGGATTAGTTCTCCTTGGTGTGAAAGAACTCGGTGGTTAGCCTAGCACCGTATAAAGGGTAGGCGACATTGTGATAGGATTAGTTCTCCTTGGTGTGAAAGAACTCGGTGGTTAGCCTAGCACCGTATAAAGGGTAGGCGACGTTGTGTTAGGTGTGGTTCGCCTTGGTGTGAAGGAACTCGGTATTTAGCTTTGTACCGGAAAAAGGTTAAGCGACGTTGTGAAGGCTTCTCCGCCATAAGGAGATTGGTGTAGTGTTTACAAACTCTCGAGTAGGTGACTCGGGGAGTGGAGTAGGGCAAGGAAGGTGTCCTTGTAGCCGAAACACTATAAATACTCGCGTTGTGATTTTTTGCTTCTTACTCTTATCTCTTCATTACATATCTTTATATGCTTGTTTATCAACATCCAACACACACAACCAAATAGATTGACATAAGTCGATCTAAATAGTTTAAAAGGAAGTTTTAATTGGTAAAACTATTCAACCCTCCCTTCTAGTTTTCCACAAAATGTTATTGGGTTACCACCTTAGCACACCAAATAACATTACAATAACTAAAACAACATTTCATTAAACTAAAAATAAAATTACAATACATAAAATAGAATACGACATTTCAATAAAAATAAAAGTACAATACATTAAGAAACTACATTTCGCCTTGTTGTTGTCGTTCTTAATGTTGTTTCCAAAGATGACCCTCAAGATTATGTCGAAGGTTGGTATGCACATCTTTGTCTCTTTGTCACGTAGTTCCTTTTGTTTCTTTTTGTTGGTGTAGTGTGGTAGTAGTTCCTCCATTGCAATGGAACTAGGTGCTTAGCCTAGTACCTAATAAAGGGTAGGCGACGTTGTGATAGGATTAGTTCTCCTTGGTGTGAAAGAACTCGGTGGTTAGCCTAACACCGTATAAAGGGTAGGCGACGTTGTGATAGGATTAGTTCTCCTTGGTGTGAAAGAACTCGGTGGTTAGCCTAGCACCGTATAAAGGGTAGGCGACGTTGTGTTAGGTGTGGTTCGCCTTGGTGTGAAGGAACTCGGTATTTAGTTTTGTACCGGAAAAAGGTTAAGCGACGTTGTGAAGGCTTTTCCGCCATAAGGAGATTGGTGTAGTGTTTACAAACTCTCGAGTAGGTGACTCGGGGAGTGGAGTAGGGCAAGGAAGGTGTCCTTGTAGCCGAACCACTATAAATACTCGCGTTGTGGTTTTGTGCTTCTTACTCTTATCTCTTCATTACATATTTTTATATGCTTGTTTATCAACATCCAACACACACACAACCAAATAGATTGACATAAGTCGATCTAAATAGTTTAAAAGGAAGTTTTAATTGGTAAAACTATTCAACCCCCCTTCTAGTTTTCCACAAAATGTTATTGGGTTACCACCTTAGCACACCCAATAACATTACAATAACTAAAACAACATTTCATTAAACTAAAAATAAAATTACAATACATAAAATAGAATACGACATTTCAATAAAAATAAAAGTACAATACATTAAGAAACTACATTTCGCCTTGTTGTTGTCGTTGCCAAAGATGACCCTCAAGATTATGTCGAAGGTTGGTATGCGCATCTTTGTCTCTTTGTCACGTAGTTCCTTTTGTTTCTTTTTGTGTGTGTCATATCTCTCGATCCATGTACATTGCATATTGGCTAAGGGACTAACATATATATCGTTAAATTAATTTATTTGGTATTTTTGATCTTTTAGTATCATGTTATGCAATATGTTGCAACAATACATAATTGTACATATTTTGCTCAATTAAGCGCGTGCGAGTTGTGCTATAATCCCCCAACAACCCTCAAGGACACCAAAGGCCCGATCCACATCTTTTTTTGCACTTTCTTGAACCCTCCTAAAATTTTAATTGTCATAGTTTCGTGTGATCGTATATGATTTGACAAAAGTAGCCCAAGTGGGATAAATACCGTCTGCAAGGTAATATCCTTTGTTGTATGTGTTACCATTCACCGTGAACCAGGCCTCACGAGTGACATCGTCAATGAGATCGTCAAACAAATTCGAATGATATAGGACATTTTTTGTTATTGGAACCCGCTATACTAGCATGCCAAATCCACAAATCTTGTTATTCAACTACTTCAATCAATATTGTCGGATATATGTGACCCCCCCCCCCCACCACCCACATGTTTGAATTGCGGTTTGTAAGCATTTAGACAATTTCTCCATTCTCATTGCATACATTCTAGACTACCAAGCATACTTTGGAACCCATGATAGTTTTCGTGTTTTTCATATATCCTCATAATATCATTGGGTGAAATAGGGAAGAGGGGGTTGAATTGTATGTGAAACTGTATATAAATAATGATTAGGTTTCAATATTCGAAATATATAAGTTAAAAGTGGGTATTTACAGGTGAAAAAAGAGGGTTTTTTTTTTCTTTTGGCCGTTGCTTTCCTGATGTTATTAAACGTTCAAATTTAAAAAATAAAATTAAGCTAAACAACGCCCGTGAATAGGCTAGCGAAGGGGCGAATAACGAGCCAACGGCGTGTACGCCAGTGCAGAACGGCGTCGTGATTGGGCAAAACAATTGCCAATGACATGCCATTTAACCCTTGGATCGTGTACTCTGATAAATTTCTAGTAATAACTTTGAGGTTTTGTAGATGGTACCCCAGTGGGCTTATGAATCGGTAAGTTGCTAGTGATTCTTGTTCTGACAAAAATCAATTCACAACGGGTAATGTATAAGTTGCTTGTGTAGTAGTGTGACATTTTCAATTTTGGTGGGATGAGTTTTTTCAAGAAAAAGAAAAGAGCGAGAGTCAAAAATGGAATGAGGTATGGGGGTAGAATATAGACAAACCATACTCTTCCTCGTAAGTGAACACGAGAGTAAAGATACTATTTTCATAAATACCTCTGACAAGTGTATGTGTGAGGGTGAATGTGCTTAAATATATGTGAATGTTTGAAATTACATAGGTAAGAAATCTATGTAAGTATATAAGGTTAGGCAAACTAGTGACCTCGAGCGCCTTTTATTTTACCTGTCACATCAGCTTTCTTTCTCCGACGACCTACAAACGATTTTTTACCACACTAAGGCGACCTTCCTCTTTTTTTTCTTTTGTTTTTTTCAAATTTTTTAACAACAAAATTAAATTTCATTAATAATAAATACATAAAGTAATAATTCAAATAACATTAAAACATTACAATAATAAAATGACTAAACTAGTGTTGATTTGCACGATGCCAAATGTCTTCAACCAAATCAAGTTTTAAGCTTAAATGAGTTGTTATGCTAATTATCTCTCGTGTAACTTCTATCGATTTTTCTTACGGGATCATCATCACGGTGTTGCTCCTCTCGAAAAATGTGAAAGATATCGCCCGCCCTTTGTCATGAATTCATGTCATCCCTCTAGTCGGATGTTTAATCATTGGCCATTTCTTCTTTAATACACCAAAAGCTCGTTCCACATCTTTGCTGTTTCGTGCTTCGTCTTATACGATATACTTTTGTGATCATTCGCACCTACATTTGTAATGGACTTAATAAGAATAGACCATTCTAGATATATCCTGTCAGTAAGATAATATCCCCTTTTATAAGTGACGTTGTTAGCCACAAATGGAACATCCTATGCTCTCCCCGCTTTGAGATCATTGAAAACAGACGATTGATGTAAAACATTCACGTCGTTATTCATCCCAGCAACACAAAAGAACGCATTCCAAATCCATAAGTCTTGGGAGGCGATCGCTTCCAAAAAATGAATGGATCTGGCCCATGATCACCTCTAGGAAATTGAGCTCTTAAATCTGTTGGGAAATTCTCCCACGGCCAATTTGTACAATCAATGCTTTCTATCATCACTTAAAACCCATGCTTTTGCTCGTGATGAGCATAGAGTCTTTCAATGTTAGTATATGTCGGCTTTCGCAAAACTCTTCACTATATAACTCCATGATGGCCTTACAAAATAATCGGAGACACTTACGGGCTGTTGTCGCACCCATTTGCAGATATTCGTCCAGAGAATCAGGATTGGATCTGTATGCCATTTGACGAATTGCAAAAGTACATTTCATCAATGGGAAAATACCAACTTTGCCTGCACAATTTGTAGTTTGTTGGAAATAAAGGGAATGATCGGTTACCTCTCGAACAATTTGTGTGAAGGTCGGCTCATTCGGAACTGCTTACGGAATGTTTTTTCTTCATACTGTGGGTGTTCGGAGAAGTAAGCCACCACTAAAGGATTATAAGCACCGTAATGATCCATGTCTATGTGGGTTCGTGGGATTTTTGGCTTTAACTCTTGAAAAAATTTCCGCCGGCGACCGAGGTTGACCAACTGGCCACACCAACGATGACCGATGGCCGATTGGTCTGAATTGGTCGACGACCGAACTAGTGTTCCCAACCTAACACATAGCAAACATACCAGAAGAATGACGGATAACATCATCAAAGCTTAGAAAATAAAAGCGTATAAGCATACAAAACATGAAAGCATAGCATATAATTTGTGTATGGAGATTGGCAGACTGCAGGTCTACAAGTGGTATCCACTAAGATATAAAAACAAACATATAGGGTGAGAGGAATACATAAACATATAAGGATAGCATATATGTGCATACATAAAGTTCCATGGATTACAAATGTCCTAAAGAGTAACGGCGTAAAACCATGAACAACAAGTAAATCAGAGTTTCATTATACAAGATTGTACCTAGTTGTAAATTCAAGATAGTTAAAGGTGACAACATCAAAGAGTCATGTGAGCGAGGAAAGTGGTCAGAAACAAGCAATACATGATTTCTTTCATTCTTTGTATAGGTCGGTAGGTTGCAACATTGCTAACAGTTTGACACTAGTGTATCGTTAATGCTAAAACGTCAACATATATTCAAACGACTATGAAGGTTGACGAGTTTTCTTACTAGGAAAATACTCCACAAACGCCTTGTTACCAATAATATGCAACACATCTTAATATCATCAAAAACCACATCTTAATATGTAACACATCTTACACTTCTTTTGCTAACACGTCCATTATGAATATTGGGCTGGTATTTTTTCAAGTATCATGGTTACGAACTAAAGAATGTTGGATCAGTGAGAGGGCTAGTGTCATATCACAAGGTAGGACTAACAAAGACCGAAAACTTTGATATATGTAAATGTAATTTAATTAATGCTGTGAAAATTAAAACGTTTAGGATGATATTTCCATATTCATGCTCCTCGGCGAGAGCTGAGTATTTAACTCAAAAGTACATGGTCTAACCTAACCCTGACAGCAGAAAAATAACCAACCCTTCAGCAGAAATACCATCACTTTAGCAAAATAACTCTTTACCTTGTTGGTTATAAAAGGAGTGAATCTGTACGAGTAACCTACTCTCAAGCTCTGCACGATAAACGGGAGGCAATTGCCGATAACACTAGCATGTGGGGAACAAATTAGACTCAAAATAGAAGCTTTAGGGGCGCCCAAATTATCAGCACCCTTTCCTAATAAACGTGCTCGCCCATAATTGTCGAACCATATCGTAAGACACGATTGCAAAAATATAAATATGCGACAGGTAAATTTTCCTATCAAAATATGCAAGTAGAAAAACAGTAAGCTCCTTTCACAGTTTTGCAACGTTTTTAATAAAACCACAATATCTTCTACTCAACCACAATAATCCAGGGAACAAAATTCCTAACAACGTTTCATAAAAATCATAAAAATAACCGCCTGTTCATAACTTGAACCCATAACCTTCCACCAACATTACTGATCCCCGACAATAAAATTATGGCAAATTGCATTTAAATAAGATGATAATCAAAATGGAAGCTTAAAAGGTTACTCCTAATAAAATCGAAAATCTCAGATATGTTAGCCTTCTAAAGGCTGTGAGGTTTAACAAGCCAAATGCTTTCCATTCACCATTTACATCCATGGCTTCTCATAAGATTTGCACAAAATAACCCAAATCCAAGAAAAACCCAAAAGCAACAAAAACAAAGAACTTAAGAACCATCCATTGATATGTCAGTAGCATTTGGATTCACAGCAGCTGGCCCAGATGACATGATTTGTGGTGTGTTTTGTGTCTGAACAGCAGCAGTAGCAGCTCCAAAAGTGAACTCGTTTGGTGGTGGGATATCTGCACGAGAAAAAATGGAGGAGTTTGCAGTGGTGGTGTTAAAGGCTGGGAAGGCTGGTGGAACATTGGTTGGGTTTGTAAAACCAAAGCTAAAAGGAGCAACTGCACCAGCACCACCTGAGATCGGTGGCGGGGCAACACCACTAGGATCCACTGCCCCTTGAACCTTCTGTGCATACTCTTGTAGTTGCTGCATAACACCTATAAAAAGATTCACGATAGATGATTACTAACTTCAAGTTACATCCATCAGCGTATTGTGTTTGGATACTGTGCTTATAAATAAGAATATCTGAATTTTCAGAATAATCAAATTCATAATTGCTGCAAAAATCTATAAAGACAAACCTATATTTTTACTTATAAACCCCTCTCATTATCTGTTATATTGACTTCTCGCCTACATTTCATGCTGTCAATAATACCAGTACAGAAATGTTTTTGGTATAATGATAGGCATAGTTAAAACATCAAAAACATGCTATCTAATAATACACACTTGTCAATCACATTAGTTAACTAGGGTAAAAATATACCTGGATTTAACTCAACAGGTGGTCTACGTTCTTTCACACATTGGTAACTCTGATCAAGAGTCCACCTTCTGCTCTTCATTAAAAACGCCATAACAACAGCGGGAGACCTGTCAAAAATACCATATGATTAACTCACCAAATCCTCGGTCCTACTTATCTTTTATGTGATCAATGTTTGACACCACCATATTCTCCTATACGTTTTTGTTTCTAAACAACCGAATGAAAGAAAGGACCTCTAATCATGTTTTTCATAAGATCTTAAACATATAAAAATATCACACAATTGCAGTTTGCAGCAAGAGCTCTCACCTGTTTTTTCCTGACATGCAGTGAACAAGAACTCGAGCTTTCTCTGCTTCACATTTCTCTGTAAAACAAGATTGAAACAGTATGTTACAAGTTTATAACACGTAGCTTGGTTCATATCCAACATAAACAAACATTAAATACAAAACATCCAAGCAAATTTCTTCAAGAAACATATCAAATCTTTGTGACAGAATAAATTAGTTACCATACTAGTTCCACGACAAAATAGAGGGACAGCAATATATCATATATGGCATCTTTATATACTCCACAAAAATATTATCCCTTGTTAATTTAGAAACTAAAACTGACATACTAAAACTTAACATGGTTCACTTATCATCCCCAATATATATTTCATTAGCTAGCACCTACAAATTTTATCAGAAGACTAATATGAAAGAAGATGACAAGAAGCATTGCGCGATATGCAACCTTATAACGGAATTTACAATTTAAAATTCAGTCTATTCTCTTTTATTATTTACTTCATATATCATATATTATACTGAACAACCTCTAGCTTTCTTACAGTTTGATTAGGTTGTAGATTCCAATAAAGTCAATTCTACAGAATAAAAAAACTTAGCAAGCAGTATCCTTCTACATACCTAGAAACTCAACTGCATCATCGAATGCCAGAGTCGGGCTATCCGGAAGGCAGTGATAAATAAATGAGTTCTTGTAGAGATTCTGACAGGCAGGTACGGTCTGCATATAAAATTTAAAAAATAAATCACCAAATACTAATTTAAGATCTTCAATAGATACAACTGCAAATCAGTAATAAATGTTTCACCCTTTATAGAACTGATCAACAGTCTTAAGATAAATACATCTATAGAATAAAGATGATTCGTATTCTGCCATACCATCAAAGCCAATGAACAAGCAGATGTACTAACATAAACTTTTCATTAAACATCATCAGCTTATCATCTCGAACAAAATGCATATCATCAAGGCAAAAGTACGCTAGGAATTTGGCATACAACAGCATTAAATAAACACATAATACACATGCTAATTAGTAAGGATAATCTTCAATCAAAAATAAAATATGATTATCGATGTCAGGATATGATATCAGCAGAGGTTCATTAAAATGTCAATCTATAACAGAATAAAGAAGCAATGTAGATTGTTCCATATGAGATTTTAAGTCAACTGGATACTCCTAAAGTGTATGTTGTACTTTGATACTCATAGATGTGTTGATATTTGCATGCTACTGCGATAATTTTTTCCCCAAAAACACTTTAGTGCATGACTTGTGTATTGCATCGTATCAGTAATGAAGTCTTAAAAGGCAACACCAAGTGTCTTACATTGCAGGGGCTGTCCTATATTGAGTGGCCGGTTATCAAATGAAGAAGCTTCCTTCACAGTGATTTTACAACAGCCTATGACCACTGATGATTTAAATACCCATACCCCGTTCCATTAACACTTCTAGTCTAGAAAAAAAGGTAGAGAGATGAACCAGAAAAGCTATTTACAAAAGTTGCCATTGGTTTTCATATTATTACTTTTTACACTTTCAATTAAAACACTGGGACCACGCAAAGTTTCAATAAGATATTAGCAACAATAAAACACAGCTTACATAAAAGGAGACATCCTTTTGGTAAACTATGGACAAGATTGTGCCCACACTAACCACACACCATTTTATTAAGCATTCAATAATAAACTCTAAACACTTTCACAATGCTAGCAAATTGATACATCGTAACAAATTAATTGATACAATAAACAGACTAGCACTAAAGAGGAAAGATTACTAACCCATGAATAAAAACGACTAAAGGCAATATCAAGTCATTCAATAGCTCAAGAATCAACCAATACACCTTAAACACTCTACCAATGCTAACAAACTGATTCATCTTCTATGACTAATAATCAACTTATAACAAAAAGAGCTAATGCAACATCAAATTATCCAATAACTCAATGATCAACCAATACACCCTAAACACTCTAATGCAATTTTTAAAACCATTGATCAAGCTAACATAGATTAACAACCACAATCAAACACATTAGTACTAAAGATTAAAAACCCAATAAAACCAACTAACACAACATTAAATCACCAAACAACCCAACAATCGAAATTATTAGCTTAGCTAAAATCTTGAAAATCAAATTAGCGCTTACATGATAACAAATGAGGTTAGCAAGTTTAGGTTACACAGAGAGGGCGAGTATTTGACTCATAAGAGAGGGCGAGTATTTGACTCATATGTACGCGACCTAATCGAGGTATCCGCGTACCGTTACTGAACCCTCTACACTAATCCACCCCAAATACTCTAATGCAATTTTCCAAAACCAATAATCAACTTAACATAGATAACTACCCATAATCAAACACATTACACGATAATAAAACATTAAAACCAACTAACACAACATTAAATCCTCAAACAACACAACAATCAAAACCAACTTAATCAATATCTTGAGCTCAAATTAGTATTAATGATTAAGAGCCCATAGTCGAACACTAATCCTCCTTGGGCTCGTTTATATAAAAACAACTAATGCAACATTAAATCATCAAACAACTCAATAACCCTAAACACTCCAACACAATTTTTTAAAGTCAATCAACTTAATATTACTAGATTAAAAAAAAAAAAAAAAAAAAAAAACTTACATTAAGAATACGAGAAATTCCCAAAGTCTTCAAAAGTTCAGACCTAGAAGCATTATCATAACTACCAAGATACAAAAAATCTTTCAAAACCTCAGAAGGAAAAGCACTTGTTTGAACCCCTAATGTTTTCTCAACACCAACAGGCATCCTATGACCACAAGTCTCACAAACTTCACCTTCCTCGTACTTGTGATAATGACCACATATCCCACATGGGTTTTCTCTTTCACGTTTCCTCATCTTTTTTTCTTTTCAAGATTTGATGATGATCGTTTTTTTGAAGGTTTTGATTGGTTTTAAGGAAAACCCAGATGGGTTTTGAGGTGATTTGAATTGGGTATCAAGAAAGAAAGAAGGAATTGATTTTTTATAAATATTTTTTTATGGGTTTTTGAGTAATGGGCTTTTTTATTTATGGGGTAAAAGGGGTGGGGGTGTTTTTCTTTTTGGAATTTATGGGATGTGATTTGGATTTGAATTAGGTTATAAATGCATTTAATAGTAAACAAATGCTTCTTAATTCCGGCTTAGTTAGATGCGATCAAAATTTTGGACTAAAAAATTTCCAAGTTTTTATCATTTTTTTAAGAGGCGGTGAATATATAAATGCGTTTAATTGGAGAAAAATTTTGTTGTTTTATAACTCTATTTTTGTAAAAATTTGAAAGGGAAATTTATCTCTGCAAAATATTTAAGAATATAAAAAGCGCGTTTAGTTGATGTTTGTATTTTCTATTTTGAAAAAAGAAAAGAGGGGTTGTGGGTTATAAAGGAAAACAAGGATGACAACTAAAATTTATTTTGTATTTTTCATTGTTAAGTTAGGGAATAAGGGATTTTGTCTTTCAAAACATTTTGTTGAAAAACGTTGATTCGAACGCGATCTCTGTTTCCCTTGTTTTTCACAAAATATTTTGTAGAAAACAAGGGTGTTTTCCCCAACTAAACGCACCAAAACCAAAAGTGTTGGAACATTTGTTTTCTTTTTTGTTTATTTATGAGAATGTTAAACCAAATATAAAGCTAATGTTAATGTCACTTTTGTCACATCAGCGTGAGATCAGTTTTCTCTCTTCGAGACTACACATCGATCATAAACAAGTAGTAAGTCGGCCGTAATTACAACCAAAAACATATTCTACAAAAACAAATTTAAAAAAAAAAAAAAAAAAAAAAAAAAAAAAAAAAAAAAAAACACACACACACACACACACACACACACCCACCCCCTACACACACAAACCAAATTGAAAATCCGGTTGGATAGCCAACCATAACTTTGATTTGGTTGGGGGGAACTCGGTTTCCTGTGGTTAGGCTAGTGGAGGGGACTCGATTGCTTGTTTGGTTGGTTAGGGAACTCACCCCATTAGCATTAGTCTAAACTCAACAACCCCCCCCCCCCCTAATGCCTCCTTTTTTATATTAGCCATGTTGACCACTCAACTAACCACAACTCTAATCCCTAGAAAAAATTGTAGATTATAAAAAAGTTTTTCATTGGGATGTAGCTTAGCTTGAAACCCTAGGAAAAACCCTCTCAATTTTGTCGATTATTTTCAAGAAATCATACGATCGTTCCAATCAACTGTTTCTTCAATAATCATCAAAGTGGTTTAAATTCTTCATTATATTCATCCGTATTAACTTTTTGATAAATTGATCAAAAGAGTCGGTGTTGGATTTTTTCTATATTACAACTAATCATACGTGCGTTCTTATATTCAGATTTTTATTGTGATCAATAGTGGGTCGGTGCGTTATATTTATATTCATAAAGTTGCCATTCTGTTGGTTTATTTGGAGATTACCTTTGCATGTATTAATTGCTAATCATTGTAACTGTTTCCTTAATCATGGTTTAATAGTGCGTGATATTTGCTTCATAAACCCTAGTTGCATTACTAGGGTTTAAATCAGTTTGGACTGGAGATTAGACGTATATTTCTTCTTGTTTGCTACTGATTGTGAGTTAAGTTTTAGGGTGTAAGGGTTGTTTGTGATGTCGAATATGGGAGAGGGGAGTAATAGCATGTCGCGTTCAGTCAGTAGTTTCGACTTTGGTGAACTCAGTGGTGAAGTGCCTTTCCTCAATGTGACAATTCAGGATATTGCCAAGACTTACGATGCTACTATTGAAAGTCTTACGAGTAGTGTAGACCATGTTACTTTAGATGACAGTGAGAAGCAGGTGAAGCCGGTTTCACATGTCTCTACTTTGCATTCGGATGTTGATGCTAGTGGTTTTTGGTATCCTGATCCTACATCCCTTGTTACGCATACTGATGTTGATACTCCTGCTAATCCTAAGGATGTTACTGGTGTGGCGTCTTCTATTAAGAGTAAGCATGACTATATTGATGCTTTGTTTGGTGTGTCGCTGAAAAATCTAAAGGATATTGATGAATTCACTAAGGTTGTGAAGCTATTCCGTTGTGGGTTGAATTGGAACATGTTCGAACTAAGGTTATGGATGTTGCTTGTGATTTGTGGGAGTCTTTTGAGGCTGAAAGTAATGTTAAATTTACGACCCCTAAACCTGCTCATGAATCTCCTATTGTAGAAACCGTGGACATCAATGCTAATGCTACATCCTATGCTAGAGCTGCGGGTTTGAGGGGTAATGAACATTCTAAAATTGATACTAATTTTCGTCCCCTGGTTGCTGAACCCGTATTTGAAGGTGTTAACATCTCTATTCCTAGCAAAGTGGTTGAAAAGGTTAGTTCATGGTTGGAACTTACTTTATATGGCTATTTTATTATAAAGAGGATGGCGTTTCTAGTTGTTGAATACTATGCTAGGAATAATTGGGTGAAACATGGGCTAAAAAGGATTATGATGAACTCCCAAGGCTTCTTTTTCTTTAAATTTGATACACAAGCTGGTCTAGAAGCTGTTTTGAAAGGTGGTCCCTGGATGATATGCATATCTCCAATAATTCTTAAGAAATGGTCTACGGATCTAGTTTGCGTAAGGAAGAATTGACTCGCATTCCGGTATGGGTTAAATTGCATGATGTTCCAATTCAAGTTTTTGAAAAGGATGGTAATAGTTTGATTGCTACTTTCATTGGTAAACCTGTTATGCTTGACTCTTATACAAGCTGTATGTGTAAGGAATCGTGGGGTAGAAATAGTTTTGCTAGGTGCCTAATTGAGGTTAATTCAGAGTCTTATCTCGTGGAGGTTGTTACTATTGGTATTCCTTCACTTGCTAGGGAGGGTTTTACTAAAGAAACTATCTATGTTGAATATGAATGGAGGCCTCCCAGATGTAATATTTGTAAGATATTTATCACACTCATGATCAATGTCCTAAATATGTGGTGAGTCCGCCTATTATTTCTATTCCACATGTTGTTACTCCTACTGTGGTACAGAATAATGATGATTTCTAAACGGTGGGTAAGAATAAGAAGAAGAATGGTAAAGCCAAGAATACTAATAGAAGTCAGTTTGTTGATCCCTCGGTTAAACAGAATCTCAGATATGTTCCAGAGGCGTCAACTAGTGAACCCAAGAAGGGAGCTACTAATTTGGGTAATGCATCTAAATCGTCGTTTATTTTGAAGTCTACTGGCACCATCTCCAAGGAAGGTAATAATACTACATCTAATTCGTATTCTGCATTGGAGATTGATGATGAAGAAGATGAAGAACATGTTGAGAATGCATATGATTAATCGGCCAACTTATTTACAAATCCAAAAACAGGTGAAAGTTTATCTTTCATGGTAGCTGCTAGTTAGCTTGTTCAGTTGATGTTTTGTTCTAGGTGCATCTTTTGTTTCTAGTGTTGTAAGTGCTTATGGCATGTCATAAGCACTAGTTTAGGTGTTTTTCAAGCTGCTTAGCTTGAGGTAAATATGGTACTTCAGCCATATTTCATATGTACTTAACTTTTTTTGGTTTTAATATACTTTATCGGGGTAACCCTTTACCCAAAAAATACCACAACTCTAATCCGTTTATTATTGTATTACGATTAGGTCTTATTTTGTTGTGCACGAAAAAATGTCTATCTCAATAATAATTGTTGTGAAAAAAATTGTAAACATGAGTTTCTATGTTTTGTTTTAAGAACACTTTTTAATCTTTAATAACAATTGTTGTAAAAAAATTGATGAACATGAGCTTCTACGTTTTTGTTAGGTCACCATATTGTAACACAAGCATCAATATGTTAGAAATAGGTAAATAAGTGAGCGGATGAACACACACAATTACACACATATGATATAAGAGAAACGTTATGCGTAGAGTGTATTGCAAAGTGAACAACCAACCTTCAAATGAAGGTTTACAAGTGTTTATATAGGGAAAGGAACTAGGGCAACACACAAGTTCCCTTCCTTTCCTTATTGGATATGGGCCAAGGCTTATGGGCTTTCTACATAAGCCTTGCCATTAATACAAACATAAAAGCCTAATTAAGCAACCTATTACATGTTAATTACAAACACTTGAATATAGTTTAGGAGTGATTCCAACAATCTCCCCCTAAGTGTTGGTAATTAATAACTTTAGTAATCATGAAACGTTGTTGTTGCTGATGTAAAAGTTGCTTTGACGTCTTCTGACATTCTTCTTTCTTGTGAGAAGAAGTGCCTTGATTCTAACAATCTCCCCAGTGTGAGGATCTTGTTTTTCTTTGAAGTTTTCAGCTTTGACGTCTTCATTTATCTTTGTTCTTTGTTCTGGTGTGGATATGGTGATGTTATGTTGTGATAATCTGCATCAGGTCCGCTTCGCTGCTCAGGTGTCTCCACATCCTTCTCCAACATGCTCACACGCTCTTTGACGTTGGATTTCAGTGTTGATGTAGTTCTCTTTAGTCTTTAAACTTTGTAGATTCTTTGGCTTTGACTAAGAATCATTCTGACTTTTGTGTTGCCTTTCGAGAGAACTTCAATTTATGTTGTAGTTGGTATGAGCATGTGGAGAATCTGCACGATCATCTCCCAGGAGCATCCATAAGAAGAAAACATAAGAGTTGGTTAGTGATAAACACCAATCGATCATTGTGGCCGTTTTTAAGAGAATCGACCACTACGATTGTTCTTCTGATGAATGTCTTGATTCCATTCACCTTGGTCGGGTGAATCAGCCATCCGAATCCCATAAGGGACAGTTGGCATTACATTGAACAAGTTCAAGTAATGACCCACATTTTCAGGACTCGATTCTTGAAAGGAATCTCCTTAGCGGGATTTCCAGCACTTACAAGTTCGAACTTCAAGCGTGTTAAGAGCATAGTGTGAAAACACATTTCTGATTCTAGCAAAGGTTGTTCCTGAACTGGAGTCCCTCAAGTAGGATAACACGATGTACCGAAGTACACCTACAGTTCAGGTGAGTCACTGAGGTACACCAAAGCATCACCTCACGACTGTAGACCATTTGAGACAACACTAAGCATAACCCACAAGGAGTTACCGAAGTGACCTGCTGTCAGGGTTGTTTGATGTTGACCCTGGCAGGAGTTTCCATTCAATCACTGAGGATCACAATTGTGAACCCCTCATAAATGTTCTCGACAGATTGCTAAGATCTGTGTAGGACTCTAGAATAGTATCACTTGCGTCCTTATTGTTGAATGACAAGTGATGAAGTGTCGAGTGTTCCTAAGAGATCTTTTGATGAATCTCGTGTCTCTAGACTCAATAGTGCGCTTTGGTTTTCCTAAGCAGAGACAAGGGAGAGGGTCTCCTTCTTCAATACCAGCAATCTCTAAAAGAAAGCCGATAGTTTACGTAGGGTCCCTTGTGAGAATGAAACAAGCTTCTGTTGAGAGAAACTTGAGTGCCTAAGAAGGTTTAGTGCATGTGTCACTGGGTCCATGATGACTTTGATCTTCAATACCGGTGTCATCTAGTGACAACCAGTAGCATATATATTGAACCCGGTGTCTGCCCTAAGTTGAATAATTTGGAGGGCTATTTCTTTTCACCCTTTTCTTTAATTTTCTTTTTAATTCTTCAACTCCTTCTTTCTCCGATTCTCATTTTCTCCTTTTTATAATCATACCTAAGGACTTCTAAGTTCTAACTATTGGTGGTGTCCTTGGGTAGATCCCTCCAGCTCTGGCGGATCATAGGACGGTTATTCCTAACCTTAGTCACCTTATAACTCCATGACTAACCTATGTTGCCATAAAACCATTTTCTTGAAAATCTCTCAAAGTGTTTATGAGTAAAAACATTTTGTACCACTGTGAGAGTTTTTATATTTTGCAGAAATACTCCCCCTCCACACGTGTTTAAGTGTTTTGACATAAATCTGCACGGTGAGAGAAGAGCGCGTACTTTTGAATTGATCGACTCAAGATAGAAAATTTCCCGCGAGACACGATTACGTTGCATAGTTAAAGAGTTACATTGTCAGCTTTTAGGTGACAACTAGCTCTAATAACTACCTTGAAGGTGTGGACAAACCTCGAAAGGTTGTCAAACCCGTCAAAGTTCATGAATATCAAGAGCTTCTCGAATAGGTACAATCTACTTGGATAAGTCTTGAAAGATAAATCTTTTCGATGTATGACAGTTCAGATCTCGTCAATTCATGGGTTAAGTCTTTAGCACGAAGATTCAGTCACAATTTTCACAACATATTTGTATCACACAATTTTTCTCCCCCTCAAAAGTGGCATATAAATGTTATTTTTGATGAAATTTTGATATCAAATATGACCATTCTAAGTTTTGTGGGAAGATTTCCACGATGAACAATTTGTGAACAAAGATTTTAGCAAGTACTCCCCCTCAACAAGTAATACTAACTTTTGAGGTTTTGAAAAACATAAGGGAAGTACTTGTTCTTTTGAGCAAAACTTCGAAAATGAAAGTTTTGATAAGTTTTACTCAAAAGTAAGAAGCTTTCGCTCCTTGTATAGGATTGTGGCACTGATGCGTACCATAGGGTCCTTTCATTACAAGTACGGGTTGTACACTGTTATATGTGCACAAGCCATAGTAAATAATAAAGATCAACACATCCAAATATTAATCAATAAAATAATCAAGGAGTACCAGGTAGTCCGTCAATAACGTCGGGAGTTCTTTCTGGACGTTAATAGCCTGTTAGAAAGATACTCGGTCGTCCACCCACGAAGCTCTCCAAAGTCCTTATCTGATCGCGACGAAACAACCTTTCATCAATCCTTGTGATGATTTTCTTCATATCCCTCTTTTCCCTCGAATTCCACCGCTTCTTTGACCCGATGCCTTCATGAATCTCCTTTAACCGATGTGCTAACCCGTCCCGAACTTTCTTCAAAGTGTGATCACAAAACTTGTGAAGCTTATTACATGCCATGAAACAGTTATGGTGAAGTTCACTGCAGTAGACTACGCCAAACTTTGGTTTCTTGAGAATGGTGTACTGAGCCAGTTGGTTGATATCGGGAATGTTTAGCAGTGGTTTTGTGAGATTAACACATTTTTGGTATGATTCCACGGCAAGTTGAAGGTCTTCAACACGTTTATGGATAACGATGCTTCTGATGAATATCAGCAAAGACTTGATGTACTGGAGCTGGATGTTGGTGGAGAACTGTCGCATTCGACCTTGTACCTTAGCAAGATACATGTCTTCAATGTCATTGAGTGACAATCTCGGAAAATCCGCTTCAGTAAAGTCATATTCCTGTTCGTCTTGGCGTTTGACTTTGATTGCTTTCAGGAATGAGTAGTCCCACTTAGTAGACAGGCTGACATGCATTATAGCAACGATCCGTTGGTCACTATACACCTCTTTCTTAGATTTGAGTACCTGGCAGCTTCTGTAATAAAGTCTTCTTCGTTCAGGCCAATGATGAATTCCATACAGTGCATTGAGGTCATAATTAACCACATTATCAACAAACATTCGTGTGGCTTCTTCCTCGATGGCCACATTGTTGGAGAAGACTGCTGCCGGGATGGGGAAGGTGAGTGAGGTAGCGTATTTCTTGCTAACATCGCTGCCGTGTTGAATAAATTCCAAGTCATTGTTGAAGAAGTACCGGTAGGGAATCCGTTGTTGATCAGGTCGACCAATGGTGGGTAGTGGCTTGGTCCAGTCAGTGTAGTAAGGAGCTTTGTCAGGTCTGGTGAATTCGATGTTGGATTCAGGGTTGAGCCAATCAATATTGTTGGACATGGCTCGTGCTATGTTGTCGAGATGATATTCAACTTCAATGGCACTGTCAGAGATGTCCTTAAGCAGTTGAAAAGCGTCATTCTTGATTCGTTTTAACTCTTCTTTCATCATCTTCTTCACCTTAAACTTTTCTTGAATAATTTTGACATGCTCCATAGTTCGACTATCTACCGGTTCTTGGCCTTCCGGTAGTTGAGGGGTGGCATCAACAAGCTTTGAAAACAAGTCATATTCGTCAGTTTCATCTTCATCTAGCCATGATACAACTGATGTTGACTTTTTCTTCAGTGGCTTGGAGGATGATGTTGGTTTCTTAGTTGATGTAGAAGAAGGGGGTTGTTGTTGGGGCTCAGGAATCTCCTCGTCGTCACCACCAGTGTATTCAAAATGATCACCAGTTTTCTCCGTTGGTGGTGGAGACTCAGAGTCCTGAGGTTTGTCGCTAGCAGGAGGACGTTGTGAAGATCTTCTGGTGGTGGTGGTCCTTTGGGGTGGTGGAGGCATAGATGAGGATTCGCCAGTTTTCTTTTTGTGTTTTGGCTCAGAATCCTTGTCTGCATCATCGTCATCTCTTGGTCGCTTAGCCCTTTCAGCTGACTCTTTACACGATGTTTTGAGTTGATATTCCAGCAATGCCTCAAAGAGTTTAGCTTCGTCAGAAGTGAATGTTGCAAATCGTTGAGACATTTGCATTACCAACTTGGAGATCAACTTCGCATCAGATACAACCGGAGACGGGACTGGTTTGATTTCCATAACAGCAGGGGTATTATCCAGTGTGTGCTTGACCAAAGACATGAGGTGTGGAAAGAGTTGTCTGGCGAACATCTCTCTTGTAACTCCAGGGACATTATCGAGAAGAAACTTATGAGTGTAGTCCCTAATCGTCTTGTCCATTTCCCCTTGGATATCTCGATTGAGAAACTGCTGAATCTGTTCTCTTTCCTCCGAAAACTCATTCATCACATCTTGAAGCAAATTTAGTCTGTCGGCCAGCTGATTGAATTTCTTGTTGACCATGTTTCGTTTCCTTACTTTCATGACAGCTTTAACAATTTTGGTCTTTGCACGTGATGCCCAAGTGTTGATCGGTTTCTTGACAGATTTGGATGTGGATCTGGTGGTAGCATCTTTGGATGGTGGTGGTGATGAGTGAGATGAAGAATCTGATGAAGATGAGTTATGAGATGGCTCTGGGTCTTTTGGTGGCTCAGAAGTCCCTTTAGGGTTGTGATCAGGATTATCTAGAATGTAACTGTCAGTTTCTTTTCGAATCCTTTCTTCTTCATCAGCTTTAGCCCTGGCTTCTGCTTCAGCCTTTTCTTTAGCCTCTTCATTTGCTTTAGCTCGAGCTTCCTCTTCAGCTCTTTCCCTAGCAGCTTCCTCAATGTCTTCATCAATTATCTTTTCATCCTTCTCCTTTTCCTCTTCTTCAAAATCAAAGATGATTTCATCTTCTTGCTGGTGTTGCTCTGTTGATTCGTAAGTGGTGGTACCAGTTCCCTTATCGGGTTAATTAACCGCATCGAGAACTGGTGTGGTTAGTGCACCACCACTTAAACCTCCAGGGCCACGAGTTTGTTGAAGATTAAATTCCGTAGCAGCATGTTGTAGCCTTAGATGCTTCAGTGTTTTGTGGTAGTCTTTCTCCTCATCCTTTGGTTCTTCATCAGAATTCTCTTCTTCTTCATGCTCTACAACTGGAGTTTTACCCTTGTCTGATTTGGGACTAGTTGGCTTGTCAGTAATCTTTAGTGATGTTGTAACATCAGTAACAGACTCTGAGTAGTGAACCTCCTCATCAGTTTCAGTATCCTCGGAGTCTTGATCCTCTAATTTAGGTGCCGGTTTAGGAGTAGGAATGGCACCCTCAGATGGAACTTTTCTTTTTCGTGGAGGATTCCTCTTAGGATACTTACGGGCACTCCCAGTGCTAGCAACACTTCCAGCACTGCCTGATCTTCTGGTCTTCTTGACGGGGATGGCGGAAGACTTTTCATCCATGAATCCGACTTTACCTAAAGCCACTGCTTCTTGGTATCGTGAATACGATTGAATACTTTTAATGTCGTCAGTGAGTAGGCAGTCAGTCAGTACTACACCTTGTTTCTTTGTTGATGAGTCTTTAAATCTGACAACATTTAATGTATCCTCAAACAACGAAGAATGATGGTTGGGGTCATCAAGTCTCAAGGGAATGTCTAGATTATCCCCGAGTATCTTCTGGATCAACAACTTTGTGTATCTGATGAAAGGAACCTTTGTGCCAGGCTTCTTGTGGTGAGACATCATGTCTTCCCAGATCAGACTTGCATAGTCGATGTGCATCTTGTTGACCATGCCCCAGAAGATTTGTAGGTGCATTAGTTTCGGATGCTCATGATCGCTGTCTCTTCCGGAAACAGACTTGGCGATCATGATGTATAAAGTTCTCCACGGCTGAGGAATATTCTTTAAGTCGACCAAAGAATGCTTGGTAATGATTCCTGCAGCTTCATCATAGCCAATATCTACCATAAATTGTAGTGTAGCCTCTTCAGTTGGAATTGGCACATACTGAGCAGGCTGGATAGCAGGGAGCGGAAGAATTGCTCGTAAATCAGCAACAGTGACGGTGACTTGTTTATCGTTGAGAGTCACTGTAATAGCATCTTGACCATCAATTTTCTTCATTGTGTGCCAGAACTGATGAATATAAATCTCTGGTACAGTTGCTGTGTTGGTGAGAATGTTGTTGTAGGGATGAGTCTTAAGAATATCCACTCAATTCGGCAAGAGGATTCAGAGCAGGTAAAGTTCTCAAAATCAACCTTGAGATTGTTCTTTCCAAGCTTCATACTATAACCAGTCGGGAATATGTCTTCCATTGTGAGCTCGTTTGGTGTGTTAACGTTTTCCATGGTGATGTCCATATCGTGATCTGAAAGATATTGAGCCAAAAGAACCAACATATCGAAAGACATTATGTTAGTCAAAAGTTGATTTTATTGTCCAATTATTGAATATGTTATATTAATGAATGTTACGAGTCCAATGTCACTTGTTGTCTAACAGTCCAGAGAAGTCGTGATAAGTTTCGTGAGTATATTAATTTTGAATTTTAAAGTCCAAATTTTCACTCATTCACACAACATTTTAACAATTATAGCTTATTAGTGACATTTTGGTCTTGTGACGTTATGAGTAATTTATTTACAAGTTTGTACGCGTAACAATTCATAAGTAAAGTTAAAGTTTTGGCTTAAGCGTAAGAATGTAAGCTTATGCGTAAACATTGTGTAACCATACGCGTAGACTTAAGCTTATGCGTAGAAGTCCACCTTACGCGTAAAAAAGCTTACACGTAGGAATAGACTCTTGGCATAAAGCTTACGCGTAAGCGTATGTTGGGAGCTTATGCGTAAGGTTTACTCGTAAGCGTAAGCCTTATGCGTAAGAATCCAAGTTTACGCATATCCTTCACAAGATACGCATAGTCCCTTTGTAGAACCTTATGCGTAAAGGTTACGCTTAAGATTTCTCTTATGCGTAACGGCTACGCATAAGGTGATCCTTAAGCGTAAGTCCATTTTTTACCCTTGATTCTGATTTTGCACGCGTAAAACCTGAAATAAATCATTCATAACATTTCAATTAACACATTATTCAACATCTATCAAAATCACATGTTATCACAAGTTGATAATGGTTATGCGTAAAGTTAGCATAAGCGTAAAGTTTAAACCCAAAGGATTCAAATCCTACGCCTAAACAATCTAACCATGTAATCACTACCAAATGATTTCTGGGATGTCTTAGGAGCCATATGAGTTGCTTACAACAAGTTTTAACATCCAAAGTCTTATGAATCACAAATCCCCATTTCAACGAGTCTTAAAACCCTAAAGTTTAATTTTGAAAAATTATTGTTTCTGGGTATGATTCAAGGTTGGTTTTGGCTAATTAAACATGTAACAATCATCTTACAAGCTTCTAATTATCCTTGAACATTCACAATAAAGAATACCTAAATCTCACGCATAAACCCTAATTTTGAATAAGTGATTTAAAACTGTTTCTGGGTGAAGTTTCTTGATGAAAATGGTTTTAAAGCATGATTTATACATTGAAAACACTACCCATTTCATCAAACTCAACCCAAAGTGATTCTTAGTTCATACGCATACGCGTAAAGACTAAAATCAATTCTAGAGAAAAATCAAGCCGTTGGATTTGTATACTATTAAAAACCAATGTTTAAAATTACTCAAAGAAACTTAAAACACTTACAAATTCGAAGTTTATAACACGGATTTGAGGTTTGAATTTTGAGCGTGGATGAAGGTGGTTGAAATATTAAATGCTTGAAATAAATGTTAAATGAAATTAGGTGGAGTGGTTTTGTTAAATCAAGTTTGAACATTTGACAAGAATGACCCCTCCACCTCAACCATTTTCATCCATAGCCCATAACTTCTAATTTGGTTGAGCAACAAGTATAAATTTGGAAAGAAATTTGACGACACCCTCTCGACTTTAGAAGTAGAGAAATTTTACAAATTTGAGTCCGAGGAGTGTTTTGAAGCAAGAAACGTATCCACCATTATCAAAGATACAACCAATACTGGGTAACATGCAAGTACAAGGTTTTATGAAATAGAAAAATATTTACATTCTCCCCCTCAACACTTGATCAATAAAATGTTGAATTGTTTGAAAGAACAAAGTGTTGACGGAAGGTTTGTACTTGCGATGTTGAAAGAAATTTAGGTAGAAGAATATTTTTGAATTTTATAGATTTTATATTTTTGTATTTTGATTTTGATAAATATATATAAAAGAGGTTTTGGTTTTTGACTGGTTTTAAGAATGTGTCAAGAGTTCGTTCAGTTCCTCTGGAGTCAAATACCTCATACCAATACGGTGGACCAACTCAGTAAACCTAGCAGGAGCTAAGGCTTTGGTGAGAAGGTCTGCAATTGGAATTCAGTACCCACAAAATATAATTCAACAATACCCTTTTCCACATGCTCCTTTATGAAATGGTATCGAAGATCGATGTGCTTGGACTTCGAATGTTGGACGGAGTTGCACGAGATTGCAATAGCACTTTGATTGTCGCAGTACATCGGGATTCTGTCAAATACGTAACCATAGTTTTTGAGTTGTGTTCTCATCCAAATGACTTGAGCACAACACGCCAACATGGCTACATATTCTGCTTCGGTTGAGGACAGCGATGTACAATCCTGCTTCTTCGATTGCCATGACACCAGTTTATCACCAAGAAATTGTAGAGCACCTGAAGTACTTTTCCGAGAATCTAAGCAACCTGCGTGATCAGTGTCTGAAAAAGCTATTAGTTCAAAACCAGAATCCTTCGGATACCAGATTCCTAAATTAATGGTTCCTTTGATCTATTGGAGGATTCTTTTAGCCTCAGAGAGGTGAGTTTCAGTTGGTCGCGACTGATAACGGGAGCAAAGATATACAGCAAATACAATATCAGGTCTACTGGCTGTTAGATACATGAGAGACCCAATAATACTTCGGTATTTGGTAGGGTCAACCAATTTCACATGCAAATCAGCATCCAGTTTCTTGGTATGTGCCATAGGTGTGGCATAGGTATCACAGTTTTGCATTCCATGTTTTTTTAAAATTTCAAGAGCATATTTTGGACTGACTCAAGAAAATACCACGGGGTGATTGATGAACTTGCAGTCTTATAAAAAACGTAAGTTCACCCATCATGGATATTTCAAAATGTTTTTTCATAAGTTTTGAAAAAGCGTTTGAGTACTTTAGATGTGTTGACCCAAAAATGATGTCATCCACATAAATTTGAACGATTAAAATGTGTTCCCCGTGATATTGTATGAAAAGTGTTGGGTCGACCGATCCTTTGACAAAATTGTGAGATATGAGAAAGGATGACAACTTATCATACCACGCGCGAGGGGCTTGTTTGAGACCGTAGAGAGCCTTGTTCAGTTTGTAGACGTGATTAGGGAACTCTGAATCAACAAATCCTTCTGGCTGACTAACATAGACCGTTTCTTTCAGTTTACCATTCAGAAAAGCAGTTTTGACATCCATCTGAAAGACCATGATGTTCATGTGAGCCGCGAATGCCAAAAAAATCCATCTAGCCTCAAGTCTAGCAACCGGTGCGAAAGATTCCTCGTAGTCAATCCCTTCTTCTTGTCTATAACCCTTAGCCACCAGACGTGACTTATTTATGATAACGGTACCTTCAGAATCCAACTTGTTTTTCCAAATCCATTTCAGACCAATAACATAGACCCCTGTTGGTTTTGCAACCAATTCCCATACTTCAAGACGTTTAAACTGGTTAAGTTCTTCTTGCATGGATTCAATCCAGTTGTCATATGTCATGGGTTCTTTAATATTTTTGGGTTCAGCTTGGCAGACGGTAAGTGCATAAATGCAATGTTCACCGTCGGTCTGAAGGCGTTGTCTAGTTCAACTGCTTGATTCGGGTTTCCAATAATGTTCACAAGAGGATGGTCTTTAGTCCAACGATGTATGGAGGGTTGATGTTGATATACATTGTGCAGATTAGGAGGATTCAAATGGCTTGTGGATGATTCCGCAACATCAGAAGTGGCAGTTTCATTAGCAAAAGGATTAAAGAACGCATTTGGATCATAATCTGCAAGTGTAGGTACGTCATGGTTCAAAAGATCATCAGCTGGTTAAGCATCATTGGATGCGGTTTGTTCGGCTGTTGTTGTAGAATCAATCGGAGGTGCTTCTTCAACAGTTGTTGTTGTTTCAGGTGTATCAGGTATTGGATTATTATCAGGTTGAGCAACGGAAACATTTATACATCTGGAGCACGTTGATCAATATCATCACTAAATAGAGGAGCAAATAGCTGTTCCATTTGACGTCGAGTAAGCTGTAAGCTTGGTTCAGCTGATGATGGGGTTTGGGGAAAGTTTAGACGGTTATGTCCGGGTTCCAAGCAGTTTTGCTCAGAAGCCATTTCTGTAAGCTCATCGAAATTTGCATGAATCGTTTCCATAATCTCGCTTGTACGACGATTCCAGATCCGGTATCCTTTAGAATTCTCACAGTATCCAACAAAGACTCCTATGTCAGCTTTGGCTTTGAGCTTACCAAAGTCATCACGATCATTATTTGGGTAACAAAGGGATCCAAATACATGAAAGCGTTTGAGATTCGGTTTACGGTTATGGATAAGCTCATAAGGTGTTTTGTTGTGGCGTTTAGTAATCATTGAACGGTTCTGAGTGTAGCATGCAGTTGACACGGCTTCAACCCACAAGTAATATGGAAGTTTTGCATTTATCAACATCCTTCTTGCAGCTTCCACTAAGGTACGGTTTCGTCTTTCAACAACTCCGTTTTGTTCTGGTGTCCATGCAATGGATGTTTGATGCTCAATTCCCACTTTCTCATAGTATGCACGAAGAGTTTGATTAACAAATTCAGTCCCTTTATCTGTTCTAATTTGTCTGACTGTATTCCGGAGCTGAACTTGAATTTTCGTGAGAAAGGTGATGATCATTTGTGAAGCTTGATCTTTACTTTGAAGAAAAAAAACCCAAGTCCATCTTGAGTAGTCATCCAAAATTACCAAGATGTAGTGTTTTTTCGTTAATCGTCTGCACACGCATCAGACCACATAAATCCATGTAAAGAAGATGAAGCACATGCAGTGAGTTGTGTTCCACCTTTGAAGGAAAGTTAGCACGAGTGCTTTTCCCTTGATCACAAGCTGAGCATAGGTGATCTTTAGAATATCGAAATCTTGGGAGACCTTCAACAAGTTTGTAACGTGCAAGATTGGTTATGGTTTGAAAGTTTAAGTGTGAAAGACGACGGTGTGCCTTAGAAAACGAATGAAATTAGACAGATGGGAGATGAAGCAATCATGTCTTGGATTGAGATTGTGTAAAGACTTGATGTGCGGTTTCCAGACATAAGATCGTTTCCTTATAGATCACGAATGAAACAAGTTTTCTCCTGAAACGGAACTTCCAGATCTCCATCACAAAATTGACCGACTGAAAAGAGATTGTGACCGAGACCTTCCACATAATAAACCCTGCTAATTTCGATGTTTCCACTGATGTAATCTCCGTAGCCCATGATAGCTGCGAAGTGATCATTCCCGAACCTGACAGTGCCAATGAACTTTGAAACAAAGTTTGATAACAGTTTGACTTTGCCTGTCATGTGCCGGGAACATCCGCTATCAACAATCCAGAGGATGATTTGTATCACCTGCATTACACACAGACGACACAGGTGGAATAGAAGTAGAGGTGGAACCCGAAGAGTTAGAGGGTTCCGTTACAGTTACAGACGATACACACATGTAAATGATTTTGGGAATCCATTTAAATCCAAGTGTATTATGTAACCATTCCTGCCATCTCCAACTAGTCTTAGCTTTGGTCTTAGTGAATGCACTAGGTGATATGTTCTTCCTAGGAGGTGAAGGGGGTTCTATGGGTACATCAATGATTGAAGCATGAACACTAGTAGGCGGTTTACCTAGCACAAACTTAGAAGCTTTAGTGGGCCTAGAGGTATTCCGTTTTCTATTATTCCACTTACGAGATAAGATAACATTAGCAACACATTTATCATGATAATCAGAAAACATGCTTTTACGACAACCAACACAAGATGCTTCAAACAAAACATTCAAAGTACTTAAAGGTTCAGCATTCGTTACATCACTTTTGCTATTACATTTGTCTAACGCAATGTCTAAAGTGGGTGCAACTTGAGTCTTATTCAAAGTCCTAAGGTGTTCTTCTACTTCAGAGGTCTTTATTGTTCTTTTCTTACGTCGCAACTTCCTATTCTTCCTTGATTTGCTCTTAAGCTGTGAAGTGATAACGTTGGGAAAAGAGGCAACTATTCCTGTTGCAGTGGAAGGAAGCACATTAGTATCTTGTGGTTTGTCATTAGGCGTGCTATTGTCAATTTTAAACATTCCTGAGTAAAGTGCATTAGTGTTACTAATCTTATCTTGCTTAAGTTTCACCAGCTCCGCTTTTAAGTCATGGATAGTGTGTAACAAATCTTGATTTTCAAAGCGAGTGTTTCCATTATTTCGTAAAACTTCTTTGGTAAGCAAGTTGATCATCAGCATCTTTTAACGCTTGAGCACGAGTCTTTTTAAGTAAATCAAATATGACACCATATTCAGTTTTGACTTTGGCAATTTCTTGTTCATATTTTGAAATTTGACACTTTAAAGACACGTTTTCATCATCCAGTTGTTCTATTTTTGGATTAGAAATTTTGGAACTCAACTGGTTGATTTTGTTTTGCAAAGCAAGTTCACGATTTTGACAATCTTTTTGACACCATTGAAGACGACGTTTTGCGTTGGAAAGCTCATTTAAAAAACGCTCATTTTTTATTTTTAAGGACTTGATTTGTGACACAGTATCGGTATCCTCAACAGAATCAACAACGATATAATCAAATGCATATGCAATAGAATGTAGTAACACAACATTTATGGTATCAGCACATATGACATCTTCAAAGAGTCGGTCAACATGATTTCTTAACATTTTCTTTTTACGTTTAGTATTAGAAATCGATGTTTCTGTTTGCTCGAAAACTTATTTCATACGCCCAATCTCCTTTTGAAGTTCCCGTTCCCAATAGATTGCACACATTTTTAAATTTCGGGCATGTGGTAAAAGCCCTTTCTGAAAAATATCTCTTTGTTGTCGCGCAAATGGCGATTGAAAATGTTCAGCTTTTATTTCAGAATTAACTTCAATTGCTTGTTCCAAAAGTTTGATGTCAGACATAAAAATGTCAAAGTATTTAAGAACCTGACATCGTTCAGCTAATGGCTTTATTTCACTAACAGGAGGTAAAGGACCATTAATTTGTGCAACATTGGATCGGGGACTATCATTAGAAGAGGACTCAGGAGTAGGCATGATAACCCATGGTGTGTTAGAATTATCCTGTTGAGCGACGAAATTTATGGCTTTTGAATAGTTAAATGGTTTGCAATAAACAACTTTTTCTATTTTTTACCGACTCTCGTCTTCTGCATCTAATTCCTCCATATGATTATATTCAACAACACTCATTATTGAGTCATCAATTCTATGTTCTGAATTGTAGACTTGAGGATTTGGTTTGAATGCTCGATGTGAAAAACGTGGTTTGTAATCAGCAAGATTCGGTCCATATCCATTTGGATTTGGTTTAAAAGTAAACTTTTGAATAGTTGTGATTGACTCACCTTGTTTATAAACAACATTTCGAAACTCTTCGATTTTGTTTTGTGAGTCGACAATTTCCTCAAGATAGTCATCTAGTTGTTTCCTCGAATGCTTTTTGTATTCACAAAACTGTTTTTGACAAGTTAACAACTCAGACTTGGTTTTTTGAGTTTCCGAAGTGAGAGCGTTAAGTTGTTGTTTATGATCATATTTCAGTTGTTCTATTTGAGACAACAAAGAATTCTTGGATGCAACTAGATCACATATTTGTTTTTCCAAAGATTTTTCATTTTGGTATGATTTAGCAAATGCGACTTCAAAACCTTTTTCACGTTTCTCTTTAGTTTGAAAATGTTGAGTTGGAACTTATACCATTCATTATCCTTAGTCAACAGTGCAATTTTATCTTGTAATCTCTTATTTATGTCTTGGCACTTTTCCATTTGAGATTTGTGAGTCTGGATTAAGTTGGTCATGAGCTCAAGATCTAGATTAGACAAAGGTTCAACTTGTTCAACGTGAGTCTCAACATGATCATTATTTAGATCCTCAAATATAACCACGGAGTCAACTTGATTATCAATATTAACCATAAGGTCATCTTGATTGTCAAATATAACTACGGGATCTATTTGATTATCATCGGAATGAGATGTAGACGGCTCATGTTGAACACTCCGATCCTCGTCGGATGCAGATGTTGGCGGAGATATCATATCAGTAATGAATATAGTTTGATCTGGTACCTGAGACAAGCCGTCAGTGTCATACACTGGGCGTGTGTCACTCATGTGGAGTTCTTGCATATTTGCCATTAACATCACTGTTGCATTAGCCTGCAAGTCCTCCATGTCATCATCAGAATATGCATTTGCCATGAAGCTCTGTTCCTTGTTGGTAAGAGTTCCACCAGCTTCATCCTTGAGAGCCAAGAGTAAAGCCTCTTTGTGATAAGCACTGCCTCTTGTCCTCGGCTTTGGGCATGCATTAGCCAGATGACCCTTGTTGGAATCACTCCTAAACCTAAATCAAGTGTTAGTGATTCATATGTAATAGTTAGCTTAATTATGGCCTTTATGTTTGTTATTAGCCTTAAGCTTATGTAGAAGGCCCATGAGCTTAGGCCCAAGCCCATAGGAGAAAGGAAGGGACTAGGAGTGTTGCCCTAGCTTCCCTCCTATAAATACTCTTGTATAACCCTCACTTGAGGGTTGGTTGTTCAATTTATTTCTTTCACTCACATCTCTACGCATAACCGTATTATTACTTAATGTGTGTGTGTTTGTTTATTGTTTAACCAATCTCTTCTCCTCTCTATTTCTTGTATTGATGCTTGTGCTGTAAAACTAGTGACCTAACAGTGGTATCAATCGCCTACTAGTTGGGTGAATCGTTATTGCTTTTGAAGTGGGTTTATTGGTCCTACGCGTAGAGCTAACGAGATACTTTGGTTCGCTTAAAAACACGTTTTTTACACTTTTTAATCCAAGATTCTTGTACTGTCAATGTTTTAAGGTGTTCAAATAACTATTTTTGGCAAAAAGTTTCAAACTTTATGCGTGGATCATCGTTTTTAAGCTAGTTTTTGTTCGAGGGTTTCATCCTACGCGTAACTGTTTTAGAAGTTTTGGATCATCAAGTTTCACACTTTTGTGTTATTTTGGTGATATTGAAGCTATCTCATCACAAACATCTGATTTAGAAACATCTTTGGGCAAAATCATTTTTACGAGTAAAGCTATGCGTATCAAAACCCTAGTTTTACGCGTAACTTTATCCTCAGTTTGATCTTCAGTTTCGAGGTTTACTCCGTGTTTTCTTGCTTGGATAAGCCTGAAAATACGTCAAATTTGGATATCTTTTGCACTGTGATAGTGTAAAAGATCACTTGGGATAAAAACCTAAAATTATGTAAGCATAAAGCTTACGCGTAGAAAATCCTACGCATAAGATTTATCTTACGCCTAAGCTTAGTCTTACGCATAAGGTAATCCTAAGCCTAAGTTTTCTACGCCTAACTTCTTGTTTTACGCATAACTTTAGTACTTTTTCCTTAACTTACGCGTAAGCTAAACCTACGTGTAACTCTTCTTGTTACGCGTAACTTTGGTGTTTTTACGCATAAGTGCTACTTGGCTATTGTTATTTCTACGCCTAAGGATACTTCATCAACAAAGGTTCATTCGACTACAAAGATCCATTTTTACCAACACAAGTTTTCAACATGTCACAACCACCATACTCTAACTATTTCCCTTACACTTATTCTCAACGACAACAACAACTAAGTCCACAACATCAACAATGGAAGCAACAACAAGCAATTTATCAATAACAATTTAATCAAAAACATACTCCACAACTTGGAGCAATTCCTCCACTACAAATGGTTCAAACACCACCAAGTCTTCAAGTTCAACCCTACACAAATGATTTCAATCAACATCCATCAAGGAACACTATGAAGGAACCCACTTGGTTTGCAAAGATGTGTGAAGCTTTAAGAAGCCAACAATAAATTCATGAGGCTGGATCACTTAATAGACCTCCAATGCTCACTCCAGGAAACTACGATCAATGGGTAATTAGGTTCTTTAGGTTTTGTGATCTGAAGAAGCCACATGGAAAGTTCTTAAAGAAGGTTATCTTGGAAGGTCCATTTCAGATGCCTACTGTCATTGTACCCGGAGATCCAAATGCTAATCCACCAAGGGATGAACAATCAAACATTGCTACTGTTGCAGACCTGAATCCAGAAGAACTTCTACACTATGAAGCTGATGAGCTTGCAATGCAATATATCATTTTAGGATTACCAAACCCAATTCTTCGAAGTGTTGATGCTCAAAAGGCTGCAAAGGCAATGTGGGAACACATTCATCTACTTATGGAAGGATCTGCACTCAATCAGGAGGATATGGAATCCAAAATTTACTTGGCTTATGAACACTTCTTGATTGAACCTGGAGATACACTATAGTCTTATCATCATCGATTCTCAGACATCATCAATGATTTGGATAAACACAACATCATCATGCCAAGAATTGCAGTTAATACTAAGTTCCTGAGTAGTCTTGGTCCTGAATGGGAGAAGTATGTCATTTTTCTCCGTCAAGCGAAGAACATGCATCATTCTACATACGGATTGTTGTACGATTATTTGAAGCCTCATGAAAAGGAAGTTGATATGGAAAGGATTCTTCGTGCTCAAATTGCTTCACCTGCACATCCGAAAAATCAACAACTTGCCTTGTATGCTCAAAACAGTTATCCTCCTCAACCAGCAACTCAACCAACTGCCACTATCACACCAAATGATCAATCACAACAATCTCAACATAATCAATTGGTTCCATACAACAACAACAATGCTCAAGCATTTGTCAATGAAGCTAATGAGGAATCCAATCCGTTCGAAGCATTGCAACAAGGATTTGTTATGATTGCTAATGCTTTTAGCCGTTATACCAACAAATCCAACAATCGTATTCGTTCCTCATCTAACACACGAAATCATGCTGTTGTGAACAATGGACGAGTTGAAGTTCATAATCGTGGTTATGGTCGTCAGATGGGCGGTGGTCAAGGGTTTAATGCTATGGGTAGGAATAACAACAGAGCTCAAGTGGTGGAACAGGGAAATGCTCAGAATGGTTTGAATGGTCTTCGATGCTACAACTGCAATGAGAAGGGACACCTGGCTAATGCATGCCCAAAGCCGAGGACTAGGGGCAATGCTTATCACAAAGAGGCTCTTCTTTTGGCTCTTAAGGATGAAGCTGGTGGAACTCTCACAGACAAAGAACAGAGTTTTATGGCAGATGATGACTCAAATGATGATATGGAGGACTTGCAGGCCAATGCAGCTGTTATGTTGATGGCTAGTATGCATGAGTTACACATGAATGACACAGGCCCAGTGTATGACACTGATGGCTTGTCTCAGGTACCCGAACAAACCATATTTATCTCTGATCTAATATCTCCGCCAACATCTGAATCCGGCAAGGCTCAGAATGATCAAAATGAGTCATTTACATCTCATTCAGACGATTTTCAATTAGACCCCGTAGTTACATTTGACGATCAAGATGACCTTATGGTTTCCTTTGATAATCAAATTGACTCCGTGGTTATACTTGAGGATCTAAATAATGATCATGTTGTGACTCCCGTTGAACAAGCCGAACTTTTGCCTCATCCAGATCTTGCTCTTTTACTTAAAGACCAGCAATCCCAAATTGAAGAATGTTGTGCATTAAATCAGGTCTTAAAAAGTAAAAATGCACTGTTAACCAAGGATTTTGAATGTTTACAAAAGCAACTCAACTTTTTCAAAACTCAAGAAAACCGTGAAAAAGGTTTTGAAACCGCCTTTGCTAAATCTCATCAAAACGAAAAATATTTAGAGAGACAGATGCGTGATCTAGCCGCTTCGAAGAATGCTTTGTTGTCTGAAATAGAACAACTGAAACATGAACATAAAAAGCAAATTAACGCTCTCACCTTGGAAAATCAAAAAGCTAAGGCTGAGTTGTTAACTTGTCAAAAACAGTTCTCTGCATACAAAAAGCATTCAACGAAATGAATAGATGATCATCTTGAAGAAATTATCGGCTTGCAAAACAAACTTAAAGAGTTTAAAACTGTTGTTTACAAACATGGTGAGTCAGTAACTGCTATTGAAAAGTTTACTTTAAAACCCAATCCAAATGGATATGGACTGAGTCTTGCTGATTACAAACCTAAGCTTTCAACCAAAGCATTCAAACCAAATCCTGGAGTTTCCAGTGCAGAATATAAAATTGATAATTCTATTATCAGTGTTGTTGAATATCATCGTCAAGAGGAATTAGATGCAGAAGACGAGAGTCGATCAAAATTAAAAACTGTTGTTTACAACAAACCTTTTAATTATTCAAAACCGGTCACTTTCGTCACACCAACGGATTCTTCTAACACACCAAGTGTTATCATAAAAACGTCTGAGTCTTCTAATGTTAATCTCCAACCAGATTATGCACAAATTTATGGTCCTTTACCTTCCATCAGTGAAGTAAACTCAAAACCTGAAAATCGCAAAATTCTTAGATATTTTGACATTTTCATGGCTGACCTCAAAACTTTACAACATGAGATAGAATATCATTCTGAAATCAAAGTTCAACATTTTCAATCGCCTCTGGCACGAGAACAAAGAGACATTTTTCAGAAAAATCTTTTACCAAATGTTAAAAATTTGAAAAATTATGCATTGTCTTGGGAACGGGACTTTCATAAGGAACTTGGAGTGATGAAGGCCGTTTTCGAGAAAACAGAAACATCTATTACCAATACTAAACGTAAAAAGAAAATGTTGAGAAAAGATGTTGATCGACTCTTGAATGATGTTATCTGTGCTGATATCCATAATATTGTGTTATTGAATTCTGTGTCATATGCATCTGATTATATCTCTGCTGATACTATTGATAATGTTGTACCTGTTGAGAATACTGATAATGTACTTCAGATCGAGTCTTTAAAAATTGAAAACGAACGTCTCTTACACGAGCTTTCAAATGCAAAACGTCGTCTTCAATGGTGTCAAAAAGATTGTCAAAATCGTGAACTTGCTTTGCAAAACAAAATCCACCAGTTGCAATTAAATCCAAAATTTGAGCAACTGGATGATCAAAACGTGTCTTTGAAAAGTCAAATCTCAAAATATGAACATGAACTTGTAAAAGTTAAACAGGAATATGGTGTCATATTTGATTTACTCAATAAGACTCGTCATGAAGCATCAAACGAACTTGATCATTATCTTGCACACACTAGAGAAGTAATGAATTTTGTTGGTAATATTCGTTCTGAAAATCAAGACTTGATTCACACTATCTTTAAGTTAAGAGAAATGTTAGGAAAGTATGAACTACTTCCGCCTACCGTGATTAAGAGAATAGCACCAGTAACACTTAGTAATCGTGAACCTAGAATCCCTACTGCCAAATCACAAGTTGCTAACGTGCTTCCTTCTACTGAAACAGGAATAGTTGCATCTTTTCCAAAGGTCCGCACTCCACAGCCTAGGAGCACTACATCGAAGAATAGGAAGTTGCGACCTAAGAAAAGATCAATAAGGAATGCTAAAGTAGAAGAACACCCTAGGACTACGAATAAGACTCACGTTGCTTCCACTATAGATATTGCGTCTGGAAAATGTAATAGAAATAGTGATGTAACGAATGCTAAACCTTTAAGTACTTTTGATATTGAGTCTGATGCACCTTGTGTTATTTGTCATAAAAGTATGAATTCTGATTGTCAAGAAAAATGTGTTGCTAAAGCTATAATCTCTCGTTTACGGAATACTAAGAATCGGAATACCTCTAGGCCCACTAATCATTATAAGTCTGTGCTTGGTAGACCGCCTTCTTTAGATTCTAAGGCAACCATTGTTGTCCCTGTAGCTCCAGTTTTACCTCCTAAGAATGTAGTACCACCTAGTGCATTCACTAAGACTAAAGCAAATACTAGTTGGAGATGGCAGAAATGGATATATAACACACTAGGATTTAAATGGATGCCTAAAGTTATTGATGTGTGTATGTCTACTATAACTGCTCCGGAACCCTCTAACATTTTGGGTTCCACATCTACTTCTATTCCATCTGTGTCGTCTGTGTGTAATGCAGGTGATACAGATCATTCTCTGGATTGTTGATAGCGGATGTTCCCGACACATGACAGGCAACCTTAAACTGTTATCAAACTTTATTGCAAAGTTCATTGGCACTGTCAGATTCGGGAATGATCACTTCGCAGCTATCATGGGCTACGGAGATTATATCAATGGGAACATCGAAATAAGCAGGGTTTATTATGTGGAAGGCCTCGGTCACAATCTGTTTTCAGTAGGTCAGTTCTGTGATGGAGATTTGGAGGTTGCTTTCAGGGAGAAATCTTGTTTCATTCGTGATCTACAAGGAAACGACCTTATGTCTGGCTCGCGTAACTCAAGTCTTTACACTATATCTATGCAAGACATGGTTGGTTCATCTCCCATCTGCTTACTTTCAAAGGCAACATCAACAAAATCCTGGCTATGGCACCGTCGTCTCTCACATTTAAAATTTCAAACTATAACCAATCTTGCTCGACACAAACTAGTTGAAGGTCTCCCACGATTCCGGTATTCTAAAGATCATCTTTGCTCAGCCTGTGAACAAGGGAAAAGCACTCGTGATCATTTTCCTTCAAAGGTGGAACACAGCTCTCAGCATGTGCTTCATATTCTTCACATGGATTTGTGTGGCCCGATGCGCGTGCAAACGATCAATGGCAAACGCTACATCTTAGTAATTGTTGATGACTATTCACGATGGACTTGGGTCTACTTTCTTCGAAGCAAAGACCAAGCTCCACAAATGATCATCACCTTTCTCACAAAAATACAGGTTCAGCTCCGAAACACCGTCAGACAAATCAGAACAGACAAAGGAACTGAATTTGTTAACCAAACCCTTCGTGAATTTTATGAGAAAGTGGGAATTCAGCATAAGACATCTATTGCACGTACACCAGAACAAAACGGAGTTGTTGAAAGACGAAACCGAACGTTAGTGGAAGCCGCAAGAACAATGTTAATCAATGCTAAACTTCCAGATTACTTATGGGCAGAAGCTGTATCTACTGCATGCTATACTCAAAACCGTTCTATGATTACTAAACGCCACAACAAAACACCGTTTGAGCTTCTCCACAACCATAAACCGAATCTCAAACACTTTCATGTATTTGGCTCCCTTTGCTAACCGAATAATGATCTTGATGATTTTGGAAAGCTCAAAGCCAAACCTGACATTGGAGTCTTCATTGGATATTGTGAGAACTCTAAAGGTTACCGGATATGGAATCGTCGTACAAAGCAGGTTATGGAAACGATTCATGCTCATTTTGATGAACTTACGGAAATGGCTTCTGAGTATAACAACTTGGAACCCGGTCACAACCGCTTAAACTTCCCTCAAACCCCATCATCAGCTAAACAAAGCCCCAAGCTCACTCGTCAACAAATGGAAAGGTTATTTGCTCCACTGTTCAGTGACGATATTGATGAACGTGCTCCAGGTGTATCCGCTGTTTTCGCTGCTCAACCTGATACTACTCTTATACCTGATACACCTGCTACAACAACTATTGTTGAAGAAGCACCACCACTTGACTCCACCACAACAGTTGAACAAACCGCTTCCAACAATGATGATCCAGCTGATGATATTCTTAATGAAGTACCCCCACCTGCAGATTTTGATCCAAATGCGTTCTTTAACCCGTTTGCTAATGACACTGCTGCACCTGATGTCGCGGAATCATCAACAAACCATTTGAATCCTCAGAATCTGCACAATGTATACCAACATCAACCCTCTACACATCGATGGACAAAAGACCATCCTCTGGCTAATATTATTGGTAACCCGAATCAACCAGTCGTTACGAGACAACGTCTTCACACAGATGGTGAACATTGCATTTATGCACTCACTGTCTGCCAATCTGAGCCTAAAAACATTAAAGACGCAATGACAAAAGACAATTGGATTGAATCCATGCAAGAAGAACTCAACCAATTTAAACGTCTTGAAGTATGGGAACTGGTTGAGCGACCAACAGGGGTCTACGTCATTGGTCTCAAATGGATTTGGAAAAACAAATTGGATGCTGAAGGGAACGTAATCCGAAACAAGTCACGTCTAGTTGCTAAGGGTTATCGTCAAGAAGAGGGAATAGACTTTGAAGAATCTTTTGCTCTGGTTGCTCGTCTTGAGGCTGTTCGGATATTTCTCGCGTTCGCGGCTCATATGAATATGACGGTCTTTCAGATGGATGTCAAAACTGCGTTTCTCAACGGACAACTGAAAGAAATGGTTTATGTCAGCCAACCAGAAGGATTCGTTGATCCCGAGTTCCCGAACCATGTCTACAAACTGAACAAAGCTCTTTATGGTCTCAAACAAGTTCCTCGGGCATGGTATGATAAACTATCATCTTTCCTCATTGCTAATAATTTCACCAAAGGTTCGGTCGACCCTACTCTTTTTATACAATATCACGGGGCACATATCTTAATTGTTCAAAGTTACGTGGATGACATCATTTTTGGGTCTACACATAAAAAGTACTCAATCGCTTTTGCAAAACTAATGAAGAAAAATTTTGAAATGTCCATGATGGGTGAACTTACGTTCTTTCTAGGACTACAAGTTCATCAATCACCCCGTGGTATTTTCTTAAGTCAGTCCAAATATGCCCTTGAATTGTTAAACAAATTTGGAATGAAAACCTGTGACACTTATGCCACACCAATGACTCATACCAAGAAACTAGACGCTGATTTACATGGGAAATTAGTCGACCCGAAAAAATACCAAAGTGTTATTGGGTCTCTCATGTATCTAACAGCTAGCAGACCTGACATTGTCTTTGCTGTTTATCTCTGCTCCCGTTATCAGTCAAGACCAACTGAAACCCACCTCTCTAAGGCTAAAAGAATCCTCCGATACATCAAGGGAACCATTAACTTGGGGATCTGGTATCCGAAGGATTCTGGTTTTGAACTAATCGCTTTTTTAGACGCAGGATGCTTAGATTCACGGAAAAGTACTTCAGGAGCACTACAATTTCTTGGTGATAAACTGGTGTCTTGGCAATCGAAGAAGCAGGATTGTACATCGTTGTCATCAACCGAAGCAGAATATGTAGCCATGTCGGCGTGTTGTGCTCAAGTCATCTGGATGAGAACACAACTCAAAGACTATGGTTACGTATTTGACAAAATCCCGATGTACTGCGACAATCGGAGTGCCATTGCGATCTCGTGCAACTCAGTTTAGCACTCGAAATCAAAGCATATCGATCTTCGCTATCATTTCATCAAGGACCACATGGAACAGGGTACAGTTGAATTATACTTCGTAGGTACAGAATACCAATTGGCAGATCTACTCACCAAAGCCTTGCCTCCCGCTAGGTTTAATGAGTTGGTCCACCGGATTGGTATGCGGTGTTTGACTCAAGAGGAATTGGATGAACTCTTAAAACAGTCTTAAAACCAGTCAAACACCAAAATCTCTCTTGTAAATAATTTTTTCAAAAACAAAACACAAAAATAGAAAATCAGATAAAACAACAAAAATATTCTTCTATCCATATTTCTTCAAACATGGCAAGTACATTTCTTCCGTCAACACTCAAATCTTTCAAAATTCAGTATTTTTTCGATCAAGTGTTGAGGGGGAGAAAATAAATACTTAACTGTTTCAAAACATCCGTGTACTTGCATGTTATCCTATCCTGGTTGTTTCTTTAAAATGGTGGTCACATTTTCTGGTTCAATGACACTCCTCGGACTAAAATTTATAACCTTTCATTATTTCTTAAGTCGAGGGGGAGTGTCGTCAAGTTTCTTTCTTAAAATCTATCATTTGGTAACCAAAATGGAAGTTAAAAGGCTTTGGATGAAAATGGAAAAGGTGGAGGGACTAAAACTGTCAAAATCCAAAAGTTATTTTAATAAAACTTCCCACCTAACTTTTCATCCTCACATTTAATACACACAACTAACTCATCCTACGCCTAATAATCAAGCTTCAAATCCGTGTTTTTGATCATCATATTGTAAGTGTTTTCGTAATCTAAACGTTATTACAAGCAAGGGTTTTGTTTTTTATGCAAATACAACGGCTAAAACGAAAGATATGAATGATTATGTGTTCTACGCATAAGCGTATGAACACACAATCATTGGTGTGTGTTTGTGGTTAAAATAAGTGTGTCAAAACGTTTCATTAACATCAATGATACTATGTTTATCCTTAAAATCCACCCAGAAACACGAATTGATTGATCTTCAAAATTAGGGTTCATGAGTCGTTTTGGGTATTTTCAAATGAGAACGTTTTTGGTGATAAAGATTGTTATAATAGGTTGTTTTAAAGTTGAATTGATCTTATTAAAGCCCAGAACTTGCCCAGAATCATAAAAAGTTAAGAAATTTAAATTTAGGGTTTATGTTCATACGGTTTGGGTATTTTTGATTCATGACTAGTTTGATGTTAAAACTTGGATATAACAACTCTATAGGCTTTCTAGAATTACCAGAAAAACTTTGGTGCAAATCCTATGGCTAGATTTCATACGCGTAATTCATAAACTATTATGGTTTTGGTTTACGCGTAAGACTTTTTACGCGTAAATGTTTGATATGCTTTCAAACCATGATCTATTATAGAATGATTGTTAGTGTTAATATTGATGTTATGATGATATTGTTTCAGGTTTGCTACTCGTAAAAATCACAATCAAGGTTGTTAACCATCTACGCATAAGGATCACCTTACGCGTAGCATGTTATGCGTAAGAGTAATCTTACGCGTAGCTTTTACGCGTAAGGTTCTACAAAGGGACTACGCGTATCCTGTGAAGGATATACGTAAACAGTGACCTCTACGCATAAGGTCTACTCTTACGAGTAAGCCTTACGCGTAAGATTTTTATACGCCTACGCGTAAGCTCTACGCTTAAGGTCCCCTGTTCCTACGTGTAATATTTCTTACGCGTAAGTCAGGATCCTACGCATAAGCTTTCGTCTACGCGTATACCTCTCCTGTTTACGCATAAGCCTTGATCAAACCTTCATTATGAATTGTTACGCTTGCAAACTTGTTAATAAATAAATCATAACGTCACGGAACCAATAATGTCACTAATAAGCTTAAACGTTTAATATGTTGTGTTAAATAAGTGATAACATAAACTTTAAAACTTAAAGTTAACTAACTCACGAAACTTATCACGACGTCATTGGACTATTGAACAAACAAGTGACTTTGGACTCGTAACAATCATTGACATTGTACATTCAATAATTAGACAATAAAACCTTCTGTTGACTAACATAATGTCTTTCGATATGTTGGTTCTTTTGGCTAATGTTATTTCAGATCACGACATGGCTGCTTAAATGGATTTGGATGCACCAGATGTTCTCACAATGGCCGATATCTTCCCTAATGGCTATCCGAGGAAGATTGGAAAGAACAACCTTCGGGTTGACTTTGAAACCCTCACCTGTTCAGAATCTTCCTGTTTGATTGTTGTGGATATTCTAAAGAATCATCCTTACCAGAATATGCTCTCACATTCTGCTACAATACCGGAGATCTACATTCACCAGTTTTGGAATTCAATGCAAAGGGTCAAAGGTCAAAGTGCGGTGACAGTGACGCTCAATCACAAACAGGTCACCATCACATATACAGACTTACGGGCTGTTCTTCTCATCCCTGACATCGAGCCAACCGACTTCTATGCCACACCTGCTGAAGAGACAGTTTTACAATTCTATATTGGCTATGATGAAGCTTCAGGAACTATCTCTAAGCATTCTCATGTGGAATTTAAGAACATTCCTCAACCGTGGAGAACTCTCTACATCATCATCACCAAATCTGTCTCTAGTCGTGATAGTGGCTATGAGCATCCCAAGCTCATGGAACTGCAAATCTTTTGGTCATTAATCAACATGAAGCACATCGAACTGGAAGCTCTGATATGGGATGACATGATGTCATTTCTCAAAAAGCTTGGCTAAAAAATTCCCTATGTCAGATACACTAAACTGTTGATCCAGAGAGCACTTGGGCTTCATCCTGATATTCCCAAGAGGCTCAATGACCCCAACAATCACGACATGTTGTCTGAGCCTATTCTATCAGTCAGAATCAAGGAATCAACAACAAATAAACAGGGTGTTGTGTTACCTGATCACCTTCTGTCTGACGAAATCAAAAAGCTCTACACATACAAAAGGTATGTGGAAGCAGTTAAAGTAGGCAAAGTTGGTCATCTCGATGAGAAGTCTTCTGGAACACCTACACGGAGAACCAGAAGAGGCAGTGCGGGAAGTGCTGCAAGCACTGAAAGTCAAAGCTTGAACCACAAAGAAAGCTAGTGGATGAAACCTCTGAAGATACACAATCAGATGAAGAGGTCTTCTACTCCGAATCTGCAACCGAAGCACCTCCTTCAGTAGCAAAACCTCCCAGTCCACCAGCTATCCAAGGAAAAGGGAAGACTCCAGTACTTGTGCCTTATGAAGAGGAAAGCTCAGAAGAAGAGCCACTGGAAACTGATTACATGAGGAAGTTCAAATTTGTTAGACTCCAACAAGTTGCGGAGAAATTTGCCAGAGATCAAATGGGTGGCCCCGGAGGGTCAAGTGGTGAAGTTCAACCTACACCAGATCCTGATGCGGTTAATCGACCAGATAAGGGAACTGGTGCCACCACTCTTGAGCAACAACAAAAGCAACAGGAGGAATCTATTAAGTTTGACATTGAGGAACCTGATACTAAGAAGTCTGAGAAAGATAAAGCTGATGAAGAAGCTAAGTCTGGAAATGATGAAGATGTTGATTATGAAAAGTTTCTTCTTGACAGTCCCGTACAGTCTAAGGAGAAAACTTCTGAACCATCAAAGGACCCGGAGTCTCCTCACATCTCATCTTCATCGGATTCATCTTCTCATTCCTCACCACCACCATAAAAAAGATCAACCAAATCAACATCCAAATCAGTGAAGAAGCCAACTCGATCTTGGATTTCTCATACTCATAAAAGAATTGTGAATGCTGTCAAACAAGTCAGAAAGAAAGACATGCTCTACAGGAAGATGAATTTCTACGCTGATCAGATACAGTACCTTCATGACGAGAATGACGAGATGAAAGTTGAAAGGGAGTATGTACAGAAGCTCATGAAAGATGCTCTTCAAGGGAAAATGGATGAAATGATCAAAGGGTACACTCATCAGTACCTTCTTGACATTGTTCCTAAAGTTACAAAGGAGTTGTTCACCAAACAACTCTATCCGAATCTACTTCATCTGGCTAAGCAGACTATGAAATCAACACCAATGCACGTGAACATCAATCCAGTTGATCCCATAATATTCTCAGATGCTGAGTTAGTTGACCGGCTGGTAGCTCAAATGTCCAAACGATCTGCAACACTTGCCTCTCACGAAGGTAAATTGATTGAAGCATTGCTGGAATATCAACTCAAATCAGCATGCCGAGAAGAAGCTGAAAGGCCGAAACGTCCACGCGACGATGAAGATAAGGATCAGGATAATAATGACGAGCATAAACGCTCGAAGAAGTCTGGTGAATCATCTTCTATGCAACCTCCACCCAAACGGACTCCAGCACAACAAAGGTCTCCTCCTCGTTCTTCTCTTAAAAAACCTCAGGATTCTTCTGAGTTGCCACCCGAGACTCAGAAAACCGGTGATCACTTTGAGTATACGGGTGGTGACGATGAGGAATTCCATGAGCCCCAACAACAACCCACCTCTCCCGACAAAGTTAAGAAACCAGAATCCTCATCCAGGCCTAAGAAAAAGAAGAAGAAGATGCCCAAAGCTGACGTCGTATCATGGCTAGATGAAGATGACACAGAAGAATTTGAATGGTTTTCTACACTTGTTAATTCCACCCCCTATCCAGCTGAAGGTCAAGAACTGGTAGACGGTAATACATTGGAGCATGCTAAGTTCTTGCAAGAAAAATTCCGTGTGAAGAAGATGACGAAATCCGAGTTGAAGCGAATCAAGAATGAAGCATTTCAACTTCTCAAAGACAGCTCGAAAAGTGCTATTGAAGTTGAGTATCACCTTGACAATATAGCACGAGCCATGTCTAACAATATGGATTGGCTCAACCCAGAAGCAAACATCGACTTCACCAAACAGGACAATCCTCCATATTACACCGACTGGTCTAAACCTCTACCGACAATTGGCCAACCAGATCAGCCTAAGATTCCATTTCGCTATTTCTTCAACAGAGACTTGGAATTTCCTCTACACGGCAGTGATGATTCAAGGAAATATGCTACATCTCTGACACTTCCATTCCCGGCAGCCATATACTCAAACTGCATAGCCATCGAGGAAAAGGCTACCCACATGTTTTCTAACAATGTGGAATTGTATGACCGTGATGCAATGTATGGGATTCACCATTGGCCGGAACTCCGACGAATCTACTACAGAAGCTGCCAAGTTCAGAAGTCTCAAAATGAAGTGTTCAGTACTAAAGGAATCGTTGCTGTTAAACATGTTGATCTTTCGTCTAAATGGGACTACACTTTTCTCAACAATATCGTGGTCAAAAGACCAGACGAAAGAGATTATGCATTCAGGGAAACGGACTTTCAGAATTTGTCTCTCAACGACATTGAAGATCTGTATCTTGCCAAAGTACAGGGACGCATGAGACAATTCTCGACTGAAGTACAACGTGAATACATCAAGTCCTTGCTAATATTCATCAGAAGCATAGTCATACAGGAACGTGTAGAAGATCTTCAGCTTGCAGCTGAATCATATCAGACCCATGTCAACTTCACTCCACCTCAGCTAGATCTTCCCGACATCAACCAACTTCCACAATACACACTCATCAGCAAATCATTCGTCGTCGTTTATCGCAGTGAACTTCAATGAAATTGCTTGATGGCGTGTAGAGATCTTCACAAGTTTGGGGATCACACTTTGAAGAAGGTTAGGGACGGATTGGCTTATCGGTTGAAGGCGATATATGAAGGCATAGGGTCTCAAAAGCGATGGAACTCTCAGGACAGAAGGGATGTGCAGAGGATCATCAGAATGATTGATGAAAGGTTATATCGAATGGATCAGTTCAGAACATTGGAAAGCTTTGTTGGTGGTCGACCCAGGATTAACATCACCGGCTATCAACGCCCTGTTCGCACTCCTGGCAACATCACTGGACTTCCTGGTACCCCTTGAACTACTTCTATTTCATAATATTTTGGATGTGTGATTAATTATGACTATGGCTTGTGCACACATATCAGTGTACAACCATTTCTTGTCAAGAAAGGACCCTGTGGTACGCTTCAGTGCCACAATCCTTATAAAAGGAGCGAAAGCTTCTTACTTTTGAGTAAAACCTATCAAACCTTTCATTTTTCAAGATTTTGCTCAAAAGAACAAGTACTTCCCCTTATGATTATCAAAACCTCAACCATTTATATCACTTGTTGAGGGGGAGTATTTGAATTAAAACTTTGTTCACAAATTGTTCTCAATGGTACTTTTCCCACAAAACTTAAAATGGTCATATTTATTCTCAATACTTCTTCAAAAACAACATTGATATGCCATTTTTGAGGGGGAGAAAATATGTGATAAGAAATATGTTGTGTTTTGCTAGTTGAATCCTCGTGTGAAAAGACTTCAACCCATGAATTGACGGGATCTGAACAGTCTTACATTGAAAAGATTTATCTTCCAAAGACTTATCCAAGTAAATTGTACCTATTCGAGAAGCTCTTGATAGACATGAACTTTGACGGGTTTGACAACCTTTCGAGGTTTGTCCACACCTTCAAGGTAGTTATTAGAGCTAGTTGTCACCTAAAAGCTGAAAATGTATCTCTTTAACTATGCAACGTAACAGTGTCCCTCGGGGAATTGTCTATCTTGAGTCGATCAATTCAAAAGTGCGAGTTCTTTCCTCACTGTGTAGATTTCTGTAAAAACTCTTAAGCACATGTGGAGGGGGAGTATTTCTGAAAATCTAAAACTCTTGAAGTGTTCAAACATGTTTTTCATTCACAAACACTTTGAGAGATTTTCATGAAAAATTGTTTTATGGCAATGGAGTTATAAGGAGATTAAGGTTATGAATAACCGTCCTATGATCCGCCAGAGCCGGAGGGATCTACCCAAGGACATCACAAATAGTTAGTACTTAGAAGTCCTTAGGTATGATTATAAAAAGGAGAAAATGAGAATCGGAGAAAGAAGGAGTTGAAGAATTAAAAAGAAATGCAAAGAAAAGGATGAAAAGAAATAGCCCTCCAAATTATTCAACTTAGGACAGACACCGGGTTCAATTCATATGCTACTGGTTGTCACTTAGTGACGTCGGTATTGAAAATTAAAAGTCTTCATGGACCCAGTGACGCATGCACTATACCTTCTTAGCCACTCAAGTTTCTCTCAAAAGAAGCTTGTTTCATTCTCACAGGGAACCCTACATAAACTATTGGCTTTCTCTTAGAGATCGATGGTATTGAAGAAGGAGACCCTCTCCCTAGTCTCCGCTCAGGAAAACCAAAACGCACTATTGAGTCTAGAGCCACGAGATTCATCAAAAGATCTCTTAAGAACACTTGACATTTCATCACTTGATGTTCAACAATAAGAACATCAATGGTACGTTATCGAGTCCTTCACAGATCTTAGAAATCTGTCGAGAACATTTATGAGAGGTTCACAACTGTGATCCTCAGTGATTGAATGGAAACTCCTGCTAGGGTAAACATCAAACAGCCCTGACAGCAGGTCACTTCGGTAACTCCCCGTGGATTACGCTTAGTGTGTCTCAAACGGTCTACAGTCGTGAGGTGATGCTTTGGTGTACCTCAGCGACTCATTTGAACTGTAGATGTACTTCGGTACATCGTGTCATCTCACTTGTGGGACTCCAGTTCAGGAATGGCCTTTGTGAAAATTAGAGTTATGTTTTCACACTATGCTGTTAACACTCTCGAAGTTCAAACTTGTAAGTGCCGGAATCCGCTTATTACTAACCGTTTTCATGTTTTCTTCTTATGGAAGCTCTTGAGCAGAATGATCGTGCAGATTCTTCACATGCTCATGCCAACATCATCACTAATGGAAGTTCTATCTAAAAGCAACACAAAAGTCAGAATGATTCTTCGTCAAGCCAAAGAATCTACAAAGTTAAAGACTTAAAGAACTTCATCAGTACTGAAATCCAACGTCAAAGAGCGTGTGAGCATGTTGAAGAATGACGTGGAGACACTAGAGCAGCGAAGCAGACCTGAGGTAGACTTGATGCAGACAACAACAACATACTATCACTACCATCACAAAGAACAATGATCAAAAAACAAAGTTAAAGAAGACGTCAAAGCAAAACTATTTAAAGAAAACAATTTCTCTACACTGGGGAGATTGTTCAAATCAAGGCAATTCTTCTCACAAGAAAGAAGAATGTCAGAAGACGTCAAAGCTACTATTACATCAAAGCCTTCACCGTTCATATTCATTCATCACCAACACTTAGGGGGAGATTGTTGGAATCACTCCTAAACCTAAATCAGGTGTTAGTGATTCATATGTAATAGTTAGCTTAATTATGGTCTTTATGTTTGTTATTAGCCTTAAGATTATGTAGAAGGCCCATGAGCTTAGGCCCAAGCCCATAGGAGAAATGAATGGACTAGGAGTGTTGCCCTAGCTTCCCTCCTATAAATACTCTTGTATAACCCTCACTTGAGGGTTGGTTGTTCAATTTATTTCTTTCACTCACATCTCTACGCATAACCGTATTATTACTTAGTGTGTGTGTGTTTGTTTATTGTTCAACCAATCTCTTCTCCTATCTATTTCTTGTATTGATGCTTGTGTTGTAAAACTAGTGACCTAACAACACTTCTCATTACAGTTATAGCATCGGAGACCATTAATCCCAGTCTGAGCATTTCCCTGATCAACCACTTGAGCCCTTTGTTGTTGCGGAACACCCATGTTATTCCTTCCATTAGGATTAAATCCTTGACCACAACCCATTTGACGAACATTACCACGATTCTGAACTTCAACTCTTCCGTTGTTAATAACAGCTTGATTCCTTATGTTGGATGAGGTACGAATGCGATTGTTGGATTTGTTAGAATATCAGCCGAAAGCTCTAGCAACCATGACAAACCCTTGTTGCAATGCATCGAAAGCTTCTGCATCCTCATTAGATTCACTGTTAAGTGCTTGATCATTGTTGTTGTTGTTGTTGTATGGAAACAGTTGATTTTCTTGTGAGGGATCATATGGTGTGATCTGAGCAGTTGGTTGTGGAGGATTAGTGAAGGTTGTTGGCAAAGTCAGGAATTGAGGATAACATGCTTGAGCCCACAAAGCTTGAGCCCACAAAGTCGGGATTCACTGTTAAGTGCTTGATCATTGTTGTTGTTGTATGGAAATAGTTGATTTTCTTGTGAGGGATCATATGGTGTGATCTGAGTAGTTGGTTGTGGAGGATTAGTGAAGGTTGTTGGCAAAGTCGGGAATTGAGGATAACATGCTTGAGCCCACAAAGCTAGAGTTTGATTATCCAGAAGTGAAGGCGAAGCAGGGACTCCACGGATGATCCTTTCTTTGTCAACTTCCTTTTGGTGGGGCTTCAAATAGTCTTACAACAATCCATATGTAGCATGATGAAGATTCTTCGCTTGACGGATGAAAATAACATACTTTTCCCAATCAGGACCAAGACTGCTTAGGAACTTTGTGTTGACTGCAATCCTTGGCATAATGATATTATGTTTTTCCAAGTCATTGATGATGTCTGAAAACCGATGATGATATGACTCTAATGTCTCCCCTAGTTCAATCATGAAGTGTTCATATGCTAAGTAGATTTTGGATTCCATGTCCTCTTGATTGAGTTATGTGCCTTCCATTAGAAGATGAATATGCTCCCACATTGCTTTATCAGTCTTCTGAGCATCAACACTACGAAGTATCAGATTGGGTAATCCCAAAAGGATATATTGCATTGCAAGTTCATCGGCTTCTAAGTGTAGAAGTTGGTCAGTAGTAAGTTGATCAAGACCGACAACGTTGGTAACATCATCTCTTGGTGGAAGAGCATTCGGATCTCCGGGTACAGTGAGAGTAGGCATCTGAAAAGGACCTTCAAGGATGACCTTCTTCAAAAACTTTCCATGTGGCTTCTTTAGATCACAAAACCTAAAGAACCTTATCACCCATTGATCGTAGTTTCCGGGAGTGAGCATTGGAGGTCTGTCAAGGGATCCAGCTTCATGAATGGATTGTTGGCTGCTTAAAGCTTCACACATCTTTGCAAACCAAGACGGTTCCTTTGGTGTTGTAACATTCATAGCATACTTGGCGGGATACTGATTTTGAAAATATGTGTAATGTTGTACTTGTTGACTAGTGTTTGGTGGAACCATTTGTGGTGGAAGAGGAATTGCTCCTTGAGGAAATTGTTTTTGAAATTGTTGCACTTATTGTGGAGATTGTGGAGGATATTGTTGATAGAATTGTTGTTGTTGTTGTTGTTGTTGAGGATACACATGAGGAAAGTAGCCAGAGTATGGTGGTTGAGACATCTTGACACTTGTGTTGATGATGGATCTTTTTAGTTGAATGAAACAATGTTGATGAAGTAACCTTATGCGTAGAAACCAGCTTAGGCGTAGAAATCACCTTACGCGTAAAACCAAACTTACGCGTAAAAAGAGAACTTACGCGTAGTAAGAGCTTAAGCGTAAACTTGAGAAAAACTTAGCTTAAGCGTAAACCAAAGACTTAGTAGTAGAATCCTTATGCGTAAGATTTTCTTAGGCGTAAGACAGGCTTAGGCGTAAGAAAATGCTTAGGCAAAGAAAGATGCTACGCGTAAGTGTTTAAGCTTAGGCGTAAAACTAGGGTTTTGCCCAAAACTCCTTGACACTTATACCAGTGTAAAAGATATCCAAAGTCGAAGTGTTTTCAGGCTTATCCAAGCAAGAAAACACTGAGTAAACCAACAGCACTGAAGATCAAATTATGAATTGCTTACGCGTAGACCTTGAGCTTACGAGTAAAACTAGGGTTTTGTTACGAGTAGAAAGTACCAACTATCACCAAAACTGATTTTTATGCTTAAAAATGTTTAGAAACCTGATTTTAATGATGAAAGAGCTTCAATGTCACCAAAATAACACAAAATTTTGAAACTTGATGAATCAAAATAACTTTCACCTCTACGCATAGACAGAACCACACGATCAAAATCAAGTTCAAAAACTATTCTACACACATAAAGTTTCAAACTTGATGCTAAAAACTCAAACTTTGACACTAAATGAACCTTAAACCACAAAAATCTTGAGTTTTTAAGTGTAAAATTTGAAACTTTTAAGCGTATGAAAAAGTTATGCGTAAAACCCACGCGTATGAAACAAAATTTCAAAAACAAAAGTGTTTCACCCAACTAGATGGCGCATGATACCACTGTTAGGTCACCATATTGTAACACAAGCATCAATATGTTAGAAATAGGTAAAGAAGTGAGCGGATGAACACACACAATTACACACGTATGATATAAGAGAAATGTTATGCGTAGAGTGTATTGCAAAGTGAACAACCAACCTTCAAATAAAGGTTTACAAGTGTTTATATAGGAAAAGGAACTAGGGCAACACACAAGTTCCCTTCCTTTCCTAATTGGATATGGGCCAAGGCTTATTGGCTTTCTACATAAGCTTTGCCATTAATACAAACATAAAAGCCTAATTAAGCAACATATTATATGTTAATTACAAACACTTGAATATAGTTTAGGAGTGATTCCAACAGTTTTGTTGTAAGAACATTTTTAATTTTCAATTGACTAAGATTGTAAAATTTCATTTTATGTGTTAAACTAGTTTGCATTATGTCTAAACAAGTTTACTTTTTACTTGAACTGGTCATCTAACTTACGTTATGTTTTGTGAAATTTCTTTGAATAAAAATTCGTCAAATCATGTGCATAACAGCATGGATTTAAACTATTGTTTTAAAATTGACGATTGTATAGTTTAGCTTAGCTCTTATGTGGCCTTGGTTAACTGTTATAAGAACTTACGATGGCTACAAGTTCTTTAGCTCAAAACTCTATATAGTATCAAGTATGCATGCTTCTTGGTGTTGGCCAGCTTTCGAATGAGCTATCAAAAGAGCTTGATCTACATCTACCTATTACATAACATGTCTTAGATGGTTTAATGTAAGGCGATTAGAGTTGCCAAAACAATATCGTCATAGTCAAACTCATCCAACCATACACGCCTTTTGCTCTAAATGGAAATAATTGAACCGTTCGTCCGCAAATCATAAAATGTAAAACCGGCTAGATTGATTGCAAGGTCAATTTTAGTATTATACTTCTAAAACATCACTTGAAGATAGACTTAAAAGATTGTTGCAAGTGAAAATCAAAAGTGTTGCAATATCATTTTTTTAAATCAGCTGAGCTAATGTGGCTTTGCAACTAATGCACATAAGATTTGAACTTGGATCACCAGATAAATTGAGACACATGTTAGGCTATATTTGAGTTAGATAATCAAGTATATATAATGCGTCAAATCATGTTTATAGTTAGAGTGTTGATAAGTAAAACTATTTTTATTTTATTTTTAAACATGATAAGTAGACCTAATTAGTAGACCTAAAATTAGGCCAAACGTTTTCATTGGGACACTTGGCAATATTTAAACAATTCAAACAACTCTTAATATTTTTCTTTATACCCATCTTGAATAAGTTTTTAAAATTTAGCATTTTATTCTCTGTCATCAAACATATTTTCTTCATCAAAATTAAAAAAATTCTTACTTCTTTATGTACATGTAAATTCAATATTTAAAATAGTTTTTATACAAACAACAAAACGCAATTAACTACACACATCTTTGAAACCAATTGGCCGGATGGAACATTTGCACCACCAAACAAATTTTATTCATTAAAATTAATAAGGAAAATTAACACAAACATTGAATGATACAAATCAGTAACTTTTGAATTACATCACACACCCACCATATATGTAATATGTATGCATATGATATAATATGTCATCCATAATGAGAAAGAATAAATATGTAATTGATCATGTTAGAAAGGACATGTATGCTATTCAGATAACGGTTTCTAGAATTGGTGGTTTTAGATTATAAACCGAATGGCATGAAAGCCATGATCACAAAGAGAGAGAGAATTTATTCAATTGTATTGTTATTTGCAAAAGGTAAATTAGAAATAATGAATGTAGTTAATCCAATCTTTGAAACAATGACACGTGTAAAGCCATTGTTCTTGTAAACCCATTTTTCTTAGGTCTTTTTAAGGTGTAAATAAGTAGGTTTTGATCGTTTTTCTTCTAGTTATAACGAGAAGTTACACTACCGCATGCGTTACGATGAAGCCTATTTAAGTCTGATATTCTTGTTGAATTATTTTCGATGTCTCTTACAAACATAAGTGAAAGTTTACGTGTTAAAGTTAGATTTTACTTAGGAGCTTAAAACATGGTTAGATATCTAATTTGAGTATGATGTATATATGTAGACGTACCCGTATAACTATGGGAAACAAAATAGTATTTGGTGACAGAATTTGCATTAAATGTATGAATATTTGCATTAAATATGTGAACTAAGATTAAATGTTTCTGCGAGACTTTGTATGTAGTGGTGAAGGATACATTGGTGGAGGAGGTGGTGGTGGTAGGATACATAATGGTATGTGGCGGGGCCATTTTGTAATACGATAATTTAGCGGTGCTAATATTATTTTATTCATTTAAAAAATTAGAATTGTGTATGGTAGTTAAAAAAACTTCAATAGCAAGTATATAACAATGAGCTAAAAGAAAGAATGGAAATAAATATGTGACATTAAAGATATGAATCAAACTCTTTCCATTAAAGAATAGTAAGACAATCATCCAAATAATTATCTGAATTTTTTTCTACCAACATCAATGAACATTGATGTTCTTGTTACGGTCATAACTCAATCTCTAGTATTACAATTACATTTTACATTAAGCGTATCTATTACACATTAGCAAAAAATATCACATGTCAACAATTCCGTTTACTTTAGGCAACCCATTTTACACTGTGAGTGTGAGCCAAGAGCAGTAGACTTCCTTCACTTCCAAGACATAAGGAAAAAAAATCCAAGCTTCTAGATATCATTGAGATAGATGATGACGACGAAGATGATAATGATGACATCGTTATCATCAAAAGCACCCTCATCATTTAACGCAACGATCTCTCGAAGCTTGGACTCTTTTTCCTCAAACCGTAAAAGGAAGAAGATGTTTCGAAAATGATAAGAATGGTTAAGAATGGTGATAGAAGAAAGTGAAGAAGATGATGTTGGTGCATGCTTTAAAAAGTTGGAGATACTTGAACAAGAAAAACATCTTCTTTGTTTCGGTTGTGCACGTGACCTGTACAACTTGATCCCCCATTGAGTCATACAATGCTACTTCTTCCACTATTTTGTTCAAATCGCCTACAGAGGCTCCATTTATCTAAAACCGCGCAACATAGAACAATATGAAATCAACAGTTATGAGCACTTATCAGCCTTTAAAAGATATGTCAAACTTTAAAAAAATTGAAACATATATCCAGAAATTTAGTAACAACATACAAACTAAAATGGTCACCAACTCACCACTTGTAACACACCATGTAAATCAGCATTTATGTTTGCATATTAGTCTTAAGACAAAGGGTAGACAAATAGCATAGAGTTGAACACGTCGAGTGTTCGGATGAACACGTCGACATATAAACGTGGCTTTCCATTTACGACTCCATTTTACTGCTAGATGTTCTGACAGTTTCACGTCGGATAATTCATTCGATGCCTTCATGTAGAAACACCAAAAATAGTTAGACATTTACAAGTAAAGTGTATGTGCGACAAAAAAAATATGCCATAGAACAAAACCAACACTTACAACAAACCATAAATTGAAGAATCGTACAATTTATGGTTTGCCAGCTGATCTCTAAACACAAATAAGTTGGTCGAGAGTAGTATTGATCCAACTTAAAAGATACTACATAGTGAATAACATAAACAATTTGAGGCGAGGAACCTAAAAATTCTTGAAAAGTATGAAGTAGATGACAATGACGATCATAATGGTAAAGAGATTTTAGATTTTAGAAGAAAAAAGACTAAATCCATTCTTTAATAGCAATTCAGATTCAGATGATCAAAAAACCAAGATTGGGGATAAAATGGACTTAGCAAAAGAAATGTGAGAAACAGAAGAGGATCTAGTGTTAGAATTTGCACCAAATATACTTTCGCCACATCGTCTTCTGTTCCCCATCTTTCTTTAGGTAAGTGCATTTTACCGATGATTCTGGCTTTTTCATCATCTGGATGTGAAATGCTAGTAAAAAAAAAAAAAAAAAGTCTTCTCACCATCGTCACATCCTCTTCTGTTTCCCATGTTTCTTTAGGTAAGCATGCTATATCAATATTTTTATCTAAATGGATCCCCCCGATAACCAAGAATTCCGCCAACATAAGTAAAGTCTTTAATGTCGTTGTGAATGAACGATTGGCGCACAAACAGACATCCCCTGCAACATGGGGCCCAAGACGACAGGGAACTCGAGTTAATCTAATGGCCGAGCATCAATAGTGAATGAATCTTATCTCCTGCATAAGCAAACTCTTAAACCCTAATTTAGGGTTTATATCGTTCTTTGATCTTGTAATTATTTGCGTGAAAGCTATCAAGGTACGTTTACTTTTAGGTTAATTGTTTTGCACTATATGATCTTTAATTCCGCTGCTTACTCATGATGTTTATATGTTATTATGTGATAATTAGATTGCATATTCCAACAAACGGTGTCCAATAAACATATAGACCTTTATTTGTAAAGTCATTTTGTAAGATATAACTTTTCACATACACATCAAACCATAACACAAAGTAGCATATAGATGGAATTCTAGAGAGAGAAAGTTAGAGGTTTAGGGAACTTAGTGAGAGAAAGTGAAAGATATTATTATGAGCTCCAACTCTCTACCTTGGGAGGTAGAGAGTATTTATAGTCTTACATAAATCGCCACACTTTGGGCTGTGGATCAGGCATACAGTGGGTAAAGACCCGTCCGTCCTCCACGGTGTTACTTAACTAAATTACTACTTAACTTAAAAGAACTACGACTACGAGCTTTCTAACGATTACATATACTTGAGGTGACCGACTCTTTAATACTGGGAATTTCTAATTCCTAACAATCTCCCCCTAAGGGAGGTCACCTCAATAATGTACCAAAATTACATAGAATACAAATAAATATAACATTAACACTTGATCTTGTATTCTTGATGTAGTCCTTTGCTCCTAAGCTCGTAGTCATTGAATCTTCACATTGCATGTTTGGATATTCCAAGTGGAGGTCTTTTACTGATCCACGTGATGATAATTTTGAGCCATCATTTGAGATCATCAGCAATCAACAATCTCTGAGACATCCATTGTGGTGTTGTGACTTTGGGACCGACATGCTCACATTCTGGATCATGATATCTTCTCATCAGAGTGGCGGAAGCATTTGTTGAATCATGATATTGGCAGCAGCGTAGCAGAAGCATGGAGTGAAAATATCAGAGACATTGATGCACTAATCATGATTTCTTTTGAGATGAATGTGTTAAGTGAGCATGCGGCAATGGATTGACCGCTTCATTCTGATCAGCTTTCTTTTGAGATGAACGTCGGGCGTACCTGCATACAACAGTTAGGAACAAATCGCACGAAAGTGTCTTTGATCACTTTCGTTGAATTGAGGTACACGGCCCACGGTTCCCCGTTGATCAGTACAAGTACTGCCTGTGATCAGGTATGATTCCGAAGAATTTCCTTGACAGGGTTTCGCAGCTGTTCTCAAACCGGAACATCTCAAAGAAGACAGCACGGAGTGAGTGAACCAGCGAATTTTAAGTCCACTGATTGATGAAGAAAGATTTGAAAAACAACCGTGTATTGCTTAATAGAAATTGTTTTTGCAATACAACGAAGGTTTTATTGAAAATCAATTATCAATCATAAAAATACCTTTTGGTTTGAAAAATGAGTACACAGTCGATGTGCTAAAGTAAAGAGTTTTTTTAAGCACAAAGACCGGTTTTTCAAAGGTATCCGTCAATCCCTAACCTGAACCAGGATTGATTCAAGAAATTGAATCGCCCCATTGTTTCTGTTCAGTTGTCACATGATTGATCTATATGATAGATCTCACATGCCACCTACCAGGAGCTTGTTTGATGTTGGCTCCAGAAGGCTTTCCATCTTCATTGTGAATGTGTAAATACATCACTCAGATGTTCTGGCAATACCACAAGGATAATGCGTAGGACTCAAGATATAATCTCTCTTTCCACATTGTGTGAAACAGAGAGTCTTCATTGAAAGTGTCCTAATGAGATTTATTGATGATCTCGTGGCTCTAGACTCAATTTGTGCATATTTGGATCCTATAACGGAGACTAGGGAGAGGGTCTCCTTCTTCAATATCAACCATCTCTAAGAGAAAGTCGATAGATAATGTCGGTTCCCCGTGAGAATGAAACAAGTCCTTTTAAGAGGAACTTGAGTGGTTTGGAAAGTTGAAGTGCAGTGCGTCACTGGGTCCATGACGTCTTGTCTTCAATACCGATGTTACCATCAGTAGCATATGAATTGAACCCGGTTTCTGCCCTAAAGTTGAATAAATGGAGGGCTATTTGTTTTCACCCTTTTCTCATTCAATTCTTTTTAATTCTTCAACCCCTTCAGTGCTTACCGAGACATCATAGCTAGAACCTTGTTGGGTTTATTCCAGTACTAGCTCAGTCTCAGTCCGCACTCTTCCCTTATCTCATTTTTCTCCTTTTATCATCATACCTAAGGACTTCTACACTAACTAGTGGATTGTCCCTGGGTAGATCCCTCCGGTTCTGGCGGATCATGGGAACCAATACCTAACCTTATCATCCTTATATCACCGTACATAAAGTAAAGTTGGTCGGTCTATTTGGTATTGTTCATCTGCCATTGGATCCAATTGAAAACCATTTGAAAATCAATTCAGATACTTGTGATTTATTATCAAAGCATTTTGTACCTGAATTGTTTTTGATATTTTTAGAACGAGAACTCCCCCTCAACATGTGCATCAAGTATTTGAGAAATGTTAAGCACATGGAGGCAAGAGAAAGAATTAACTTCTTTTGATTACCATTTTCTAAAAGATATCAACATCACTTCCCTCAGCAAATCAAGTAGTTATAGCATTTCCGGGAAGGATGATGTTTCCATGAATTTTGCTCCCCCTCAATATGTGCCTCGAGGTTTGAAAAGAGTTTTGCACATACTAGAGGGAACCTGCACATTAGGATGAATGATCACGTTTTAAATCAAAGGTTTAAGATAGATGCTCCCCCTCAACATGTGCATTGAAAAATTGAAATCGTTTGTCACATGTGAGAAGGACAGCATGTACATTCTTTTATAACCATTTACCTGATTATCAGTTTAAATCCAATTTAAATCACACATTCTCCCCCGATCACAATTATCAAATCATTTGAGATTTGTGATCTCGTATAGATTTAAATTGATTTTGAAAGCTTTTAAGGAGAATTGTGACTTGATTGTGAAAGTGTTTTAACTGATATGGATCAGATTTTAAGACTTTAAACTCCATTTATAAAACATGCATGTATATCTTTTGAAAACAATTTAATGCCAAATAACTTTTTTAATTTAATTGAAATCATTCTCCCCCTCAATCAATGACGTAGGTTGTTGATTGAGAGATAGAGATTTTGACAAATAAGTCCTGATGATTATCAAAAATAGAGATTGAGTTATTTTTAAAGCATTTAGTTTTCAGCAGATAGGAGTTTATAGAATCAGAGCATAGGATTTGAAAACATGGTAAAACATGGCTCTGTTCTTTCTTTAAAACCGGGTTATTGCCTGAAAATGACAATAAACCATTTCTCTTTCTCCCAAAATTTTTTTTTTTTTTTTTTTTTTTTTTTTTTTTTTTTTTTTTAAAGAATTCGAACAACATCTAAAGACCCGTGTCATTCTTTGAATGACAGCACAAAGACTGTAGATATTATCGAATCGAGAGAAAAATGACAAAATGACAATATTTTTTGAAGATTTTTCGAATTTTTCAAATTTTTTTATGGATTTTGAAGGTTTTATATTTTTGTATTTTGATTTTCGAATAGATATATACAATAGATAGATGAAGATAGACCTTTACTCCTCGTCTTCCTCCTGAAGACGTTTGAGAGTTTCTGGTTGAAGGCTTTTCAAACCAAGACGTGGAAGGATAAACTCAAAACGTTCTCTTGGAAGAGCTTTGGTGAAGATGTCCGCTAACTGATATTCAGACCTCACAAAATATAGTTCCACCACACCTTTTTCCACTTGTTCCCTGATGAAATGATGTCGAATGTCGATATGCTTTGCTCTTGAGTGTTGAACGTTGTTGCATGAGAGAGCAATAGCACTTTTATTATCACAGTACAGAGGGATTTTGTTGAATTCAAAGCCATAGTCAGATAATTGAGATCTCATCCATAAGATTTGAGCACAACAAGATGACATGGCTATGTATTCAGCCTCTGTAGAGGAAATAGAAGTACTCATTTGCTTCTTTGAAGACCAGCTCACAAGCTTATCACCCAAAAACTGAGCACCTCCTGACGTACTTCGACGTGTATCTTGACAACCTGCATGATCAGCATCTGCATAGGCCGTTAGTGACATACCGGTGTCCTTCGGGTACCATAGTCCCATATTGATGGTTCCTTGGAGATACCGAAAGACCCGTTTAACTGCTTCAAGGTGCTTTTTAGTAGGCTTAGCCTGGTATCTAGCACACATGCACACAGAGAACAAGATGTCTGGTCTACTAGCAGTGAGATACATCAGAGATCCAATCATACTCCGATATTTCGTTTGGTCAATCATGATCCCTGAGAGGTCCTCATCTAGTTTGGTTCGGTCAATCATGGGGGTGTCAACAGGGTCACTTGAATCAAATCCAAATTTCTTTAAAATCTCTGTTGCATATTTAGATTGATTTATGAAAATGCCTCCGGGACTTTGAGAAATTTGTAATCCCAAGAAAAATGACATTTGTCCCATCATTGACATTTGAAACTTTGAATTCATTTCATTTGAAAAACGATCACATTCCATTGGGTCAGTCGAGGCAAAAATAATATCATCAACATAAATTTGAACATGAATCAAATGTTTGCCTGACTTTCTGGTGAACAATGTAGGATCAACTGCTCCTTTGATGAATCCGGTTGATAGAAGAAACTTTGATAGAGTATCATACCATGCCCTTGGAGCTTGCTTTAAACCGTAAAGAGCCTTCTTCAAACGATAAACGTGAGTGGGATGCTCTTGATTCACAAATCCTTCAGGTTGGCTGACGTAGACGACTTCTTTAAGATCTCCGTTTAGAAATGCCGTCTTTACATCCATCTGATAAACTACCATGTTCTTACTAGCAGCATTAGCCAGAAAGATTCTGATTGCCTCGATTCGAGCAACTGGAGCAAAAGATTCTTCAAAGTCTATACCCTCCTCTTGACGATATCCTTTAGCAACTAATCGAGCCTTGTTCTTCAACACATCACCATGCTCATCAAGTTTTACTTTGAAGATCCATTTTAGAGCTATAATCATAGCACAGTCTGGAGCAGGTACTAACTCCCATACATCAAGACGATCAAACTCATGAATTTCATCTTGCATAGCATTGAACCAGCTATCTTCATTCATAGCAGTTTTAACATCTTTTGGTTCGATCTTAGATAGTACGGAGTTGAAGAAGCACCATAAGGCATCGGTTGCGAGTTGCTTCCGGGTTGATACAGGGCGAGAGGGATTTCCAATGATGTTGTCTAGTGGATGATCGTGAGTCCATTTTCTGAGGTGTTCATGTGGCATTTGTTGAGGAACTGAAGTAGCTGAGTCGATGTCTCCTGAAGAAGATGGTTCTGATGATGATTCAGGAGTAGCAAATATATTTTCAAATGGAGCATCTTCAGGAGTAGCAAAGGGATTAACTTCATCATTGATGCCAGAAACATTTCCATGATGTACATTTGAAGAATGATGATTTGTTGATGAGACTGAAGGATCAGCAGCAGGTGCTTCTTGACTTACAGATATTGAAACTGATGGATTGACTTCATTTACTGGAATATGAGCATCCTCTGTTGTAGGGATCAGTACCTCATTAGTAGTAGACTCATACAGTTCATCAAACATTGGATCAAACAATTTCTTTACATCATCTTCAGATGGAGGTACATATGGCGTTTCTAGAGAGGAGTTTGGAACAAGGGATGAACCAATAGGACTGATTTGAAGTGCGGGTCCTGAGCTGGAGTGTCCAGGAGCCATTTGACCGGTCAGCTCATCAAACGTAACGTGAATTGTTTCCATGATATTTCGGGTTCTTTTGTTGTAGATTCGGTATCCCTTTTTGTTTGGTGCATATCCTACAAATACTCCAATGTCAGCTTTAGCTCTAAGTTTGCCCAAGTCTTGACCCTCATTAGTTGGATAGCACAAGGCACCAAACACACGAAGGAAAGATAGATTAGGTTTCCTGTTGTGGACAAGTTCATATGGGGTTTTTCCATGAATGGTGTGAATCAGGGAACGATTTTGTATGTAACATGCAGTGGCAATTGCTTCAGCCCAGAGAAACATTGGAACCTTTGAGTAGATCAGCATTGTTCTAGCAGCTTCAACAAGAGTACGATTTCGTCTTTCAACTACACCGTTCTGTTGAGGGGTTCATGGAACACTTCTTTGATGGCTGATTCCAACGCTTTCATAGAATTCACTAAGTTGTTTGTTGACAAACTCAGTTCCATTGTCTGTTCTGATAATTCTGACAGTTTTGTTTAGTCTCACCTGCAGCTGTTTGATGAGTTTGATGATGATATCAGAAGTTTCATCCTTTGTCCTTAAGAACTTGACCCAGGTGAATCTAGAATAATCATCAACCACAACTAACACGTATTTCTTCCCAAAGATATTCTGCACCCTCATTGGTCCACATAAATCCATATGAATCATATGAAGAACTTCTGTGACAGAGTTAGTAGGTTTGGGTTTATGGGCATACTTCTTGCTTTTTCCCAATTGACATGCTGAACAAAGATGATCCTTTTCATACTTTAGTCTAGGTAAACCTACAACTAAGTCCTTTCTGGAAAGATCGTTGATGGTGCCGAAGTTCAAGTGATTGAGACGACGATGCCATAACCATGACTTTGTCTTTGAAGCCTTTGATAACAAGCAAATTGGTGAAGCTCTCATCATGTCATCGATAGAGATAGTGTAAAGGTTTGAGCCACGAGTTCCTTTCAACAGTTCCTTACCATTAAGATCTCTAACGAAGCAGGTATGTTTTCTGAAGGCTACTTCTAGATCAGAATCACAGAATTGGCCAACAGAGAACAGATTATGACCTAAACCTTCCACATAATACACTCTGGAGATGACACTATCACCAACAACATAATCTCCATAACCCATAATAGCACCGAAATGATCATTACCAAATCTAACAGTCCCGATGAATTTGCTCACGAAGTTCATGAGCCGTGACCGGTCTCCAGTCATATGCTTGGAACAGCCTGAGTCCAGGTACCACAGAACGATTTGAACGATCTGCAGTTGAACACAGACAAGAATGGATAACTGGATAATTGGGATCCCCATGCAAGAATGGGTTCCATTTGGTTAGTAGCAACAGTTGGAACACCCACATCAGAAATAGACGCATTCATATCAGACAGTGAGGTAATGGAATCATTATGAGTAGATGCAATACTAGTGTCTGTATTAGACCTGTTTACAGTGTGACCACTTCTTAAGGGAATAGTTCTACCAGTAGGCATCCATTTTCTAGTGGGCATTATCTGATTGGTCTTATGACCAACAGGTATCCAATAAGAACCTATTCTGCTGAATGTTCTTCCTGTGGGTTTCCATTGTTTTCTAACTTTCTTTCGCTTTTGCCTTTTAGCCTTTTTAGCATGAATTTTAGCATTAACAATATTAACTGGACAATTAACATCATTAGGCAAAGCATTGACATCACATCCATGATTAGAAACAGAATTCAAGCAAACATCAGTACAAGTTTTGCAAATGGTATCAGAATTCGAATTAATTACAGTACGCTTATGGCTAATACTAGAATCAACACGATTCGTTTTATTCGATTCAAACTTAAGGTTCCTAGATTGTTCTTCTACTTTCTTCCAGTGCACATTCTTAGCTTGAGAGGTCCTATCATTCCTTGTATTGTCTTGAGACTTTGACCTGCTCCCTTTAATGTCACTGATTACTCCTGTAGAGGGAATGGGAACATTAGTTTGTTTTACTACTCTTTGCACCACCTGTTTAGATGTGCTGGGATCTGAACTACATGCAGGTGCACTACGGTTCACTTTCATAAAACTAGATGTACTGAGATTGGTACTCCTAGAAGGCACATTTGAGTTCTCTTTCCTAGCATTGACAGATCTAGAATCTGAACTACTCAAGGGTACACAACGACTCTCATTCAAAACATTGGGAATCGAGTGCATCTCATATTTGGCCTTAGGCATTGAGCATGGAATCAAAGGGTTAACTCTCTCACCTAATGTCTTTGGGCATATGGTGATCAAGCATTCTAAGATTTCTTGAGATCGTTTGGCATATGAGCATGCATGTCCAATTGCATTATCATGAGGTTTCTCTAGCTTATCCTCTTCAACAATCTCACGCAGGCATTCTAAGCAATCCTTAAGGGATGAGAAATATGTTTGAATGGCAAGTTTGTTGTTCCTTAGGTGAGGGGGGACATATGTCACAGATAAAGCAGATTTATTGCCAGAGTGAACCTTAGATACAACATTCTCCTCATTGATCATTGGCATTTTCCCTTTTACCTGACTCTTCAGATTCTCAATTTCCTTTTGCAATGAAGTTATTTGTTCGTTGTTTTTGTTACGAGTGACTTTAATTGATTCAAACAACTCATTGAAATGACGTTTAACCTTTTCATTCTCTTCTAGAAAACTTTCGTTTTCCTTTTGTAAAGCATTTACTAGGTTTTGAAGATGAAACGTTTGAGAATTCTGAGAATCTAAAGAAGGAGGCATTTGGGAGCCTGTCATATTGTTCGTTTGACCCTTTAATTGAGAGATTTGGGCTTTCAACTTTCTGATCGTGTTACACTGAGCTTGAATCTGTTCATCTCGTTTGTTAATTTGAAAGACTGCATCAAACTCTGGAGCATCTGAAGATGTCTTGATATTTGAAGTTTTGACATTTTCTTTGAGATGTTGATATTTTAGTTGTAGATTAAAATACTCAACTTCTAGTTTAGAGAAATGTTTAACCAAATTGTCATGATCATCCAGTTCAATTTTCTCATTTAGTTTAGAATTAGTTTTTTCAAGCTCAATGACACGATCATGGGAGACTTTCAGGGCCACAGATAATTCATGAAATTTGGAAGCATTAATAGAGCAATTTGAAGCAGTGAAAAACACATCTTGAGCAACACATTCAGTAATAAGATTCTCATTTAATGTATGCAAGTTCTTTCTCTCAATCTCATTATATTTTAGTGCACGCTCATAATCACTAACTTCAGCAACCATTGCATCAAATTCCTTTTCCATACCTTTAATATCAGCTTCTACCCCCTTTTTATGACTCTCAAAGTGATCTTTTAGAAGTTTAAAGAAGGGCATGACCTCAGTTAAATAACATTCTTTCATTTGTTCAAAACCTCTTTCACCTTCAGTTATACCAGTGGGAGTGATCCTTTTCTTGCAAGTTTTCTCAAAATCAACAAATAGTTGGAATATAACGTATTGGCTAATTAATGTCTTGCTTTTAGTGGCAATTGTTCTAGGTACAAGATGCATAGGTGTATTAGGAGGATACACTGTTGCTCTAGGCATTTTCCGAAGGGGAGGGTTTGTTTCTACAATATTTTCAGCTTTCTGCTTATCTAAATCCATTTTCCAGAAGACTTGTTCGGGAGTCAACAAAGTCTGAGGTTTAAACTTGTTCAAGGCAATCCAGTTTTCCTTCTTGTAATCATGAGGAGAGAAGATTATGTTTTTCTCTTTGCATTTGGGATCATCTTGCTTCTTATTCATCTTTTCCCTAGTGATATCATTTAAAATCTTATCTTCCTCAGTGCACTCAACGCAACTAGGTTTCTGCCTAGGCTTAAGGACTTCATTACCATCATAAATTACCTTATGAGCATTTCTAGCCTTTTTAATTACCTCTGGATTTGGTTCCTCTACAAGGGGAACGCTATGCTTATCGCTTAGAACTCTATGCTTAGTGATCATGTGAGCAGTCTGAATGGTGTTTCCTTGTAAATACAACTTGTTTTCAAGTTTGTTTTTCAAAGTTTTCAGATTAGAAAAATCTCTCAAGAGTTTTGATTCCTTTGCATTAAATTCTTGCTTAAGCATTTTCACATTTTCTTGAAGTTCTTGTTTTTGCTTAGCTGTTTTAGAAAGTTTTTCTTGCAAGGAATTTAATTCTTGTTTCAATACTTCTTCTCTAAACTTACTTTTTCTAATTACTGTACTCACTTGGACATCCATTTCCTGCTCACGAGTGGTCAACTCAAATTTTGCCCGTTGTTCATAAATAGCAACACGTTCCTTATAGGCATTTAGTTCAGAAATTATGGAATCATTAGGAGCACATGCAGTGTATTCATCAAAGACATAGTCATTGTTGACTGCAGAAGATGCATCACTTGGTACAATTTCACTTTCACTTTGTTTCACGTATTGATCGTATGGGACAATATTGATATTACCCATATTTTCAATATTTGATTCAAAAGTTTCAGTTGGTTGTACTTTGTCATGCATCTGTTGCACATCAGCATCATCGTATAGTTTTAATACCTCAGAGATGAGTTTGTCCTTGGATGTGCCAGCTTGTGGTGAGGAAGAGATCTTGGGCGAAACCATTGGAGAGATGCTAGCCATAAAGATTGTGTGTGCAGTAGGTCCATCATCTACATCAGAGTCGTAAGCATCACAGTCAGCGACTTGAAAGGCATTCTGATGATTGTGACCTATCTCCTGAATAGGCTGCTCATCCACATCTGCATCATAGGTCTTTGCATTGCCCTCAGCAAGAAACAGCAATTCCTCTTCATCCAACGCAGCACCATTGTCCTGAGCTTGTGCCAGCAACATCTTATCTCTGAAGTAATCAGCATTCTGAGGACGCTTTGGAGATGTGCAGTTCCTTGCAATGTGACCTTCACCACCACAGTTGTAGCATTTGATTGGCTTAGGTTGACCTTGGTTACCATTTCTTCCTCGATTCTGGTTTCCAACATAACCTCTCCCAGCTCCACCTCTTCCCTGATCATACTGTCTTTCCTGAACTGGTTGCACCACGATCCTTCCATCTTTAACAGTGGCTTGATTATGTGGGTTAGATGCAGTTCGAAGGTTGTTGTTGGTTTGTGGGAGAGAATTCATGTTTTGACTAATGAGTAGAGCTAGTTGATTAACGATGTTATCCACGCGTGCATCAGCATCAGCTTGTTTGAACATAGGATCAGGAATGAGTTTGTGATTACCATTACCCAAGGGTATGACTTGTGATGCTTTGGTTGTGATTCCAATGTTTGAGTAGAAAGCTGTTGAGTCATTAGACGAACTTGTCTCTCCCTGGTTGGTTTTGAACTGATTGAGAATCAATTTTTCAAACATGGCATGTCTCTCATTCTGAAGGAGGAAGGCATAGAGTTGCTCATAGTTTGTGTTCTTCAATCCTTTAGTAAGCTTCACAGCGGTAACAAACTTGTGCCATTCGGGATTCATGTTGTTCACAAATTTTGAATTCAACTGAATGTTAGGCATAGTCATTCTGATGTTTCTCATGTCATTCACCAACTTATGAAATCTCACATAGTACTCATAGACACTTTCATCGGGTTTCATCTTGAAATGTTCGAATTCATCATAGAGTTGGGATTCTCGGTCTTCCATAGTTAATTCTGAACCTGAGAGAAGCATCTTAACATTATCCCAAACTGCCTTTGCTTCAGTGTTATGATTAATCAGCTTGTAGATGTCTTTAGGAAGACCTTGAAGAACAATGTTTGAAGCCCTGATATCTGCATCAAATCTCTTTTTCTCCTTATCATCAAGCTCATCATACATCTTAGGTCTGTCCATTCCGTAAATAGGAGTACCATCTTCATTAGTATCAAGTATGTCTCTAGTCGTTTCAACTCGATATGGTCCTTCATCAATGGATTTCAGAATATTGACACCATTTTCCTTTCCAAGGCAATACAATCTGATTCGTTGAGCCCAAGAATCGTAGTCTGTTCTGTCAAGCATGGGTGGACGAGTATCTGATCCAGCTGCTTGTACATCCTCGGCAACTGTGGAGATGACAGTAGGAACGTTGGTGGACATGTTATCAGATTATACGGGATTTTATAACTCAATGATTAAACCGGGAAATAGATTCTTTCACGGGATTTTACTAAATCAAGAGAAAACCGTAAACAATCACTCAAGTCGCTAGATGATAAAGCTCTAAGTCGCTAGAAACAAATCCACTAAGTCGCTACCAATTAATTCGCTAGACAGCCAAGTCGCTAGAATCCCAAGTCGCTAACAGAAAAACAAGTCGCTAAGTAGTAACTCGCTACGGACCAAGTCGCTAACCAAATTTTGGCAGCAATTCGCTACACAAGTCGCTAGAAACACAAGTCGCTAAAGAGCAACTCGCTACTGACCAAGTCGCTACCACAAGTCGCTACCCGTAGTGGAGAGTCCACTACTTGTCCTTTAACTCGCTAGCTCTAACTCGCTAGCTTTTAACACTGTAAGTCGCTACAAAATAATGAAGCAAGTCGCTATGAGGAAATGTTATCCGTGAACTAACTCGCTACCATGAAAAACCATATAAACATCACTTTTCAATCCAAAAACAACCCAACCAAGATGATTCAAGCTTACCAAATGAAAACCTAAACACTTAAGATGATTCTAAACACAAAAGTACCAACAAAATTCAAACTTTAACACAAGAAATCAACCAAATGATGCAAAAACCACTAAACTTTTTCAAACTCAAAAACCACCTAAAAACCACTATAAATCCAAAGATGTGCAAGATATGATCTAACCATGGCTCTTGATACCAATTGTAAGATATAACTTTTCACATACACATCAAACCATAACACAAAGTAGCATATAGATGGAATTCTAGAGAGAGAAAGTTAGAGGTTTAGGGAACTTAGTGAGAGAAAGTGAAAGATATTATTATGAGCTCCAACTCTCTACCTTGGGAGGTAGAGAGTATTTATAGTCTTACATAAATCGCCACACTTTGGGCTGTGGATCAGGCATACAGTGGGTAAAGACCCGTCCGTCCTCCACGGTGTTACTTAACTAAATTACTACTTAACTTAAAAGAACTACGACTACGAGCTTTCTAACGATTACATATACTTGAGGTGACCGACTCTTTAATACTGGGAATTTCTAATTCCTAACACATTTTCTTATAAACGCCAAGGGCCTTGTGTCTCAATCCTATCTCTTGTTATGTGCGAATTTCCTCAACCAAATAGTTATGGATTCAAGTCTTGCTTAAAACGTGTAAGATAGTTTGTGGTGTAAAACTGTAAATATCATAAGATAATCTATTACGTTCAAAGAGAAAAATTCTTATAAACCAACTGAACACCAGAAACCTAACTGTATAATTATCGCCAATGACCTATGGACTTCGAACTTAAGTTTTCGCAGAAGAAACCTAAGCTCCATTAACATTATTTCATGTGGGACTTATTATTGTTCATCTTACAAACCAAAGTCATACCCATACTTTTATTTTACTCATGTGTAACACTAAATAAGACCCCATTTGAGCAAGTGTTATTCTGTAATTTGATAATTGAGACCAAGTTGCATTATACGTGCCATAAACAAACAAACAAATTAAATTGGCCTAATTTTAGAAGTATGTGCCATAATAAAAAAGCAAGCGACAATTGACCAATTGATAGGCATATAACATTAGATGTGGATATTTGGATGATGTTAGATAGGATACTATCACTTTAACCACAATTGTCATCGATCTATTCATCTATTTGACTACTTTCTTTCTTTTTTGTCGTCCTCTTTTCCTTTTTCTTTTATCAGCTTTTTCTGTGAGCATGTAAAATTATGTTCTTGTTCAGTCGTTATTGCTTACTGTATTGGTAAATGGGTTTATAAGGTTCTTTCTCTTTTATGAGATCGTAAATTTGTCACCTAGTGTGTGATGATGTGTATAGTTCAATAATAGCAACAAAGGGTTGCAGCCATGATAGACTGATATATGTTGGGTTAAGTCATATAATAGCAACGAACTTTTTTTTTTTTGTCTTGTTCTGATACGTGAACTAATTAAAATATGTGCAATATCATCGAATTTTCATAAGTTTTCTAATATGCACATTTTGATGATGTGTCATACCTGAAAGTCTAACACGTGTCACAATTTATAGCGTGACACGTCATCAAAATGTGCAGATTGAAACATTTATGAAAGTCCGTTGCTATTGCACATTTTTTAATTAGTTCACGTACCAAAACAAAACAATGAAGAAAGTTTAGTTGCTATTCTATAACTTAATCCCGTTATTTGTTATGGAAAATACTACATTGTAAACTAAAAAAAAATTGTATCATAGAATATACTAAGTATGTTGTTGCAAGTCGAAACGAGAAATGAGTATAGTGCATCTGGCTTGAGAGTTGAGACACTGTGCAAAAGGATAACTTGTGAATAATTATCAGATTCCATATTATGATATGGAATACTCTATACTAACTAGTAACTACAGATAACTTGCATAGAATGAGCACACAATTTGGGTTGTCTTCTACACGAGAACCAGTAAAGATAATGAACTAGTGATATATAGGTTAATCGACTTGGTAAAGAGATACTCTGTAATCTATTATGTGTAGACCTAATAAAACCTTATTACACCACAAATTCTCACCTGGCAAAAGGAAATAAAAGGTCCGCTTACACGATTTCATCTGTATTTAGTCATGATTCAATTCAGCCAATTGTCGTATTTTTTGTAGTTACCTTATTAGATATTCTGCTTGTTGGTATTGTGGTCCTTTTAGACCTCCTCGGTAGGGAGATTCTTCGTAAAAGCACACGTGACTCGGGTAACATATACCTCCAAATATGCTGTCCTATATAATCCGTAACAACAAATGAAACCTCAAATCAATGTGAGTCAATATGATATAACTTTCGAACATCATATGACAATACATAATGATTGGAATGTGCTAAACTTATCATAGTGGAAACTAGCCTTGCATAATTAACCTCTAACTAAAACTAAACTACAGGCTGAAACCAAGTTTTCAACATGCCATGGAGTTCCTTTTTGAAGTACTAATATTAGTTGACACTTTTGCACAACTTAATAGTGTTTTGACTTCAATAAAACATGGTATGGTGTTTAAGTCACTTCTAACATTATTTGAAAAGATAAGAAGACATAGGGTTGGTTGAGACAACTAGTGTATAAAAGTGTGGGGACTTCTCATGGGTCCATTCACACATTTTTAACATGGCAGGTTAACAATTGTCTTGTTGTGTAGGTCCTACAAAGTTGGCACCATTGGTCTTATAAAATCTCAATATGGACCTCCCATTGATTTATAATTGGACCTCTCTGATTTCTTGGACTTAATGTAAAAATGGAATAGAGCTTTGCTCAGATTTTGTAATGTTTGACGTTTCTTTGTTTTGATCGTTGAAGAGTCAAATTTTGAACCAAGAAAAAAGATGTTTCAGTTGTTATGTTTAGGTTACAATGTTTAGTTATTTGGTGTTAGCGTGTTGTCCGATGATTCGTCACGATAAATTCATAGAGTATCTTTCAAAATATGAAAGTCGTCGAAAGAAAGAACTTAGGCGATAGTTTCGAATAAATGTTTGCTATTTCTGTATTCATGGTATATTTAAATTAGATGGTGCTGATGATGATCAGACACACAACAAGTTTCGTGGTTAAGTTATTATTGGATTTGAAGAAAATATGGTGAAGAAAAACTTGGCTTATTGCAAAATTCGAATATCACAGTTAGATAATTAGTAACAGACTGACACACATATATTATGAAATGAAAGTTTTGAAGATTTTTCGCAACAAAATAAAAACGGAATGTGATTACTGATTACAATGTTGTACAAATTACAATGATCATAATACTATTCAATTACAGTATGTAACAAATTATATGACTGAACAAAGCTACTATACCCAAGTTTATAGTAACAATTATTACATGTAGATCCCAAAAGTGGGACACATAGGTTTATTCGTAAAGCCATGAAGAAGGGACATGGGTGGTGTCGAGCAAATTAAAGCCGTACAAGCCTGTCACCAAATTCATTCATCGATCACTATTCCCACATTCTACCACAATTTCTTGGGCCCGGTTAAGTCATTAGTACAATATAATAAAAATGGATAGTACTATTATTATTGAGGCTAGAAGTAATAGGCATGAGGGTGGTGTCATTTATGCCATCCATACCTCACCCATACCTCATCACCCACTAATAATATCATTCTACTTAATCTCATACCTCACCATACTTTTCTAGTGGCAACTATGATTCCATACCTCACTCAATTTTATTCCATACCCAACGGCTATATTTTGCTCACCTCTCCCAAACCGATTCGGCAATGTATACCGATTGGATCCCAAACCGAACCATACCTCACTCGAGGCAATGGTGTTGCCGCACGGTATGAGCTCATACCGAGCTATACCTTGCACCATTGCCACCACCCTAATGGGTCACTAAGTGAGCCTTGCCTCACGAGTGAAACTCAAAAACAGACCATCACCTCACGCGTGAATGGGAAACAAAAAGTGGGTGATAGGTGAGCCAATCACCTTTGGTATATTGAAAAAGATGTGGGGCTCTCTTTTTGTTTTAATGTTTTTTATTTGGTTTGTAAGTGTGTGTGAGCTATTTAGTTGAGTATATTTGTATAAAATATGTATTTTAATGAAAGGTAAGGGAAAGGTGAGAATGAGTGAGGGGAAGCGTGAGGAGAAAAAAACCTGAGATGAAGCTGATTCGGAAGGTGAGGGGTAGTGGCCAAAGGTGATCACTAGCCCCTCTTTTTGTTTTAATGTTTTTAATTTAGTTTGTGAGTGTTTGTGAGGTATTTAATAGGGTATATTTATATAAAGTGGGTATTTTAATAAAAGGTGGAGAAAAAGTGAGAGGAGAAATAAACTCCAAAAGGTGAAGATCGGTGGGATCACCCTGGTCACATGCATCCTATGGTTGCCAACTGGACCTTCCCCCAAAGAACCGGCCCCAGACAGAGGAGGAGAAATAAACTAAAGTGGCGTTGATGTAAAAGATGAGGGGATACTGGCCAAAGGTGACCGATGCATTTAGTCTAACCTTTATCCTCCTACCTTTTCTACCCCATTTTATTGAGAAGATAGGAATTTATGCTTTTTTGTTTAATATCTTTTTTTTTTATTACGTACATTTTACTTGTCAAACTATGTATTTCATGTTTCACATTTTTTCGGCAATTTTATACATTTTATTAATATGACAAGACAGTTTTGTACATTTTTTCGCTTCGTATTTTTTTGTGTTTTACTACTTTTAACTCAAACTTTATATCTTTTGTTTCATACTTTCAAATCGCAGTTTTATAATAAAAACAATTTTTAATTATTTACGAGCACTTATTATTTATTATTTATTTTATTTTTTTGAGAAAGGGGGTCTATTACAATCATTTTTGGAGGTGTACCAATAACCAACCCTTAAAAATCAAATTACACTAAATAATGTTAACAGTAAATAAAGAACATCAAATTACACTAAATAGAGGCAGATAAATACAGAAGACAAACTCTAAATAATGACAATTAAGTAAAACAATAAAAGGTCGAGGCCTGAGACTCATGTTTAACACAATTCCTTTAAAACAAATTCGTCGTCTATTTTTCAGGGTACACGACCAAAGCAAATGCACTGTCGGACGTGACAAACTTGCCTTAGATTTCACAGAGACGGTGTCGTGTTATGATCGAACAAGTTGGAAGCAGAAAACATGTGGAGCTAGGTTATTTTCGGATATCTCAAACGAATAAGCAATGGTTTATTATACAACGTAAACCTAACTTTGTGACCAAGAAGGAATTGTTTCTTTATAAAACTGATTTGCAAATCTGTTCCAAATATACGATTTCTTGTTCATAAAGCCTCAATTAGTTACTATAATATACTGATGCAAAATCATTAAAAAGGGAACTAAATCTTTAGCAAAAAGATTTGCGGATAAACGAATGTAGAGCGCATGAGTTCACAAGCTTGGAACCCAATTTGGCCCAGAAATCCAATTTTCAGCACTCCTACGCGTGCGCACGTAGGTCTTGGAGTAAAACCAACTAAAACAATTACTGGAAAGTATTAAAAAGGAAATCATAACTTCAGCAAAAAGATTCGCGCACAGATGAATGCAGTGCACATGAGTTCACAAGCTTGGAACCCATTTTGACCCAGAAATCCGATTTTCTACACCCCCTACGCCCGCACACGTATGTGTTGGAGTAACACCAACCAGAGCACTTTATTGGTTGATATCAAGATGATACGCCTAGGCCCGAGCCCATGGCCTATTAAGGTCTTAGGGTTTACCCTACTTTGTCTTATAAATACTCTTGTAATCATTTATTATAATTCAATCAAAGTTTAAGATAAACAAATCTCTAGTTCTTCTCTCTATATTCTTAAGGAGCTCGCACACGCTAAAAGTGGTGCCTTATCCCGATACAACCCCTAACCGGGTCGTATCAATTGGTGCTTTCATTGAGAGCTCTCGTTGAGAGGACTTACGATTAGGGTTCCAATTATTATTAAAAAAAAAAAAAAAAAAAAAAAAAAAAAAAAAAAAAAAAAAAAAAAAACTGTTCATCGGCACTATTCTTAGGTTACTGTTCATCGCGGGTACTATTCATCCGGGGGAAAAAATATTTTGAGTTATTAATCGCTTGAGTATTATTCATGGCATCAGGCGGCAGCGATCAAGACGCGAAATACGCACTCTCTAAGCTCTTGCAAATGGGTACGGTGGCCGAATATGAGAGTGAGTTTGTGGTACTAGCAAATCGAGTAAAAGGGATCTCTAAATCTTTACTTACATCGTTTTATATTTCCGGACTTAAACTGACATTACAAATAGAACTGTTGAGGGCAAGGCCTACAACTTTAGGAGAAGCCTTTTCCTTAGCTCATATAGTCGAGGCTCGTTTTGAGGCAATTGAAGAGAAGGAGAAAGAGCATATAATTGAAAAGAAATCAGATATCATTCCATTGTTACAAAGTGAATTCGCTTCACCTGAGATTAAAAGTTCGTTAGATGCTAATGAAAATATGGTTGTTGATGTGGTTAATAACGAGATAGATGGTGTTTTTGATATTGGTGAGAGTTTGGTTGTTTGTTTGAAGTGGATATATCGCGAGAAGAGCCGTGGGACAGCAAAAGATGGAAGAATGATGTTGTGTTATGACCAAGGCAAAGGAATACAGAAGAAGAAAAAGGCGAAGGCTGCAATTCAACGAAGATTATGGGATCCCGGTTTACGCCGATGTTGCAGGAGGACAGGCTGCCCAAACGACTCAAGAAGTCCAAACGTATGGCATAAAAATTATGTCATATAATCTATCTTTATTTACGTGTCTTTGTTTAGGATTGTTTTCATGTTTATTTAGGAAAGTCAATTAAGAATGTTTTAAGACAACACCTTGAGGGCAAGGTGATTTTGAAGGAGTGAGGAATGATACGCCTGGGCCCGAGCCCATGGCCTATTAAGGTCTTAAGGTTTTACCCTACTTTGTCTTATAAATACTCTTGTAATCATTTATTATAATTCAATCAAAGTTTAAGATAAACAAATCTCTAGTTCTTCTCTCAATTTTCTGAAGGAGCTCGCACACGCTAAAAGTGGTGCCTTATCTCGATACAACCCTTAACATGGTCGTATCACAAGATTTCTATATAAACACATCAACAGTTCCTAGTTTGAGCGATGTGTGATACAATCCCATTTTCAAGTTTTGTGAAGCGACTCACTTTGAGATACTATATCTTATTCATATTAACTTTATTTTGGACACTCTTGTTGCGAAGCTCTCTTCAAAGAGAACGCGGACCCGCTAACCAATACAAATATATATAACATATACATATTTTAAATAGTGTCCAAAGTTTACAAATAATCATTTTCGGATTGATCATGCTTCCTCTCCCCCGCTGGTCGAGCTTAATTCCATCCAGCCTCTCCTTCGGCTCACTTCACTACCTTTAGAGAAAAGAGTTCCAGCAAAAGACGAAGAAGACTCTCGGATGGTGCAAAACATTTTCCAACAATTGTAGAATCTTTCCAGGAGATTATTTCTGTAAATTCTACCTTCGTTATAATTCTCTTATGGAACATTAGTTGACACGAATATTCCAAGCATACCGTGACTCTGTGAGTCCATCAACAATAGAATGTCATATTTCCTAAAGCTTAGTTTGCTATACTACGAAACTAAGTTGTAAAATCACTTAATGAGTGTCCATTATATTTGCATGACTCGACTTCAAGGATTAAGCCTAAGCCAACAGTGTCATTTCACTAACTGGCAATATGTAAGACATGTATTTCCATATATAGCAATGTCGCCTCAATGTCGCCTCTATTTGGGGGCCATATATAAGACATGATCGTGAGCAGAGCTTTATGTTTTGAGGGTCTTAAAAGTTGAGATGGATGAGTATTTTATAGGTATACCCAATAGTAGATATTGATCAAATAAGTACCAAAGTGGTGGCCATTGTACTATGTGGTGATAAAATTGGGCGGGGAGCTGTAGAGACTTTGTGGTTTGATTCGTAAGTTTACAAATGGCGCGTATTGTTTTTGCATACATGTATGTTTTGACAATCATATGTTAATCAAGCCAAATATTGGAGTACATATTATGTTGTTTCTTAAATTTTGGTTACATGATAAACCACTTTTCTGCATGAAATTATCAGTAACAAAGATACAATCCATGTTCCTTCTTAGTATTACCAACGACATGTTTTATAGTCATAGAATTATTTCAAAAAGTAATGTTATATATCCAATGTTCTATCATCCTACTTGACATTCAACATGTTGGTGATTTTAATGTCATTAAGCACTTTTGTGTAATTAATATACCCGAGACCAAAGGATTTCAAGTTAAGTTATAATACGAGTTGGGAGGTGTGGAGTGTACATTTGTATAAACTAATTAACTTGATTTTGGATAATGATGAATTGTAAAACTTTTAGTGACAGATTATTCATCACTAGAGTGTTGCAACTGTTCAATAGATGTGATTAATTTTAATAGTAACAGAAAAATTGCCGCTGATGAAAGTGTCACTAAATTATTTATGACACAACAACAACAACAAAAAACCTAATCCCGTCGAGGCAGGGTAAGGGGGAGGTAAAATGTAGACATATCCTACCTCTACCACAGGATAAACCCGGGAGTAAAGAGACTGCTTCCAACGAGACTTCCGGCAAGTGCATGTGTGCGAGTGAGATAGAAAAGAAAAGAGAGCAGAAGACAGTAAACAACAAGCAAAAGCAGGAAAGAAAGCATGCAAAAACAAGGCAAGAGGGCACGAGTGAGAGCACAGGCAAAAAAGCACAAAAGCGAGCACATTCAAAAACAAAGAACCAAAGCACTAAGAAAAGCAGGCAGACCTAAGGAGCAACACAAAGCAAGAAAAAAAAACGCACAGTCCTAAAGCTAAGGCAGAGCAAAACAAGGCACCAAAAACGAAAGCAGACAAACCTAATCAACACAGAGCAAAGCAAAAGCAATGCACGGGGCCTAAAGCTACGGCAAAGCAAAAGGTGGGCACCAAAACCGAAACGTCGGGGCAAGGCAACAAAGAGACGCTTAAAAGCCTAACCCACCAAAAACAACCTAAACCCACTAAGCCCCTAGCCAAATCTAACCGCAGATGCTAATCCTATCTCTCCACCCCTTCCTATCTGAGGTCATGTCCTCTGACAAGAGAAGCTCCGACATGTCTAGCTTAAGTCTATCCTCCTACCTGAGTTTGGGTCTGCTCCTTCTTATCGCGCCATCTACTACTAGCGCCTCGACCCTTCTAACCGGCGTTGTTTGTGGCCTCCTCCTGACATGGCCGAACCACCTCAACCTACCTTCTCTCATCTTCGAAATAATATTTCCGACTTCAAATTTTGCTCTGAAAACTCCGTTCGGGATCATGTCAAGCAATGTTTTACCACAATTCCATCTTAGCATTCTCAGTTCGGCCACCTCTACCCTGTTAGCATGGGCCTTGGAGATGGGCCAACACTCAGACCCGTACAACATGGCCGGTCTAATCGCCACCTTATAAAATTTCCCCTTTAACTTTAAGAGGACGTTCCTGTCACAGAGGACTCCCGACGCCGCCCTCTATTTCGCCCAACCAGCTCTGATCCGGTGGGTTACGTCCTCATCAATCCTCCTCGATTTGTGAATCATCGAAAAGTGGTTAAAAATTGTAACCATTCATAAAGGGTCACATTCACCAAAAGTCACTTGTTTACTATATAAACATGGTTTTGGTCTTTCATTCAATACAACGACATATACATCAAATTCTTCATTTTTGCTCTCTTTCTTTTATCTAAACATTGAGTGTTCATTCTTATCTTATCCTTATACAAATTTCTTGTAACCCAAGGCAGTCGTTAGGGTAAAAATATTGTATCAGAAAAGTAAACTTTACACGATTCAAGAATTATCCAAGCAATCTTATGATATCACACCCTAATACCAACGCGACATAAATCAAATTCCGAGTGGTATAACATTTGCTCAAATTAATCAGATCCTGAAATGAGACATAGAAGATTTATCAAAGACCTTGGAATGTGAGTGTTGAACGAATGCCTTCATCGTGGTAGGCCGATACTTGGCTGGATTTTCCTCGGATAACAACTCTTTAATTGGTTCAAAAACCTTTCCAGTTTCAACCATTCCTGTCGTAAAGAAACATGCTACTGATACTCGTGGACCAGCACAGCTTGACACCACCCTGTGTTCTGCACTCATGAGCTTGTCGTTTGACATCAACTGCAATTCGGTCATCAAGTTATTTAGACCATTAAAGTAATAATAATATACATAAAAACTGGACATTTATAAAGAAGAAACAATACAAAAGTTTATTTTAAACAAAATGCCATTGAAAATTTGTGCTCATCAAATTGACCACCAATTTTGCACACTTATTTTGTACTGTAATAAAAACTCCCCAAAATATGTTTCCTTTTGCAGTCCAACTTCACAAAAAAATTCCAAGAATTTTGGCAAAACAAAGGTAGTCTCAGGAGTGTGCAAATTAATTGATGGTCATTTTGGTATAAACACTTATGCTTGTGACATTTGTTAAAAAGCTTTGTAATACGGCTATTTTGATGAATTCTGTGAAAAAACTTGTTATTTGACCTGTAAAAGATCGCCAATATTGACCACAAGAGCCCCGGGAACAAACGGAACATTAACCCATTGATTCTTGTGAAGGAACTGGAGGCCCCCGATATGGTCTTGTAGAAGTACTGTTAGGAAGTCATTGTCGGCATGTTTTCGTGCCCCAATGGTCAGTTCTGGCTGTGGAGACGCTGGATAGTAATGACAGATGGTAGCAAGTCCATCCGCACAGCCAATGTCTTTGAGGTAACTTGAAGGAAGCCCAAGAGCCTCTGATATTAACTCGAATAACGAACTCCCCAGTTTGGTTACTTGTTTTGAGTACTCGATCAGTATATCTCTGCGATGAGACACGAATATTTCAAACTCTTCTTTTGATCAATCTGATTTATTTCATACCTTACTAGCCCAGTTATAAGGGATAAACCATTTAGCTGACATCACTTATATAAAGTTTTCCAAAGAGTGATCACCTTTTGGATCCAATCTATGACGTTTAGTTCTTAGGAATTAATGTTCATAAGTTTGATAACCTTTAAGTATTTGAAGAAACAAAACATAACTAAATACATATATCTGTAGACTATAAAGTAGTTTTAATTCATTATTGGACAGTTTGTCTATGCATGCAATGATACCCAACTTCCTTAACATTAATTTACTGTTACTATGACTCGCGTTATAAGAAAGAACCATACCTGCAAAGAGGAGGTAGTTCTTGCGGATTAGGAGGATCAGGAGCCATCCTGCAATGAAATGAGTCTCTCCATCTAACAGGAAGAGTACTCGAAAGATCAACATTGCTATTATAAAAGATCTTCTTAGTGCTATCCGTAACATACCATTCCTTCTTCACCTCATGATCCATATTAAAAAATCGAAGCGCTCCATCCCTCATTTCTCTCAAAACACTAACTGGAATCTCATGATAAATCACTTGGAAAAAACCCCACGTCCTTGACGCTTCTTTTATTTCCTTAACAATCTCATTTCTTCGAACTGGATTTGAGTCGAACCCATGAAGGTCTATAATAGGTAAATCGAACTTGTTATTGGCTTGTGGGAAATCATCAGGTGGTTGTATGAAAATTTGAGGTACTTTGGTGATTCCTGAGTCCACAAGGCCTTTAACTCCTCCTTTTGTTTCGTCAAACGCCTTGAGCCCACTTTCGCGGTCAAAATCGTCTCGCGTGAGACCCATTGATGCCAAGTTCAGTTGAACTCGCTGAGCGAACTTTTTTTCGTGTACTTTTAGCACAATTTTAGTGCAATGTCAGCTATAAACTCGATGAGATGTATAAGAGACAAATAGAATATTTTCAAGTCCAAAGGAGATTTGTATGTATCAATAAACAGAAAAGATGATTAGTTCATGTTTGCCGATCTTTGCGGATCATAAGGGTTTATTTTCATTAAAAAATATAAGGGCGCGTTTAGTTGGGGGAAAACACCCTTGTTTTTCACAAAATGTTTTGTGGAAAACAAGGAAAATAGAGATCACGTTCAAATTATCATTTTCCAACAAAATGTTTTGCAAAACACAAAATCCCCTATTCCTAATCTAACAAGGAAAATTAGAAAACAAATTTTAGTTGTTTTCCTTGTTTTCCTTTGTAACCCCCAACTCTCCCTCCCTTCTTCAAAATAGAAAATACAAATATCAACTAAACGCATTTTCTATATTTTCAAGTGTTTTGTGGAGATAAATTTCTCATCCAAATTTTTACAAAACTAGAAATAGAAAACAAGAGAATTTTTTCCTCAACTAAACGCACCCTAAATGTTTATATTATCTATCTAAGCAATCACTCTAAAACATGATATATTAAAATTATGCCACCTAAACACGATTATGACAACTCAATTATTATTATATAGTTTCTTTAAGTAATTTGTTATTTTATGACAATTAGTTAGAATAAGATGTTCAAACATGATACTCTTTGTGTGTGGGCTAAAACGGGTCATTCTAGTATGAGTTGAAAAGGTTCAAGTTGACCCACAAACGAAAACAAAACTGCAATAATACACCAGGAAGCCAAACACATGGAATGAAAACAGGCCTAATAATATCATATATCTGCTTATGTGAACTCGTCCACTTGACATTTCATCTCACTTCTAAACAATCAGATGAAAGACAATGCAAGATGACTACATTTAGACTGATTGACTAGCCCGAATGCCAACCTTAATGGGCACGGAAGCTTAGACAAGTGCTAGTAAAGCGGTTTTTGTCTCTGTTTATATGCTACTGAAAGAGGATAGTAGCCCATCTTTTGGTTTTGTCGGGGTTACGAAGTCACGAAAAAGAAAACAATAAGATTCTTGATTAACTTTACAACAATGTTAAACAGTTACAGAAACAAAGACATCTCAGGAGCTGGAATGAAGGACATGATTCCTTCACCAAACAGTTCGAATAGTGAAATAACAAGTTGTCCTGAATTTAGATCGTCTTTCCAAACCTGCTCGAGATATGCAGGTGTCCGCAATGCATGTCTACTACTATTACCCTTCTCTCTTTTTCCATTTGTATCTTTAGCACCACCATTATCAGACATTTGCTTATGAGCGGATGAAGTTTCAGGCTCTGGTTTACCGGCATTAGCAGTAGTTTCACCAGAATTCGCAGCAGTTTCAGCTTGAACATCTATTACCATATCGTTGTTAGCAGCAGTTTCACCAGCATCAGCAGCAGTTTCACCAGCATCAGCAGTAGTTTCACCTTGAGCAGCTATGGCCATATCGTTGTTACTAGATGGTGAGACCACAGGTCCATCTGTCATCATTTTCTTTGGGGATGGTTGTTGTTCCAACTCCTCTGATCTCGCCTTGCGTTTATCTTAACAAAAAATATTCAAACAATTCACATATACTATAAGACCAGACGAAAGTTTCAACCACGTATATACAAACTTACTGGAAACTTACGAGTTTCACTTGAACCAATAACCCTCGAATTGGTCTTCCAAACAGAGTTTGCAGGTGGGGAAGGTAAAACTGGGAAAAGCTTGAGCAGATCATATATAGATCTACCTGCAGCACGCTACCAAAAAAATAATATAAAATCGGAACTTACGTCTCAGTTAAGAGAAGCAGGAATGCACCACATACACATCAACACCTGATTGTTTTGTAAAATAAACTTACCAAGAGTGCACCATATACACGCCAAGCTTCATGTCTGGTCATTTCCTTTTTTTCATTGTCACAAAGTATTTCTTCAAGAATTCCTAAGTTAGTCTCAAGATTTGGAAGAATACGAAGGCGAACCTGCAAAAGAGTTGACAGACATCGAATTTAATACGTATTGCACATTAGTTGATGTTAAAAAGAGGATAAGTGTATTTATTTACCACATGAGGTCCAAGAGCTGCTAGTCCTTGTACAGCGCCGTAATGTTGAGGTAACGACCGTTTCGGATCCAAAAATGGTTTAAGCAACGTTGTAGTCAAGCGCGTCTGTAGACTGGTATAATTATGTCCGAACCTGCAAAATATATTGCAACTTGTTAATAAGAAGCATGTCAACTTCATTAGCTTAACAATAGCAGCGTTAATAGAATAATGCTTCAAAGTTTCACCTTTTACATATGTGGGCAACAAGGTTGGCAGCGAAGTCTCTAAGCTCCCAATGGTTGTCAGCAATTCGTTTTCCTAACTTTCTTGCAAGAATGCATGTAACAACAGGTGGCATGAGTTGGTGCAGCTGCAGGATCATGCAACATTTTAGAGACCAGATGATATTACAGATCAAGGTATTATTTCAGAAAATAATATTATAAATATAGGTATTCGCTTACATAAGGCTCGACATGTATGTGTGGGTTCTGGAGAAGACTCGAAACAAGCCGCATTAGAGCAAAAAGCAACTGGAAATCATTTAAACCACGAGAAACCTGAAAATTATCCCAGTGTTCAGCGGAATCAATACTTGATCTGTAGAATAATAAAATCTTACTTTTCACTCTGCTTCACATAAACTTATTCCTGGGATTACCTCATCTTCAATAAAGCACGTAAAGTAAGGAACTAAAGGATGGAGTCCAGAGTCTGTGGCCAAACTACTAAGTGCTTCCTTGAACAGAACCGAATCAGGCATACTTACTGCAAGCTCGGTAATCTTATTGAAGTACAACTGCAAACAAACCAAATTTAAGAATGGTGAAACAAATTTCGTTTTTTAAAATGAAAAATTAAGATGAACCGGTATGATATACCTGAAGCTCTCTAGATAATACATGTTTTACAGGCAATCTGATATCGACAGGAAGTTCGTCACTCTTTTGTTCAGGCTTTTTAGTCTCTGGTAAAGAAGCAATAACTGCAGATGACCCATAACATCTCCAAATGTCAGCTCTGCCACAGTGCATGCATATATATAAAATATAATTTTTGATTTTGAAATTTGCATAGAAGTTCAAAACACAACTGTTCTTTGCTCCTGTAACATTAATACAAACCTTCGATGGGGGCATTTTCGGGAATAGCAGGTTGTACACCTTCAATGGCTAGCCAGTGACAGAAAAGTGATGTATCAAGTGGTGCTTTTGGTAATGGAGCTTCAATCACCTTCATGAAAGAAAAAGAATAATATTTTTCTAAGGACCGCGCGAACATTTTCCAACTATAATATTAGGGAAATTCACGTGGTGTGTTTTCCTCACCTCTTTAAAATCAACTTCCTTGTCATCAAGGTAAAACAAATCTTTGTGTCCAAGAGCTCTCTTAAAACGCAAAGGATCTCCAGATGCAAATCCATAGAGTGGCTGCACTGACAATAATAAACAGTCATAAATTTTATTACAACCAGATTCTTGTATCTGAACATTAATCCTCCAACATCTTTTTAACTCAAAATGTAAAAACTTTCTTAACTTTCAACGAATCAGAATATCATACAAAATAAGCAGAGTATACAACTTATGATTCACCTCAACATTTCTCATGCTAAGTGCACTGTCTATATCATCTGTAGTCAGTGTAGTCCTCTTTGAATGATGCATGCATTTGATCCCCTCCTGCAGTTTTAACAAGAAAACCGAAGACCCATTTAGATTTACGAACTGGCTGGGAGAATAGTGATGGTATGTTAAACCTCAATTATGGACTTAATGACCTGAACAATTAATACTATTCGTTTTACACAAACCCATAAAGGAAAGGAGCAATGGATAAACAGCAATCACCTGCATTATTTCCCGCATACGATATTCAACATCAGGAGCAAGAGCCAACGCAGCATCTGGACACAAACTATTTATACCAATGCTCTGTGCTATAACCTCGACTGTCTCTTTAGGCACAATGCTCATTTTCTTCTATTTAATATGGTGTCATCAGCAGGGGGAAATCAGACTATAGAGACTTCTGCAACATTAGAAAAATCATTTTCACTAATTTTTAGCCAAGCTTTTTTGTTAATTCGATATAACACAAAACCTAGTTTCAATTAACACAAAATTTTGCGGTATGCAGGAACCTAGTTTCAATTATAGTTTTCTGCTAATTTGATACCAACACAAATCACGAAAGTGTTACTCTGTCTTGAGATAGGGGATTCAATTATAGATTTTGATTCCAGATCTATGAAGCAATTTAGATATCATGTTAAATAACTTACATAACAGCTTACATGAAAGGAAGAAAGTGAAAATGGAAAATCACCAATATGCTTGTCAGTTTTCGTGGGGGAAAAAGTTAAAGTGCTAAGCCTAGATACACATGAAACAAATCTAAGAGTTGAACCAATTCTACGATATCTGGAATATAACTGGTTTCCACCAGACCTGCAATATCCAGCAATTAAACAATCAACGCAACAAATCCTTAACGAGATCAAAGCAGTTAACAAACCTCAAGGACAAAGTGAGATATTACTACGCTGGTCAGAAGAAGATATCAGAATAATGGCTGCTTTATAAACATGGAGCATTGAATGTGTAGAGAAGTGTAATTATGTTTAAGCGATTTACATTGTCTCCTAACCACTAAAAGGCTGTTTTCTTAAAAGTCAAACCTACATTTGACCAGTTCAGATGTGGGATCTCATCCTGCCCATCAAGTCCTATATTAACAACCCCTGATAAAACACATCTGCAAATCAACAAAAAAGTATGGATCGACAATTTTGGTCAAGGGAAGATACTTTGTGCGCATATACTAGTATAGCACAATCCTTTTCTTCTTAAATTTTGATGTTAGTCACAGTAGTTCGGGTTTCATTAGAAGATCAGCTTAATTTCATCAAAGGCATCAAACTTTACAACATCCCGAATTCCCAATGTCCTAGATCTCCTTTCCAAGAGGTAGCATACAGCTCTAACAGCAAACATACCGAAAAACTATATTCATAATAAGCACGAGAATATGACTCGATTATCTTCTTAAGCCTTAAGAGAAATATTGCATTCACGTATATAATAATGAAACACCATAGTGTATAAGTTCTGGTTAATGGAAAAATTCACTACCCCTAAACTGGAAACTCATTTAAAAACTCCTCCAAAAGGTTAAAACTGGCAGGGACACCCCCATGACCCCGTGCACCCTTTTGGGGTGCCGACTGATCCTTCCCTAAGAACATAGCCGCAACCAATGAGCAATTGTTCCAATGACTTTTAGCCAGGAGTTGGGAACTCATATAAAAACTATCTGACGACCTCGAATAATGAAGAAACCATTGTTGTAAGCACATGCTAGCAACATCACAATTTGTTATCTCGTTGGTCCAAACTGTTCTTCTAGGCCAAGGGTTCCAATCTATAACTTCGTGTCAAAAGCATTTAACCAATCTTTATCAACAACAATCTTCTGAGAAAACGTAAGGTGCCTTAAAGGCTTAAGAAACTACCAAAGGGTTAAACTTAGCACCACTATGTCAAAATTAGCTAGCGTGCTTAATCAGCTACCTACTAAGCTTGTCAAAACTTTAATCAGCGATCAACCGAATTTTCTTAGCTAGCGCTCATTACTTAACTTAGGGGGTATAACCAATGAGCCGCAACGTTACCTACTCGTTCTAGCTTCGTTAAAAAACAGACAACAAAAGACAAACTTTTCTTCGAATTTTCGCTAAACACGACCTAACATTCCAAACTACTAAATAATAGCAAAACAAAAAAAAATGACAATTCACAAACAATATAATATATTTAATCTAGGGTTTCATATAAAGTACAGTTAAATCTAGGGTTTTAAGTAAAAAGTTTGTTATATAACTGCTAAAAGACATTATAAAACTGAAATTACCGGAAAGTTGATGGTGCCGGAGAGTTAACGGTGTCGCCGGCGAAGTGTGTGTTTTCCGATGGTGTTTTTACTGTGTGTGATGGGATTTATTAGAAGGGTTGTATATATAACCTTGAAGTTGCACTTTGGTACCTCTCAGTTAAGTGAGATTGTAATTTTAAATCCTTCGTTCCTAATATAATGAAAAAATTACACGTTTGGTCCCTGTGGTTTGCTCAGATTTCATGTTTAGTCCTTAAGCCGTTTTAATTATGCTAGAGATACCTATTTTTGAAACTTTGCACTCATTTATTCCCTATTTTGGATGGACTGTTAGTTTTCCCGTTAAGTGTTTGCACCGTTAGTCACCCCATTAATAATTTTTGCACCGTTAATCCTATTTTTTCGAATAATAGTTTTCGCTATTTCGTCCCTCCGTTAATAATAGTTTTTGCCTGTTTTTTACGTTTTTGTCCGTTTTTATCCTTTTCGCTCGTTATTTACCCGTTTTTTACGTTTTCGTCTGTTTTATATGTTTTCGTATGTTTTTATATGTTTACGTTTGTTTTTTTATGTTCCGTTTTCGTAAGTACCGTTTTTTACGTTTTTTCCCCGTTTTCGCCCATTTTTACGTTTTTATCCGTTTTCATTTTTTTTATCCGTTTTCGCACGTTTTTTATGTTTTTATCCCTTTTGTTGGGAATTATATTTTGTAATGGTTAAGTCTAGTTAAGTCTGGTAGCAGTAATAGTTAAGTCTGGTAGATCAGACTTAAGTCTGTTTTAGTTAAGTCTGCCAGTACTAAAGATGTTAAGTCTGGCAGAACAAAGTGTCGTTGGTTAAGTCTGTTTATGTTCAAAACAAAATAGTTGTTAGAGTTATATTAGGAATAGATATGAACGTGTAGAGATATCTTAGGAGAAGATATCTTTACCCTTCTACAAGTTTGTTAGACAATTAGGTTTTCTTTGGTGTATAAAAGGAACCCTAAGGTGTTAGGTTAAGGCACGGGTTGTATGCATTAGCTTTCAAGTAAATTAATAGAAATTACGAAGTTAGTTTATATTGTTCTTCATACTTTGTGTTAAAGAGTTCTTCATATAGTAAATTGAATCTATTCAAGTTTACTATTAGTCATTCAAGGCTACTTAGATCCAGAAACTTTTGGACCTACAAGTGGTATCAGAGCCTGTTGAAGGACTCTGTATTGAAGAAACAAATCATACCAAGATCACTCATCTCATCTCTCAAAACCCTTAAAGAATTTCTCTTCATGACGATTTCTCAAACCATCATAGTTATGAAGAAGGTTCTGAGAAAGAAACTGAAGCTTCAGAAGCAGGATCTCAGAAACAACAGAAGAAACAGCAACAACAACTTCCTGCAACAACAACTATCTCCAACCTCAAACTTCCTATTCTGAAAAAGGAAGAATACGACATCTGGGCCATGGAGATGGAACAGTATTTGGAATATGTAGATTATGAGGTCTGGAAAGTGATCCAGAATGGGAATTCTAAGAAGAGAATTTCCAAAGGCAAAGATGGCATAGTCAGGATCCTTCCACGAGTCACAAATTGATGAGTGTCTAAATACTCATCATTTTTGTACCATTTAAACTGCAAAAACATCTGAAAACACTCAGAAATGTATCAAAATGATAAAAATATCACAAATAAGTGTTTTATGTGTTTTAAATGCAAAAATATCAAAATATGGTAAAAAAACGTATCAAGTTTGCATAATTGGCAGTTTTAGTCCCCCAAGTTTCAAAAGTTGTCAAAAACAGTCCCTGGTAAAACAAAATAAAGAAAAATATCATTTCAAGTCCCTAGGGATTCATGAGTTGTCAAAATTAGTCCTTGAGATTTAAAAATTGCAAATTTACAACTTAGGTCCCTAAACTTTGAAATTTGGCAAAAATAGTCCTTGGAAAATTAAAAATGTCAAAACTGGTCCTTGTACTATTGAAACTTGTCAATTTTGGTCCCTTGAAACAACTTTGGAAAATTACAGGTTTGGTCCCTCTAGTTTGGCAGATTTACAAAATGGTCCTTGTTATTTAATCTAAGCCATGACCCTTTACCCATTTAGACCCCTGCCATATATACCATTTGGACCCTTGACCCTTTCATTTTGACCCCCTGGTCAAAATCCAGTCAAACAAACACCTTCCCTCCCTTATCTCTTCCCTGTCCTCCCACCACTTGCCTGCTCCTCTGCAACACCTCTCCCATCCACCTCTCACCTTATCCTCTCACCCCTCAACCCCCCATAATCATCACACCTACTCCACCCCCTAGTTGCAGCTTCAGACCCCCAGAGGTCAAAATACCCTTTCCCGCCAAATTTGGATCAATGGCCAAAATGACCTCTACTCATCCATTGGCTCACAAGAGTGGTGGGATGTGCTCAGAAACAGGTGGCAAGACCTTTTGCATATAAAAAGAAGAAAGAGGAGAAGAGAGAAGGAAGTAGTTAGTTTTTAATTTTCAATGTATGTCGTTTTTATAGAAATGTCTTAGTTTAAATCTTAAAATGTAATTTTTCAGTTTCTATGTATTGAATTTAAGTTAATTCAGTGTTTGTAATCAAGTCTAAGTCCTAATTTAAAGTTTCATAAATTCATGTTCCCTGTTGGAAAATCCATTTTCAAATTCTTATATCCAAATCTTTAATAGCTTATTTTTAAATTCCAATAAGCTTATTTAAGTTATTTAAAGCTCTTGGCAAGATTAAAACTCAAGTTTAAACACATTTTGTTTGTGGTCAACAAAAGTCAACTGTGCAAGAGATTTTGGTTCAACCAGGTTTGGAAAAGGAATGGGTTTGATGCAGCTTGATTTGGGGTTGGAAATGGATTAGAATAGGAGTTATGGTTCTGGTTTGAATGGCTAATAAGCTGGAATGCATGTGAGTATTTCACTTGTTTCATTAATAGTGTAATTTTTGCATAATATGTATCTGTGTTTAGGATTAGTTTTTACCTGTTTATTTAGTGGTAATAAAGATAATTAAACTTAGTTTAATCAATTAAACAAACTAGTTTAGTGGTTAGCATAGTTCAAATTGCAAATCAGTTTTGACAGTAGTGTTTGGATTATGTAGCAGACCTGTGTTTGAAGCTTGTTCAGTGGTTGAGAATTGTTATTCTAGGCTTGTTTAGCTCTATTGAACTCATTTCAGTCATCAAGATGCACCTATATTAGTCCAAAGTCAAAATCACATAAGTACTGTCTTAATCTGTTTAACTGTTTGGATTTTGTAAATTCAAAAGCTGATTTTGTGTTCAAAATACATAGAACTAGCTTGCATTAGGTTTAATTTATCTTAATACATCATATTCAGTCCTTAAATCAGTTGCAAAACTCATGAAAGTCAAAGTTCCATATCTGTCAAAAAGTCAAAAAAATCTTGGAAAACTCAGTTTCCACCAACCTAGAGTGATTTTTAATGGATTCATTTCTAGCTCAAATCAAGTAAAACTCTGGATCTTATAAGTTCAGCTGGTCTATTTGCTTATTGTGATTTTTGTAGAATTTTATAAATTTTGTTTAAGCCTCAAATTTGCTTGTCAAGTTGGGCTTGTTTGCCCTGTGCACTGACTCAGTTAACACTGAGTCTGCACAGGGTTTGTGCAGTCCTTGCACAAAGCTCCAAAGAGCTTGCCTAGGTCTCAGTTTTGGTTTACAAGTAGCCAACCAGGTCTTCTTGAGGTTCCAACTTTTTGTTTTGAATTTCAGCTTATTGGGTAGCTTAATCTTTGGCTTAAAAGTAGTAGTCATAAACTGTTCTTAACACTTGGTTTTCAAAACATCAAATCATGGTAGTTTGGGTTTCAGAGATTAAGGCTTGTTGTATTTAGTTGCTTTTGAGTGTTTTTAGCATATTATAGGTTCTGTGTGAGTTTGGTAGCTTATTGTGCCCTTGTGCTTATTTCAAGTGCTTATTACATAAGCACTTGCATGGCAGTTTCATTTTCCTACACACAAGCCAATGTTTTTATATTTTTCCTAGAATCATAATATTATTTAAGAGTTTTCCTGAATTTTTCATATTTTTCTAGCACTGTTTGCTATTTTTCTTAATTTAAAACAGTTTTTAGGCTTATTTAATTAGCTTTTAATACAATTAATTCAGAAAAGTTTCAAAAAAATAATTTTTCAATTCTCTTAAGTTAAGATAAATATAAAAAGTCAAAAAAATATTTTTCTAGATTTTTCTTAGTTGAATTTGTATTTTTTAGCAATTTAAGTAGTTTTAAATAGTTTTTAATTCATAGAAAATAGAAAAATAATCATAAAAATATAAAAATAGTTTTGAAAATTCTCTTTTGTTATTTTAGATTTTTCCAAATCATAATTTCATTTTTCTAGCTTTATTTCATATTTTCTTGTATTTTAGGTCATTATTAAATAGTTAAAAATAGTTTTTAATTAATAATAATTAAATAAATAGTTATAAAAATAATTTTCTTTTTCTAAAAATTTTCTCATATCATTAGGTTTGTAAAAATATCATTTTCATATTTTTAGGATTAATACTGTTTCAGTTTCACATTTTCTTTTGTACGTCACGTAGTTTTTAATTTAAGTTTTAAAAACAGAAAAATCAAAAACATCATTTTGCAAATAGTGATAGCGTTTATTTAATATTTTTTATCTTTTTAATTTTTTTTAATTTGCATTTAAGCCCCTGTAATTTATAAACTTTCTCTTTAGGTATAGATCAATCACAATCCTTTCCCGTTCAAATTCTCTTGATCACTACACGTTTGACTATTCTCGCACAGCTCGTTGGGACATAACGACCTGGGGAAACACTATACTCTCCTGATCTTCATTGCGTTTGTTTCCAGACTGTTTTAAGTTTCTTACGGTTAGCCATTCACAAGTGGCTAGCTTGCGTGATAAAACTTGACCGTCTGGGAGCGAATCAAATTTTGGCGCCGCTGCCGGGGAGCAGTGCTAATAGTCTTACGTTTAGCAGATTAGTGATTTGAATATTCACTCCTTGTTCATACCATCTATATATGTTTATATTTTCTTATAAAAATCCAAAAACCCAAAAACATTTTAAAATCAGTTTTCAACAAACACAAAAAACCCAAAAAGATTTTCTTTCTTATTTTTACATCATGTTTTTCAAAAATACCAAAAATATCCATCTTTACCCTCTCACATCTTTGATTCTTCATCCCAACCCCTCTGTTAACCTTTGATTCTTTCTATGTCTTATCCTCACCCTCTTGGTTGTCAATGGTGTGGTGGTCCTTATAATGGTGGCAATTGCCCCAGTTGTAGCATGGTGGAGTCAGGAAACGGGTCTGTCTATAACCAGGATCCCGATTCCTACCATAACACAACTGATTTATTCCATCAGCTACCACACTGTGAGACTCAGCAGTTTTACTGTTGTGAGTACTGTGGTGGTTCACACTCCAGTTCTGATTGTCAATCGGGAAACACGCTTGTCTATGAGCAGGTTCCTGATAACAATTATGACTACAACACATATGACTCACAGCCACATCAGTTTTACTGTTGTGAGTATTGTGGAGGTCCTCACTTTAGCTCTGATTGTCAAACAAGGAATCCATTTCCTTGTAACAATTACGACTCTTCGTATCATGACCAACCTCTACAGTACCAAATGAATCAGGCACCACCTCAGCCTGACCCACTTCCTCAAAATCTTCTCCTTGATCTTTTGGATTTAGTGAAAGATTTGAAGGAATCTAAACATCCCCAAGATAATCCAAATGACAAATCCATGGAAGAATTGTTAGCCGAAGAGCGGGCTGCTAAATTAAATTCCCAAATTGCCTTTGAAAAATCTATTAGGGAATCAATTGCAAAAGAAAAAGCAGCCAAATCTAGCTCTCGATTCCGTTTCATTCCTGATGACGATGATGATGAAGTTACCCTTGATATTCGTCAATTTTGTACAGGTTCATCAAGTTCATCTGTTGAAATTCCTTCCATGAAAAATCAGGGAGAAAAGACTATGATGGAATTACTAGCAGAAGAACAAATGGAAAGTATAAAACATATGTATGCTAGTCCTTCTCAACTCCCTCAGTCTGTTGTTATCATACCCGATATTCCCACTCACTCTCTGAACATGGGGGACGAGCATCTTGACACTATTCCTGAAAAGGAATCGGACGAATTCATAAAGTCTAGTGTTGAGAACCTTGTCCCAATCCCGAGAGAGTCACAGGGAACTTTTGACCATATGTGTGATTCTCTTTCCCCTCTTGAGTGTTCAAAAGATCATTTTGAAACTTTCTCCGATTTTAGCGACGATTGTACTTCTCATGGAAACATCGAGTATGTTGAGGCATCACTCCCACAGTCTGATGCTGATCATCTTCTTGAGAAGTTCACCGATGAACTCACTCACATCAGTCCACTTTCATCGGAAAGTAATGATAGTCTTTTTGATTTCAAAGCTGATCTGGGAGAGACTGAAAGTCTCCTTGATAATGATCGTTCACTCACTTCTTATCCCAACAGTCCAATAGAGAATATTAATCACTTTGTTCCTGAAGCATTCAAAACAGCTCTCACCAATCCTCTATTTGAATTCAACTCTGAATTCACTTTAATTTCTGAGAATCCACTCTTTGATACTCAGATTGAGGATAGTGATGAGTCTACAGTGGAACAAGAATTCACAGATTTACATCTTGTGATTGATTCTCTTCACGAGGAGTTCGCCGATGAACTCACTCATATCATATCTCCGCCGGAGTATGATAACTTCCATTTTGATCTAGACACACCCATAATATGTCTTGATCAAGCGAGCTTAACTGATGAGATTCATGAGACTATGAATTCTCCTATTGAGGATGAAGAGTTAGTCATGATTTTTATCATGATTTTCTTTCTTTTCTTCATATATTCTGTCACTTCTCCTGTTCTTCACTCCTTCGGGAATGAAGACATTATCTTTGACCCAGGCATTTCCATGTACCATTTGTGGGCCGGGTCTGTCTCTGTATCTCATCGGTGTGGAACTTTCACGTACTTCAATGTTTATCCAAACATCTTGAATGAAAGTCCGATGGAGATTGTCTCTTCCACTTACTTCCCCATGAACAAATTAATTCGGGTCGAGTCAAGCTAGCGACTCGGTAATCAAAAACAGTAGTTAAACATGGGTTTTCACCCGTGTGTACCACCTAAGTGTGGGGGAGATGTCCCACATGTTGTATATAGATCTAAAGAATAAATGAAAATTGTAAATATTAAAAATAAAAAAAAAATAAAAAAAAGAAAAAAAAAAAAGAGAATAATTGTTGTGTTTCTACACTTAGCTAGTAATGTTATCTTTTTACGTTCTAAGTTTCGGCATAACAGCCGGTACTTTGAATATTGAGGACAATATTCATTTCTAAGTGTGGGGGGGGGGGGGAAATTCTGGCGAATTTGATCATAAATGTACCCTTTTAGTCCCTTTTTCCCCCAAAATGGCCAAATTTAAAAAAAAAATTTAGTGGAAGTACTATGTACTAAACACAACAAATGGTAATCAGTCCACCATGTCTAACCCACAAAAGGATTGGCTAATCCAGGAGCAAACGGCTCTTGGTAAAGATATCTCAAATCCGTTGACGGCTTGCAATTTGCCCAAAATTGTATGGTATTCAGCTCACCATATCCTTAAAAGTGAAGAGTTGGCTAGCCCGCAAGTTTATGGCTTGTGGTAAAGGCAGTTGAAAAACCATAATTGGTAATCGACTCACCAAAGATAATATTGATAATTTATCTAAGAGTTGGCTAGTCCAGAAGCAAACGGCTTCTGGTAAAGACAAATCAAATCCGTTGGAAGCTGGTGATTTGCTCAAAATCATTTGGTTATCAGTGTACCAAGGTTCTTACTTGAACTGAAACATTTGGCTACTCCAGAAGTAATGGCTTTTGGTAAAGAGATGAAATCCATTAATTTTTCTCAAAACATTGCTAGGGACTAGCAATATCTTAGTGTGGGGGATTGATGAGTGTCTAAATACTCATCATTTTTGTACCATTTAAACTGCAAAAACATCTGAAAACACTCAGAAATGTATCAAAATGATAAAAATATCACAAATAAGTGTTTTATGTGTTTTAAATGCAAAAATATCAAAATATGGTAAAAAACGTATCAAGTTTGCATAATTGGCAGTTTTAGTCCCCCAAGTTTCAAAAGTTGTCAAAAACAGTCTCTGGTAAAACAAAATAAAGAAAAATATCATTTCAAGTCCCTAGGGATTCATGAGTTGTCAAAATTAGTCCTTGAGATTTAAAAATTGCAAATTTACAACTTAGGTCCCTAAACTTTGAAATTTGGCAAAAATATTCCTTGAAAAATTAAAAATGTCAAAACTGGTCCTTGTACTATTGAAACTTGTCAATTTTGGTCCCTTGAAACAACTTTGGAAAATTACAGGTTTGGTCCCTCTAGTTTGGCAGATTTACAAAATGGTCCTTGTTATTTAATCTAAGCCATGACCCTTTACCCATTTAGACCCCTGCCATATATACCATTTGGACCCTTGACCCTTTCATTTTGACCCCCTGGTCAAAATCCAGTCAAACAAACACCTTCCCTCCCTTATCTCTTCCCTGTCCTCCCACCACTTGCCTGCTCCTCTGCAACACCTCTCCCATCCACCTCTCACCTTATCCTCTCACCCCTCAACCCCCCATAATCATCACACCTACTCCACCCCCTAGTTGCAGCTTCAGACCCCCAGAGGTCAAAATACCCTTTCCCGCCAAATTTGGATCAATGGCCAAAATGACCTCTACTTATCCATTGGCTCACAAGAGTGGTGAGATGTGCTCAGAAACAGGTGGCAAGACCTTTTGCATATAAAAAGAAGAAAGAGGAGAAGAGAGAAGGAAGTAGTTAGTTTTTAATTTTCAATGTATGTCGTTTTTATAGAAATGTCTTAGTTTAAATCTTAAAATGCAATTTTTCAGTTTCTATGTATTGAATTTAAGTTAATTCAGTGTTTGCAATCAAGTCTAAGTCCTAATTTAAAGTTTCATTTAAGTTTCATAAATTCATGTTCCCTGTTGGAAAATCCATTTTCAAATTCTTATATCCAAATCTTTAATAGCTTATTTTTAAATTCCAATAAGCTTATTTAAGTTATTTAAAGCTCTTGGCAAGATTAAAACTCAAGTTTAAACACATTTTGTTTGTGGTCAACAAAAGTCAATTGTGCAAGAGATTTTGGTTCAACCAGGTTTGGAAAAGGAATGGGTTTGATGCAGCTTGATTTGGGGTTGGAAATGGATTAGAATAGGAGTTATGGTTCTGGTTTGAATGGCTAATAAGCTGGAATGCATGTGAGTATTTCACTTGTTTCATTAATAGTGTAATTTTTGCATAATATGTATCTGTGTTTAGGATTAGTTTTTACCTGTTTATTTAGTGGTAATAAAGATAATTAAACTCAGTTTAATCAATTAAACAAACTAGTTTAGTGGTTAGCATAGTTCAAATTGCAAATCAGTTTTGACAGTAGTGTTTGGATTATGTAGCAGACCTGTGTTTGAAGCTTGTTCAGTGGTTGAGAATTGTTATTCTAGGCTTGTTTAGCTCTATTGAACTCATTTCAGTCATCAAGATGCACCTATATTAGTCCAAAGTCAAAATCACATAAGTACTGTCTTAATCTGTTTAACTGTTTGGATTTTGTAAATTCAAAAGCTGATTTTGTGTTCAAAATACATAGAACTAGCTTGCATTAGGTTTAATTCATCTTAATACATCATATTCAGTCCTTAAATCAGTTGCAAAACTCATGAAAGTCAAAGTTCCATATCTTTCAAAAAGTCAAAAAAATCTTGGAAAACTCAGTTTCCACCAACCTAGAGTGATTTTTAATGGATTCATTTCTGGCTCAAATCAAGTAAAACTCTGGGTCTTATAAGTTCAGCTGGTCTATTTGCTTATTATGATTTTTGTAGAATTTTATAAATTTTGTTTAAGCCTCAAATTTGCTTGTCAAGTTGGGCTTGTTTGCCCTGTGCACTGACTCAGTTAACACTGAGTCTGCACAGGGTTTGTGCAGTCCTTGCACAAAGCTCCAAAGAGCTTGCCTAGGTCTCAGTTTTGGTTTACAAGTAGCCAACCAGGTCATCTTGAGGTTCCAACTTTTTGTTTTGAATTTCAGCTTATTGGGTAGCTTAATCTTTGGCTTAAAAGTAGTAGTCATAAACTGTTCTTAACACTTGGTTATCAAAACATCAAATCATGGTAGTTTGGGTTTCAGAGATTAAGGCTTGTTGTATTTAGTTGCTTTTGAGTGTTTTTAGCATATTATAGGTTTTGTGTGAGTTTGGTAGCTTATTGTGCCCTTGTGCTTATTTCAAGTGCTTATTACATAAGCACTTGCATGGCAGTTTCATTTTCCTACACACAAGCCAATGTTTTTATATTTTTCCTAGAATCAGAATATTATTTTAGAGTTTTCCTGAATTTTTCATATTTTTCTAGCACTGTTTGCTGTTTTTCTTAATTTAAAACAGTTTTTAGGCTTATTTAATTAGCTTTTAATACAATTAATTCAGAAAAGTTTCAAAAAAATATTTTTTCAATTTTCTTAAGTTAAGATAAATATAAAAAGTCAAAAAAATATTTTTCTAGATTTTTCTTAGTTGAATTTGTATTTTTTAGCAATTTAAGTAGTTTTAAATAGTTTTTAATTCATAGAAAATAGAAAAATAATTAGAAAAATATAAAAATAGTTTTGAAAATTCTCTTTTGTTATTTTAGATTTTTCCAAATCATAATTTCATTTTTCTAGCTTTATTTCATATTTTCTTGTATTTTAGGTCATTATTAAATAGTTAAAAATAGTTTTTAATTAATAATAATTAAATAAATAGTTATAAAAATAATTTTCTTTTTCTAAAAACTTTCTCATATCATTAGGTTTGTAAAAATATCATTTTCATATTTTTAGGATTAATACTGTTTCAGTTTCATATTTTCTTTTGTACGTCACGTAGTTTTTAATTTAAGTTTTAAAAACAGAAAAATCAAAAACATCATTTTGCAAATAGTGATAGCGTTTATTTAATATTTTTTATCTTTTTAATTTTCTTTAATTTTCATTTAAGCCCCTGTAATTTATAAACTTTCTCTTTAGGTATAGATCAATCACAATCCTTTCCCGTTCAAATTCTCTAGATCACTACACGTTTGACTATTCTCGCACAGCTCGTTGGGACATAACGACCTGGGGAAACACTATACTCTCCTGATCTTCATTGCATTTGTTTCCAGACTGTTTTAAGTTTCTTACGGTTAGCCATTCACAAGTGGCTAGCTTGCGTGATAAAACTTGACCGTCTGGGAGCGAATCACAAATGCAGAAATACTTGCTGAAGAAAAAGAAAGGAAGGCAAGAACTCTCCTAAAGATGGCCATACCAAAGGAACATCTGAGAAGGTTTCACAATTTAGACGATGCTAAGGAGATATGGGAGGCTATTAAAACAAGTATCGGAGGAAACGACAATTCCAAGAAAATGCAAAAAGCTGTTTATAAACAACAGTTTGAGGCATTTTCAATCAGCAGTTCTGAAGGCCTGGAGAAAGGCTATGACAGATTTCAACAACTCCTGTCACATTTGGAAACACATGGATCTGAGGTATCCAATCAAGATGCTAATATGAAATTCCTCAAATCATTGTCCAATGAATGGTCAAATCTAGCTATGATAATGAGGAATAAAGAAGATATTGACACTTTGTCAATAGATGACTTGTTTAATAATCTCAAAGTATATGAACAAGACACAAAGGGGAATTCAAAAGCTTCTTCAAGTGATAATGTTGCTTTTGTCTCTCATGACAGAAACAATAAAACCAGAGTTAAGTCTGGTAGTGGTTTCAGTTCTGGTAGCTATACAGTTAATACTGGTGTTAAGGAAAAGGATGAGGCTGCTGGTTTTACTGATAAGCTCATCTACTCTCTGTTTTCAAATCAATCTAAAAACATTCTGAATGATGAATTGGATGAAGATGAGGATATGGAAGAAATGGATATTAACTGGCAGTGTGCCATGATTGCATTAAGGATGAGAAAATTCTTCAAGAAGACTGGTAGGCAAGTGCGCTTTGATGGAAAGAGACCAGTAGGATTTGACAAGTCAAAGTTGAAGTGCTACAGTTGCCAAGAGAATGGCCATTTTGCTAGGGAGTGTACTGAAAAGGAGGGTAATGAGGAGAAGAAAAGGGATTCCTTCTATCCTAGATATGCTGAGAAGGATGACAAGAATCAGACTAGCCTGCTTACTTTGGAAGTTGGTGTGGTAAATTGGGGAGAGCATCCTACAGAGGGGACAGAAGTCAAGCATGCTCTCATGGCCATAAGCTCTAGCAGTGAGGTAACTTTATGTTCAAAATTGTGTACTGATTCATACAATAATTGCAGTCCCTTTATGATGAACAGATGGGTCAAATGGGTGATCTAGAAGTTAAATTACTTGCTTATGAGAATGTTGTTAAAACATTAGAAAAACAAGTAAATAATCTTCAAAAACAAAATGCTTCTCTAAATGAAAAGATTACCTTCCAAGGTAATAAAATTTTTGAAAAAGGATGAGAAGCTTAGAAGATATAGGAGAATAGGAATGAAGGCAGTAAAAGATAAAGAAGAGCTACAAAAGATAGTTAATAAATGGCAAAACAATAATAAAAACTTGTGGAGGCTTATTAATTCAGGAATGTGTTATACAAGTAAAATTGGTTTAGGGTATGGGATAAAATCAGATAAAGAGGTTTTAAGTTATGAGGAAGAGGTGATGGAAAATGTTTTTGTAAATTCAAAAAGTGATTTTGAGGGTAAACCTAGATATCACAGATTTGCTAAAACAGACAATTACAAGGGAGTTCCACCACCAATAAATGATGATTATACCCCTAAACCTGAGAAAGAATATGATGAGTCCTTATTTGACTATAGCAAATGGAAGAACCCTGAAATTGTTGCTTCTCAGGACTACTCCATTGAATTTACTGACTGTCAATCCAATGACAGTAAAGGATTCTGTGAGAAAAGTTCTGACACCAGTGTCTCAGAAGGTAAGACTAATAAATAATCTTCCTGTCAATCTAATGACAGTGAAGGGTCCACTGGAAATACCTCTGAATGTTCTTTAGAACTTAAGTATGAGTCTATAAGGATAACTAAACATGTTTTAAAAAGTGAGCCTCATCTGCCAAAACAACCTGAACCAGTTAAACCTAGTGTGTCTCAATCTAATCTAAGATCAGACTCACCTAGCTTTGTTCCTCAAAGGACAACTCCTAGGCAAAAGATAGAGATATATAGCACTGATAAGGTTAACTGGAATGCTAGAATGGAAAAGGAGTTAGGTGCAGGTTACTCCTTTGATGTTAAAAGATGTTTTGTTTGCAATAGCTTAAGCCATCTGATTAGATATTGTGACTTCCATGAAAAGAGAATGGCTAAAGAAGTTGAGGAAAGAAAGAAAAAAACTGCTAACACTGGGAATGGGGTAAATAAACCAGTGTGGAATAATGTGAACATGATTAACCATGCCAATAAGTTTATTACTAAACCAGTACCTGTTAATACCGGCAGTACTTATGTTAATTCTGATAGATCAAGGGTGGGTGCTGGTGTTCAAATTGGTACTAGTAGGCAAAACTTTAATACTGGTAATGTATTTAGAGTTAATACTGGTCATGTTAAATCTGGCCAGGCTAAAGTTAATTCTGGATATAGATCTAAACCTACTAGTCCATCACCTAGTCCTAAGTTTAGAAAACCACATGTGAACCAGTTAAATCAAAGACTTCAGTATGGTTCTCATTCACCTGTGAGAAGACCCATGTCTCAAAATGCAGCTCAAATGTTTCAATCTTATGCTGCAAGGGGTAATTGGGGGACTGTTGTTAAGCCCTTGGCAAGATATACTTGGAGACAGACCAAACCAAACTTCAAGTATAATAGCAGACCAGTTTCTGTTAATTATGACAAATCTAAAGGTCCACAAGGCTGACCCAAGCCTCTACAGGCATGGGTCCTCAAGAGAAACTAATTTCTCTTCTCTATGCAGGAACATCCTTATTTGAGCAATACAGGAATCTTTAACTGTGGATGTTCTGAGCAGATGGCTAGTAAAAAGGATCACTTGGAGGAGCTTAAGGAAGTCGAAGGAGTTTATGTTACCTTTGGAGGAGGCATAGGGCAACCTATGCATAGTTAGACTTTTTATGGAAGCATTATGAACAATTAGATGTTTGTTTGATTTGGTGGTTTTTGTGGACACCTTTTGATTTATGTGCTTGATACTATATCTTTGGTGTGCCTGAACAAATTCTATTTGGTTTCTTTATGGATTAACTCTGAAGGTTTTGAGTTAATTTTGTCTGTTGTCCTGCACATTGTATTTCTCTTGGTTTTAGACTAATTTTTCAGGGAAATGCAATATCTATCAAAGATAGGGGAGGCATGGAGATTATACTAATGGATGTACTACTATTCATACTTAAAACTGGTGATGTCATACTTAAGTCTGTTTGATTGCTTTAAGTCTGATAGTGCAAAATTATTATTTGTTATCCATATTTTAAGTCTGGTTGTCTGCTCTGTTTGAGGGGAGGAATAAGCCTAAGGGGAGGCTTATTATCTCAAGGAGGGTTAGTACTATACATCTAGGAAAAATCTTGTATAGTGTGCATTTTTCTTTGTTCACTAATATTTGTGCAGATATTGGAGAAACAATCAGTAATGAAAAGAAAAAAGGAAAATCCATTCATTAAAAAGGTTGCATCCTAAGATGCAGCAGTACAAGAGACAACTTCATTACATCATCAAAAGAAAACCATCTACACCATCTACTCCATGGCTCCCTTCCCTTTTCCACTGATATCCGGCATGCTCTGCTTACCCCTCCTCCCTACCATCTCCCAAACTTGGCGACTGGGAAGACCAAGCACCTGTTCTCTCTTTTGTGGTGCTGGAGTGGGGGGAGCTGGCCTTTGTGCAAGAGAAGCTACCACCAACGCTCTGGAAGTCCCAACTGCTTCATCATCATCAGTGTCATGGTAGGAAGAAACAAAGCTTGGCATAGAGTTTAGTTCAGAGCTGGTGTCTTCCACATAAGATGGTGGAGTAGGAAGATCTTCAGATGAAGTACCCACATGTGCTTTTGCTGGTGCAGGATTTGTATTCATGAAGGCCAGTGTGGTGTGCAGGGGAGGAAAGTAGTTTGTCCATCCATCATTGGATAATGAGCTAGATGAGATTTCAATAACATCAGGGTTACTCATTATAGTTGGAGTTTTTGTAGGACTCTGAGAAGTTTAAAGATATGTGATGGTTTCTATTTGTGATTCAATGGTTCTATTTATAGGCAAAGTTCACTCAAATATCTTCACCAGCAACATTTAATACGAGTAACTTTTATTTGGTGAAGGAGTAAATATTGAAGATATTTTTACTGACAAGGGTTGACCATAAGAAGATATTTCCCAGGGATTTTCTTTATCCATTTTTAGTTCTGGTCGTTAATACTGGTGGATTCATGGTTAAGTCTGGTGGTTTAATCTGTTATCATATTTTATGGGGTAACGATTATCTTTCTATTCTTTGAACTTATTCACTTTCCAAAGATAATTGAACCCTACCAGTATATATACTCCTCATAACTCTGTTTTCTTATACGAGTTATACAACAGAGTCAGTCGTGATCATCAATATTTCTTGTATCATCATGGTTTCTGCAGAATGGTGTGCTAAGAATAGTGTACAGATCAGTAATGTTTTGGAGTTGTGTACTAAGTTGTCTTCTAGAATTTCAGTCTTGGAACAAGATCTTGCTTCGACAAAACAGGTGTTGGGAGCTAAGGTGAATCAGTTGGAAGAAGACATACAGAACTTACAGGCCAGACAGGGTATTCTTAATGAATCGATTCAATCTCTAGAGTCTGTGAATAATCTTCATGATTCTTCCAAACAGAGGAAGAAATCAAAGTTCATTACCTTGAAAGGGATGGTTCAAAATCTTGATCCAATAGTTGATTGGGAGATTTATTGGGATCAATTTGGAAAAGCTTGGAAGGTCATCAGATACAGTGGAGAGTTTGTTGTTCACAATCATCTCAAGGATTTAATAACATCTTATAATCAACAAGAGTTGGACACTTTGTCGAGTTTAGTTCAACAGATGCTCAAGATTGCTAACAAGTCTGATGTTAAAGAGCAAGAACTTTATATAGAACTTCAAAGACAGTATGCACCTGATCCTACAGATGTATATTGGAATTTTCCATGTCAAGATTCTGGTGTGTCATGGAAATTTTATGATAAGTGTGATGTTCATCATTTGTCCACAAGAAGTGGAGTTGACTTGTTCATGTTGGCAGAAGTAGAATATCCATTGTGTGCTGAAGTGCTTCAAGGAATGTTACTCTCAAAGCTTCGGTATGAAAAAGAATCTGTGGCTGCTGAAAAGCTTATCAAAAGGATCTGTGATCAATTGTTGGCCAAAATAGTTGATCAGATTGAAGAAGAAATAGCAGTCAAACGAAGACGTATGAGGTAAAATTACTTGTTAGTTAAAAAAATAATAAATAAAAAAAATAAAAAATCGGTATTCAACTCACCATATATGTGTGGATGAAGAGTTGAATAGCCCACAAGATCATAGCTTGTGGTAAAGGCTGTGGAAAACCATGACTAGTCCAGAAGGGTACAGCTTGTGGTAAAGACTTAACAAATCTGTTGATAGCTGTTGGTTTGCTAAAAATAAGATGGTTATCAATGTACCATGGTCTTATACACCTAAACATTGGCTACTCCAATAGTGATGGCTAATTGGTAAAGAGACATCAAATCCATTAAATTTTCTATGATTCACCTCTCACAGAAGTTAACACATCTGGAAGTGATGAGAATAGTATGAAACTTTCATGTTTTGATGTACAGATAGTCATAGATGCTGGAAAGACCATGGAGTGCTAAGAGTTTGCTGATATGATGCTGCATAGAACTTATAATGAAGACAATCTCAAGGATGCAGCTTAAAGATAATTCCAAGATCCTCAGGAGCTTAAAAGAACTTGAAGTTCACAAGTGAAGATCAAGTTAGGGGAGGATTGTTGGGGATTATATTTTGTAATGGTTAAGTCTAGTTAAGTCTGGTAGCAGTAATAGTTAAGTCTGGTAGATCAGACTTAAGTCTGTTTTAGTTAAGTCTGCCAGTACTAAAGATGTTAAGTTTGGCAGAACAAAGTGTCGTTGGTTAAGTCTGTTTATGTTCAAAACAGAATAGTTGTTAGAGTTATATTAGGAATAGATATGAAAGTGTAGAGATATCTTAGGAGAAGATATCTTTACCCTTCTACAAGTTTGTTAGACAATTAGGGTTTTCTTGGTGTATAAAAGGAACCCTAAGGTGTTAGGTTAAGGCACGGGTTGTATGCATTAGCTTTCAAGTAAATTAATAGAAATTACAAAGTTAGTTTATATTGTTCTTCATACTTTGTGTGTTAAAATTCCGGATTAACACATCAAGCTTCTGTTAAAGAGTTCTTCATATAGTAAATTGAATCTATTCAAGTTTACTATTAGTCATTCAAGGTTACTTAGATCCAGGAACTTTTTTTTTTACGTTTTTGTCCGTTTTTATCTGTTTTCATCCGGTTTTTTTTACCTTTTTTGTCCGTTTTTATCCGTTTTCGTCCATTTTTTACGTTTTGGCCCATTTTTTACATTTTTGTCTGTTTTATCCGTTTTTGTTCATTTTTATCCGTTTTCACTATTTTTTTTACGTTTTTGTCCGTTTTATTCGTTTCATTCGTTTTTTATCCGTTTTCGCCTGTTTTTTTACGTTTTTCATCCCTTTTTACGTTTTCATACGTTTTCGTCCGTTTTTTATCTGTTTTCGCCCCGTTTTTTACGTTTGTGTCCGCTTTTATCCGTCTTTGTTCGTTTTTTATCCGTTTTCGCTCGTATTTTTACGGTTTTATTCGTTTTTATCCGTTTTTGTTCGTTTTTTTATGTTTTTGTCCATTTTTATTCGTGTTCGTTCATTTTTATATGTTTTCGTCTGTTTGTTTACGTTTTGTCTATTTTTTATGCTTTCATCCGTTTTTAGGTAGTTTTCGTCCGGTTATAGGTAGTTTTCGCCCCATTTTTTACGTTTTTGTCCCAAAAAAAAATGGCAAAAACGGAAAAACAGACAAAAACGTATAAAACTGACAAAAACGTAAAAAAAAATGGACGAAAACATATAAAAACGGAAGAAAATAGATAAGAACGGACAAAAATGTAATATAACGAACGAAAACATATAAAAACAGATAAAAATGTAAAAAACGGATGTAAAACGTAAAAAGACGGGCGAAAACACATAAAAAAATGAAAGCGGATAAAAATGAAAAAAAAGGGGCAAAAATGGATAAAAAAACGAACAAAAACGGATAAAACAGAAAAAAAAACTTAAAAACGGGTGAAAACGTAAAAAAAAGACGAAAACGGATAAAAACGGTCAAAACCGTAAAAACGGACGAAAAGGGATAAAAACGTAAAAAATAGACGAAAACGGATATAAACGGACTAAAACGTAAAAACGGACGAAAGCACATAAAAACGTAAAGAGCATGCGAAAACGGATAAAAACGAATGAAAACGGACAAAAACGTAAAAATAGTGGGCGAAAACGGATAAAAACAAACGAAAACGGATAAAAACTGTAAAAATGTAAGAAAAAAAAAGGGTAAAAACGGATAAAAAATGGACGAAAACGAATAAAAGTGGACATAAACATAAAAAAACGGACGAAAACATATAAAAACAGACGAAAACAGATAAAAACGGAAAAAAAGGCAAAAACTATTATTAACGGAGGGACTAACTAGTGAAACTATTATTCGAAAAAAAATAGGACTAACGGTGCAAAAATTAATAACGGAGGGACTAATGGTGCAAACACTTAACGGAGAAACTAACGGCCCATCCAGAATAGGGACTAAATGAGTGCGGTTTAAAAAATAGGTATCTCTGGTGTAATTAAAACGACTTAGGGATTAAACATGAAATATGAGCAAACCACAGGGACCAAATGTGTAATTTTTTCTAATATAATTATCAAACCAGACTACTACGCAAGCCAATTTACAAAAATGGCAATGAATTAAGGGTGTCCTTAGTTCAAACTAAGGAAAGAGAAAGAGAAAGAGAAAGGCAATGATAATGGTGAGGAATGAAAAAGGGAAAGAAAAGCATCCCCCCTTGATGCAGGTTTTACTGACCAGGTCTTAATATTTATAGTGTCTCGCTATACCTATGGTCTACCCTAGTGCACTAACGGGCTGTGTACCCGGTCGCGTGTAGTGTAGTAAATGGTAAAGTCGAGGTCTTCCCAAGAGCTATGTGTGTTGGATTATTACTAAGTCTAATTGTCACAAAATAATAATGGTTTCGATAGGGATTTAATTAATTAAACTACTAATGCAGAATAAAATAAAAGCAGATAAATGGGTAAAGGGAAATCAATAGAGGAATAGTGGTGCTAACCTAGTCAATCCTCCTAGCTAGTTATGTCTACGTCTACCTACTTCCAATTACTTCAGGTGGGGTTAAATTCGAGAGGACAACATTTGGTCAATTCGCCCTAACCTATCAGCAAAGATGCCACCACAGGAGAAATCAGGCGCACCGTCATAAGTCCTGTTGTTCCTGGTCCCCTAAGCCAAGTCATTAAGTACCGCTACATGCTAGATTCAAAATAGTGAGTGCCCGGCCGTTAGGAACTTAGACACTACACCATCCAATTCTTAAGTTCATCCAAACGATATGTGATCAGTTGGTCAAATCGCACAAGTAGAAAGGGTCGTCAGTTGGTCAAATCTTACCCTTCCCGTCTCAGTCTGCTCACCTAGGGTCAGTTGTTCATATCTCCTAGGCAATTGGCCTCTACCGCCATTCAAAACTACCGAATCAAGGGTGACTACCAAAGAACTATGCATGCATACACTTAGAAATAATTGTACGGAAGTAAAAGTAAATGCAAACAAAACAATTAAGGAATCATAACTAGGCTAGCACCAAAGGGTGCTTAGCCGCTCATATTAATCATGCAAATCAATTCAATATTCAAAGGTACAAAATACATGAATTGAAAGTAAAAGAAATACAAAATACAGGAATCAATTCAATTATCGTAATGGAGTGACTTCTCCCTTGGAAACAGCTTTGTAAGCTCCCCTAGACCTGCCTTGAGCTTTTTCCCACGTTCTCAGAGTGTTGTGTGTGGAATGGGATGATTAGAAATGCTGGAATTCGTGGGGTATTTATAGGCCAGGTCTGGGTTACAGCGTAACCCATATAGGAGTTACGCCGTAACCTTCTATTTCTTCGTAAATGCACTAGATCTGCTAGTTACGGCGTAACCTTATTAGTGGTTACGCCGTAGTCTTCAATAAACTCGGTTACGTCATAAGTGATGCAGTAGTTACGGCGTAAGTATCAGCAGCGTGGAACCTCTTTTGACCTAATAGAGTTACGTCGTAACCTTAGGGAAGAGTTACGCCGTAACCTCTTGATAAGTTGGTATTCTGGGTCACGCAATAGTTACGGCGTAATGTGAGAGAGGAGTTATGCCGTAACTTCTTCAAAATAGGCATACTGTGATAAATCTATAGTAATGTTTCCATTTCCGCGTCTCTTTAGCTCCAATGCTCGTAATTTACCTGAAAGTGGAAAACAATGGAAAACAAGCGTGAATCGATATAAATGATATAAATAACGAGCATTATCGGGGGAAATTGACACTTAATATTCAGGACTATTTGATGTTATCACCCTCCCCCCAATTTGTTGGGTAACGGCTCATTACCCACTATTGAGTAATGAGGTCATTGCATTATCCTCTACTAAGCACGTTTTTTCATTATATTTCTCATTCCTTACCCCTATAACCCTCTACCAAGCATGTCCTAAATAAACCATGAGAAATCTTTTATTCGCCGTACAGACTATAGTCTATGTTTTAAAAAAAAATAAAATATAAACTGCTCGATTATATGACCTTTTTCTTTTACTCGACTTCACTTTAATTTTTTGTTCGACTTTACTGTTTAAAAAAAATCAAGCGTCACATACTAGAAATCAACTTTTTTTTTTTAATTTATTATTATTATTATTATTATTATTATTATTATTATTATTATTATTATTATTATTATTATTATTATTATTTTTATCCATTTAAGAAATTAAATCCTTACAAAAATATACCATGGTGCACTACGCAAGCCATGTGCATCGTGCGCTAGCCTCTTGGTTCAATGGTTATGAGACATGTGTCACCAGCAACACCTTTAACAATAGTGTATGCACGTCATGCACTGGTACATGAGAAACGCGCCTTATTGTATCTTTTCCTAGTTCTCGTTTGTGTACAAACCATCACACATAGGGTTGATCACGGTCTAAAAACAAGACCGGACCGAAAACCAATTTGGTCCAAAAGTCCGGACCGAAATGATCGGTCCATGTCCGGGTCGGTCCGATTCAACAAAGCATATTAATTGGTTTTGCGTAAGACCGAACCAGACCGAGGACTGAAAATGAGGAAAAGGGTGGACCGGACCGAAATATGTTCGGTTCGGTCCGGTGGGTCCAGTTTCTCGGTTCGGTCTGATCCATTGTCTATAATGCTCAGCCCTAATCATACACGAACACCAATCGGCGCACATGGATGGCATGCCATGTTCGTACTGGTAATATACTCTTAAGAAGTCCATTTTCCTACTATATGGTTGTTAGTGTGTTATTAGTCCAGGTATTGTAATTTGTTGAGAGGCCTAGCCCAATTTATTATTATTATTTATATTATAATCTTACATTATTCAAGAATTAATAAAATTATCCATCCAATACGGTATCAACAAAATGGTAAATTTGAACGTATGATACGCACAATAAACAATCAAATTTGAACCTTACTTTTCCAAGTACACATACATTCTCATTTTTGGGTTGAGGCACTTAACATGCCAACTTATTTATTGAATATTTTTCAAAAATAATGAAATTCCTCATACCTGCCTTTTTGGCACATAGCAAACTTGCACAATCAGCTGGAGCAGGAGATCAATGATACATACACTATTGCTGATAATGCTCAGCAGGAGAAGGATATGTTGCAAGACGAGCTATTGTCGGCACGGGAGCGGATTACGGATTTGGAGGCTCGCTTAGAGCAGGGTGATACCCGAGCAGATGAGCTTGAGAGGAGCGTCAAAGCCTTGGAGAGGCGTTTGGGATCATCTGGCAGTAGTCAATAGATTAGCCTTATTTGTAACTTTTATTTATTGTTGTAGCCTAGTAGTATTAATGAGACGCTTGTACTCTTTTATTTTGTAAAACGATGTATTAACGTGTGTCGTGTGTAGTGTATTTTAGTGTTCAAGATTTACATTTATATTTTTATAAGTTAGAGGTGTTAAACTACTTGGAGGAATTAGTCACAAAAGTGGTGATGTTAAACTTTTGATAAGTTATAACAAGGGTTTTATATATCAGACACGTTACCCAACTTTCCCATTTTGTTCGCCTAAGTTACCAAACTTTCATTTTGTTCACTTAGGTTACTGAACTTTAGTTAAGCATTCAACTTTCATTTTTCAGTGTAATCAAAGTAACCCAAATGCATTTTTTAGGTAAGTTAAGTAACTCAAATGCATTTTTTTAAGTAAGTTAAGTAACCTAAATGTCTCATTTTACAAATTCAGTAACCTGAATGTCAACTCCGTGTAGTCCAATACCCTGTTTGCACAAAAAAAAAAGTTTAGTAACTTAAGCGAATAAAGTTAGAAAGTTGGATAACCTATCTGTTTATAAACCCTTATAACAATGTGCATCAACCTAAGACCAATGGTGTAGTTAAACTTTTTAAAGTTATAACAATTAAGCTAAAGCAAAACCAATATGAAATAACACATAAAGATAGCAAGATCATGATTCTTGATATGATAATAAAGATACAATTATAAAAAGTCAAAGGAGTATATTTATGACTAAAAAATGGAAAAGTGATTTTCGGGTCTTATCGAGTTAACCCGATAACCAGATAGCATTATTTTTTTTAACCTTAACCCGACCCGATAACACTATCGGGTTATCAGGTTCGGATCAAAACAACCCGATTAGATTTTTTTTACCCGATTTGACCTGATCCGATAAGCTTTATCGGGTTCGGATCGGGTCAACCTGACCCTACTGACACCCCTACCCGCGACATACCTTCCTCCCCCTTTGTGCCACTTCTTACGCCAGTTAATTGGCTTGCATAAGAAATGATGGTGATGCTTTTAATTAATTAACTTTTTTTTCCCGATTTAAATGGATTATTTGATGGGTGTGACATTTTACTTTCTTTTATTTTATTTTATTTATTTATTTTATTTTATTTTATTTTTTTGGTATCCATATTGATCATAGATGGGCTTTTGGAACTTTGTTTTTGGTTAATGTACTGTAAATCTAATTTTATTTTCGTAGTCCTTTTTTTTTTTTTTTTTTTTTTTTTTTTTTAAATTTCGTGTTGTTTTTAATCCAATTATATTTTCGTATTATAATTTGTACTTTTTAATGAATGAAAAAATTAGTTAATTTGAAAAAATGAAAAAATAAAATAAAATTGTGGCTCTCAAAAGGTAGAAATGACCCAAGCCATGAGGAAAGGGTATTTTAGTGTGTGTAAGTGCTAAAAATAATATGCAAAGATAGCGCTAAAGTGATAAAGATGACTCTAAAATGGTAAAGTAGCTTAAGCCACGATACCTAATACTTAAAGTATGTAATATAATGAAAAGTATAATACTACCAATGTATATGACTATAAGTAAACAAAAGTATAAATCTAACAAAGTTTCAATGAAAAGTAGAAGAAAAAGACAACAGAAAAAGAAATTGGGCTTGGACGCCCAGCTCGAAATGGAGCATGGTGACCCAAATCTTTTGTTGTTAAAAACAAAGATAAAACATGAAAAGTAAGGGTGCGTTTGGTATGTGGGATTAGACCACTTTAGGCTCAAAGCCATCTCAAATCAAATGTTTGGTTATTCCTCTTTAGGCTGACGCGCGACCTTGATTCCCGAATTTAAATCCTAAGTGGTATCCTACCTTTTGAGTGTCTATGTCTTTAAAATATAATTTATAGTATTTCAAGATATTGCCAGCCACATATTGAATCTAATAGTTGACGTGTTTTTATTTTTTTTATTTAAAAATAACATATATCAAATCAATCAATTGATATAATATGTATATTTTTTAAATAATAAATATTTTTTTTTATTTACTTTCAAACCTTTCCCAAATCTAAATCTTAATCCAAACCCATCTACAAACCAAACGATCCCTAAAGCTTTGAAGGAATGATATATCCTCCTACCAAAACCTTATACTCATATTTAAATCCATATATGATTATGACACTTATTCGTCCACTAATTTTCTCTTTTTTCATTCTCCAACAAATTTTACAAGTGTTACGGTAAGATGATGAGTAAGAGGTTTTGGTAGTAATTTAGCATTTTTCAAAGCTTTTTAATTTTAACTTCTTTTTTTAGGGGCAATTCTACAAAGGGCCGAGTCGCTCAAGTGTGCGGGCTTTTCTAGACCCACTTTTGTTACTTTCTTGAAATGGACCAAACAACTAGCGAATATAATCTCAAAGCGACATGTGTCCTTAAAAAAGTCGCGCCCAATCATTTTGTGTCATATATATGTAAGGGTTCCTTTTGAGCTACTTATCACTAGCGACTTATCAAATTTTAAGCGAACTTATATTTTTGTCTTCTTGTTCCAAAATAGTCTAACTTATAATAATATTATTTTAATCTTTTTGCTTCTTCCCAAGACTGAGCAACCTAGCGAATAATCTTAAGCGACTCTGCAACATGTCACTTTTTTGTATCTTACTCATCACCTTTTTAATTACTTTTAGAAAAAGTTTTATTTTTCTTACTTTTAAAATACCCCTAAAAATACTTTCTAAACACTTTTTTAATTCAAATTATCGAGCGAATTATAAAAGATTTGAGCGACAATACATTATTTAAGCGACTTTTTAGATTTCCCATTTATACGTCTACCTAACAACAATTATTTGAGCGACAGTACATTATTTAAGCGACTTTTTTAGATTTCCTATTTATACCTCTACCTAACAACAATTAGGGTATAACTTTCTCTAATCCATAATCACGCACAAATTAATAACTTTCTCCAATGGCTGCTACACCAAATTTGAACGAGCTCAAAGAGGCCTGTGGCTCAAATGATCTTGCCGATTGCTACAAGTTTCTATTTAGTCATAACAAGACAAAGGAAGTAGGTTTTTTAGCTCGTATGGGGGAGGAGCGTGACCAACTTATGGCCATCATGGAGAAACGAGAGCAGACAATGAATGAAAGTGATTCTTTTGGGCCTTTTCACGAAGTGGCTACAATACTCCTCTTGGTATCATTTCTGGCACTTTATTCCACCAAAGAATGCTTCTTTCAAATGATTCCAATATCCATATCTATAAAATGGTAACAAATGCTTAAAATTCAGTGAAAAAAACATACCATAAGTAACACACATTAAAATATTGATAAAAAATACTAACCTTGAAAGCCCAAACGAAGCCTGAAAGCGTATATGTTGGAACAAACTTGCGGTCTTTGTTAATACCTTCAAGGAATTTATACTTGTGTTTATCAGCCACGTCCAAAATTTGATCATACAAATGTCTCCAAATATACTCCCCCCATGGAAAAGTATCCCAATCATCAAGGTTTTCAATCAATCGGAAGAGTGTATCATCAACTTCTTGAACCAATAATCTGCCCATAAAGATAACCTCCAATGCTAACAATAGACAAAGACATACTGCATCTTCGTCGTATATAATAGCAAATGCCCGTTCATCTTCAATTAGACCAATAATATCTAAATTGGTGACCTTTTTACCTACATGGTTTTGGAAACCCTATTCCTAAAATTGAGATGTCCCGACTTATATGAGCTAAAACTTACATTTCCAAATCTAAAACCAGTGATAATAAAAAATTCTGGTCTGCCGAAATGTATAGGACGTTCTTCAACATAATATACAATGGACATATCATAATGAGCATTACTCGGACAACATTGTTTTTGTTACATATAATCTATCATATGTGATTCGTGATCAAAATAAGAAAGGTCCAACCATTTACCAAAACAAGTAGCCCGAAACAACTTCCTACGTTTTTTATCCAATTTGGATTTTATTAGAGAGAAGTAATTCGGTTTACTTCTAATGATGGCTTTGGCTTCGTATTCCTACAATAACAAAAACAAAACCTAATCAAACACCAAAACCCTAGTAACCACCACATGTAGTATATTTACAATAATAATTACAACCAAAACCAACGTAGCTTAAAGACTCAAAGTTTGAGTAATCTAATGGATCTGATGAAACAAGATTTGTTACAAACTAAACTATGAAATTTAAAGCAAAACTAAACTAACATAAAAAACAACATACAAGACAACAAATATACACACACATCATGTATAACAATATTCCAATATAAACCATTGTCAATGTACGAATACGAATATTAATGAAAATTTTATAGTATAATGGTGGCAAAAAAGAATATACATACCCTCATATGAAACATTATTAAGATTAAGATTACAATTGGAGAAGATGGATCTTGGTTTGTGAGAATATAGCGGTATTTTGTGTGTTTTTGTGATAAAAAGTGAGAAAAACAAATGGCGCCCTTAGTTGGGATATCCAAAAAAGTCGCTTAAATAATGTACTGCCGCTAAAATCTTTTATAAATTCGCTCGATAGTTTGAATTAAAAAAGTGTTTAAAGTATTTTTAAGGGTATTTTAAAAGTAAGAAAAATAAAACTTTTTCTAAAAGTAATTAAAAAGGTGATGGGTAAGGTATAAAAAAGTGACATGTTGCAGAGTCACTTAAGATTATTCGCTTTGTTGCTCAGTTTTGGGAAGAAGCAAAAAGATTAAAATAATATTATTATAAGTTTGACTATTTTGGAACAAGAAGACAAAAATATAAGTTCGCTTAAAATTTGATAAGTCGCTAGTGATAAGTAGCTCAAAAGGAACCCTTACACATCTATGACACAAAATGATTGGGCGCGACTTTTTTAAGAACACTTGTCGCTTTGAGCTTATATTCGCTAGTTGCTTGGTCCATTTCAAGAAACTAACAAAAGTGGGTCTAGAAAAACCCGCACCCTTGAGTGACTGGGCCGGTCTCAAAATTGCCCTTTTTTTTTTAACAGTTTCTAACTTGAATTTGTGACCCTTAGGTTACCACATCCAGTCCTAGCTTTGAAGCAAACCTTTCACCTATGGTGTTTAGGCCATTTATATTATTTATTATGCTAGTTGCTTCATGAAGCACCATTTATATTATGCTATGCACAATGGCGACCTAGTTCGTCGCCGTCACATCAGCTTTCTCTCTCCGACGATCTGACGACGACCTAGTTGCCACAGTGGTGACCTGAGATTTTTTTTTTTTTTTAATTAAAATATTTTTAAAAACAAAATTAAAATTCATTAATAAAAATACTTAACATTACAACAATAATTAAAAACTTAAACTAATAAAACGTAGACGTTACAATTCTTATTAAAAACTTAAAACATCACAAAAAATCTTCATCGTCAGTTAGGTCTTCGTCACTTTCGTCTTCGGCTTCAATCTCTTGATTGTCTGCATTTCCACGGTTTCTCCAAATGTGTTCGACCAAATCAGATTTTATGTTTAGATGAGTTGATCGATCCGTTAACTCCTGAGTAACTACTAAGGATTCTGCATGGGATCTTACCGGATCATGATCACGGTGGCCCTCTTGTGGAAACCATGTAGGAGAAATCGCCCGCTGCTTGTGTTTGATGATCATATTATGTAATATGATGTATGTATACACAATATCTTCGAGATCCTGTTTACGCAGCCCTCGAGCCGGAACTTTAAGCATTTTCCACTTCTTCTTCAACTCACCGAAAGCTCGTTCCACATCTTTCCTTGCTGCTTCGTGCTTCCTCTTGTACATCATTCTTTTTTCATCACCAGTAGGAGGATTTGAAATGGACTTAATAAGAACAGACCATTCCGGATATATCCCGTCAGTAAGATAATATCCCCTTTTGTAAACAACATCGTTAGCCTCGAATTCAAGTTCCGCTGCTCTCCCAGATTTGATATAATTGAAAACAGGGGAACGATATAAAACGTTTATATCGTTATTCATCCCGGAGACACCAAAGAACGCATGCCAAATCCATAAATCTTGGGAGGCGACCGCTTCCAATAAAATGAATGGATGTGGCCTGTGATCACCCCTAGCATGTTGACCTCTCAAACTATTTGGGCAGTTCTCCCAAGGCCAACCTGTACAATCAATGCTTCCCATCATCCCAGGAAACCCATGCTTATGCTCGTGATGAGCATATAATCTTTCAAGGTCCGAATACGTGGGCTTTCGCAAATACTCAGCACCATATAGCTCCATGATAACCGTGCAAAAGTTACGGAGACAATCGCGTGCTGTTGTTGCAGCCACTTGCAGATACTCGTCAAGAGAATCAGGAACTGATGCGTATCCCAATTGACGAATTGCCGCAGTACACTTGACCAATAGAGAAATACCAAGTACCCCTCTACAATCAGGAGTTTGTTGAAAATAAGGAGAATGATTGGTTACCTCTTGCACAATTTGAGTGAATAGGTCTCGGGGCATCCGGAACCGCTGACGAAATGTTTTTTCGTTATACAACGGTTCTTCGGAGAAGTAAGCGGAAACTAAACGATTATGAGCACCTACATGATCCCTAGCCGTGTGGTTTCGTCGAGCCTTTGGCAGTGACGCTTGGTAAGTGTCCCAAGCATGCTGCGTATACTCCATGAACTCCGTAAACTCGCTCATAACTTCTTCCTCGTCGGAAGACGAAGAATTAAAAAATAACTCGTATGACATAATTATCAAAATGTGTTTGAAAGTGTTTATGAGAAGTTGTTTGAAATTGTGTGTTTAAAAATGTGTTTGAGTTTGGTATTTATAATGTTGTAAAAGTGGTAAAGTTTAATTTTTTTTTTTTTTTTTTTTTTAATAGGAAACGTTAGCTTTTTTTGGATATATGTGGCTTTACACTCGGTTGAGACCACAACCTTCTTCCTCCCTTTTCTTCCCCCAACCGACCACAACCTTCACAGCCACAATGGCTCGACCGACCATAACCGAAGCAACCGACCGACCTTCGACCCAACCACTGCGCATAGCCTTATTCATTACTAGTATACATGTGGATTTGTTTTCGTTCTATTTCGTGTTTACGGAGTATTTGTTACAAGTCACTTTAGTTTCATGTACGGCTATGAAATATATACCCTCGACTTTCGTGCATATGCATTCATAGATCTATGACTTTCAGGGATGGAACTTGAAGGTTGTTGACGGATGGGCCAACTTCAAAAATATTTACTTTAGGGGGGCCGTTATATACTACAAATAGTGTCTCAGTTTTATCAATGACAGTCAATAGTTGCAGAAACACAGTAGCAGTTGGGAAGATACTGATCTATCATGAGTAAATTGTACCTTTAAGACCTTAATATTCAAAAAGAAAATATTGCCTTTATTTTCTGTAGAATTTTAAACAGAAAAAGACGTATGCAACATGTATTACATATTTTTTTGATATAATATATTGCACCAAGAAGTACCTTAAATAATCCATCAATTGATGTTCTAGATCAATGGTAAAAAGAGTCTGCAGAACTCTGTATCGGCCAACATTATCAAACAACTCAATTACTTTTCCAAGACGACAATGGAGGAGTGTCTGAATTTTTCCAGCTCATATGCATCCACGGATGCCTATCCCCCTTCACCATGTCACTTGATGCAAACGATTTGACTTCCACTAACTCACCCTGTGTTAGCTTTACAGAGAGAGCTCCAATATTTTCGTTTAAGTTCTCACGTTTTGTGGTTCCTGGTATTGGAACGATATCGCTTCCTTGGTGATGCACCCACGCCAATGCTAGTTGAGCTGCGGTGCATCCTTTCCTTGTCGCCATCTCCTGCACTCGCTCAAATATGGTTGTATTGTGATCCACATTCTCAAACCTTGGATGAACCTTAATACAAACAGATCAATTAACTAGATATTAGAAAAACTGATTATTGAGAAAAAATTAAGGTCAAATAAGTACATGCCAAAAGCAGTCTTCAAAATCTTATGTGAACCTATAACCCCGGATAAGCACGATAACCACGTCAGCAAAATCAAATATATGCGATTAAATCTAGTCTCTTTTGGATGAACATCAATTTTGTAACAAAAATACTACATAAACACGTATCCCTATTAAAACTAGAACTCACAATCTATTGCTTGGCCTCACCTGACAGTGACACTTCTAGGCTAAAGTCTTGATATATGGCGAGCATCATTATTTGATCACTTGTTCAAGTAATACTTTCTTGTGATCTTACTCTCTTATGCTATAAATATGCACATATCATACCTTCCTTGTATCGCCATCTTCCAATTCTTTAACCAACTTAGGACCGGACGCTAAGAATCCCCTGCCTATTGGACTGTAAGAAACAATTCCAATCCCAAGTTCTCTGCAAAACAGATCAGGTAAGAATCATCGCACATTAAATCAGTGTGGACTTATCTTTAATGAAAAAAAAGAGTAAACCCCATGCTGTCGGATCACCTGATCAATTTATGATTGTTTTCCTCTTAAGTACTGCTATGCGAGCACGAGGGAACAGTCAGATTACCCAAAAAGAAGAACAAAATCTATGAAAATCACCTGCAAGTAGGAACAATCTCATCTTCCACATCTCGTGTCCATAGTGACCACTCATTCTGTACTGCGGTTATTGGATGAACGGCATGAGCCCTTCTTATTGTCGAAGCGGACGCTTCTGATAATCCTACATACTTCACTTTCCCTTCCTTTACCAACTTCTTCATTTCTCCCATCTTTCTTATAACAATTTGTCACATGTACAAGTGTTACAAAAACAATAATTGTCCAAGCACTACACCGGTTAATGTTTCTCAAACTAGTAATTTAGGGGGTGTCTTCGATTGCTTAATGCTTTCAAAATAAGCAGTTACACCAAAACAGTCAAAAAATTGTATGCTTAAAATATAAAATAAGCCCATAACCAATACCAAACACCCTCTTACAACATACATAATAAAGAAGCAAAAGGCCTAACCGTGACTTCAATAGGGATACGAGTGTCAATCCGATGAGCATAGTAGAGATCAATACAATCAACATCAAGTCTCTTTAAGCTACCTTCGCAAGCTGAACGAACATAAGCAGGATCACCACACGCTTCCAACTTCCCATCAATCATTCGATAACCAAATTTCGTAGCAATTTGAACTTTATCTCTTAGTCCTCTTTGTTTCAAAGCCTAAAAGGAAAAAATCATATTCATCAAAAAAACTTAAATGCCAAAACCTTAGGTAACATCGTTGGTTAGTAAATAGCAACCTTGCCAATGAGGATTTCGTTTGTGTAGGGACCATACATGTCGGAAGTATCTAGGAAAGTGACTCCGGACTCAATGGCGTGATGAATGAGTTTGATCATATCAGCTTCAGGTTTTGCGGGTCCATAGAAACTCGACATGCTCATACAACCCAGTCCTTGTGCTGAAACAACTAGACCTTGTGAGCCAAGTTTCCCTTTCGGAACGTGTGATGACATATTTTTGATCACTGAGTTAACTAAATGATTAGCTTTAATTTGATCTCGATTACTGTAGTAAATGTTAGGAAATAGAAAGCGTGCGTTGACTAGGAGATAACGCTGAACTTCTTGGTGAAAGCTACTGCAAGTCTTTAATAGAAAAAAGAGTAAATTACACCATTAGTATTTGATTAGAAAAATAACCGGATTTACATAGAAGTGGAACGCAAACGGGGCTGCGCTGTTAGCTTTTTTTGAATGGCAAAATCAATTTTTTTGAAAACTACATATGTGTATCTACGGGTCGAAACATTACTATACATAACTCCTTGAAATCTATTAAGGAACTCCACTTCCTCAGGTGCAAGGAAACTAAAAGTATCAAACGCGAAAAGAATAAAATATGTTGATTTTCAATGCACGCATTCTCGTGTTATGCCACTTTGTACGAGGCAGCTTTCAAAGCAGTCTGTCCTACTGTAAAACCCCGACAACTCAAACCTACGAGAGGAGAAACCCCCGGTTAGACCAGGTTATAGAGAATTAGGTATTTTTCAAAACCTAAACTATAACCACATTTCCTTAAAAACACTTCAACGCCGCCACAGCTGCCAATGTCTGCCATGCCTTGCCTACTGCTACACGATGTAGTCGTGCTATGTGTTACTGATGTATCTTAGGTTCGTATAAGCTCTTATCTGAATTAAATTAATTATTTCTCAAAATCATTAAGTTTCTTAATTAACTCACATTTAAACTTTAAGACTGTTCTTGTTTGATTGGGTTGCGAAGTTTAAATGTGTATAAGCTCATTCTCATTTAAACTTTAAGGTTGTTCTTGTTTGATTGGGTCGCGAAGTTTAAATGAGAATAATGTTGATGTAACAAACTTGATGAGATTAAGGAATAATTAACTTAAGAAGAGTGTAGAGTAGACTACGAATGCTTATACTTGTTACCCCTCTATGTTAAACAGCGTAACATGCCCACTATTACAATATCGCACTATGCTATAACTGCTTCTATGTTATTTCTTTATGTAACATACAACTACTTGCTTTATATTATTTTCACACATATAATAAAACCACCTCTTTCACTGGTCACGATCTCTTATGGCACTCTTATGCTCCATCCCTTATAACCTCATACGACTCTGTTATTTCTATTTTGAACTCAACAATCGTGCTCTTTTATGAAACCACGTTGTATTCCGTTTAACGAATCTTTTTTTCTGTTGTTCACTTATCGCCTCACGTCACCGAATCTTTCTTGAACGACTAGCACCTTTTCCCACGTCACATTTTCAGTATATATACTCACATCTCGTCACCGTATCGACCTCGACAATTCTCACATCTTAAACCACGAGGACGTGGTTTCTTTTAAGGGGTGGGTACTATAACAACTCGTAAATTTCCCTACCGATTTTCGCGGCCATATTTGTTTTTTTTTTTGTTTTTTTTTCTTCGTTTCGAACTTTAAACACGACAAGTCACGGGATATTTTTCACCTTGACCTTGATAATAAAAACTTTATAAAATAAATATATAATAAACTTATATATTTTCTTTTATTTATCTACCGGGCCTCTAAACCCGACCCACTCTTAATTCTCTTCTTGGGCTCGTCCACCCAACTCAACCGATCATGCTCATTTTTGGACCTGTTTAACCGATCCCCTAACTTGACCCAAGTACACACTTCAATTAATTTTGCATACTCCATTTTGTCTTTTGAATAATAAGTTCCATGTTTCCTTGCTCCTACTATTCGAACAGTCATTAAACATCACAACTTAGTCAATCTTAGTAGGCGTGTGAGACAAAGACACAACAAACAAAGTTCATCTTTCAATGGAACACAAGCATGCAAGTATTTTGGTAATATACTAATTTCACATGTTTCCTTTGTTTCCTGAGGACCATCGTACAACACAAGACTAAATCAAATATCACATTTTTGGTCTTCATACATGTAACGTGCGTGTATAAGAAAGAGGAGACAAGAAACCTAAACTAAGCCATCTACTTTCCCTGCTATCTATGTGCTACGCCTAGGTCAATACATCCAAAAAGGAGTTTGATAAAAATGGAAACTGCAAAGTATCCTTTCATCCTCACCTCTTCAACTAATATGAATTGATGAATGTTTTTGTTGGGTTTTCACCCACCTATGCGCAGCCACAAAAGGGAGAGCCCAAGAGAGTCTAGGTGCTTCAAAAGTCACCATCCTCATTCCACTTCTCCAATAAGAATACGTCTAGTGGAGAGGTAAAGACAAAGTATAGCCAAGTTTGGTTACGACTCTACTTACGAGGTGGGGAAGATGAGTCAAAGAATCCTTTCTTAATCCTTTCTTATGCAACTCGAATGACCAAGGACACATACAAATCAAATCTCAAACACACCACAAAGAGTGATATTCTCAAGGGTGTCGAGAAGCTGTTGAGTTTGCTCGGAATCAGTTAAGGGGTTTGATTTGTGTGGGGTTCCTCGAGTTAGCTTTCATCCTCAACATTTTCTCATCTCACTCCTCCATGTCTACTGTGGAGTCGGGTCAAGGAAGAAAAACAAAGTCGCAAGATATTCTATCGTTTCGTTTGGAGCATAAGGAGTGTTGGTAATTCAAAGATGAAACCAACAAACAAATCCAAACAAACGAAGCGGAAGCTTTATTCAAATTACCAAACCAAATTACAAAACCAAATTCAAAGGTAGCAATACAAAAACTAATTCAAAAGGTACCAAACTATTATTCAAAAGGTACAAAGAAATCTAATACTAGTAATCCCTATTTATAGCCAAAACTAACCGTCATAGATTAGTTACCAAATTACAAACAAACTTGTAGAACAAGTCACAAAATTACCAAATAACCCTTAAAGTTTAAGTCACTTTCTAACAATCTCTACCGTGACTTCAACTCCATTCGAAATTTCAAACCAAACGAATCTTTCGTCTTCAAATTCAAATTTTCAAATTCCAAATGCTAGAGATACTAGCCTAATTCAAAGCGAACGATCAATTGCCAAAACGATCCAAAACAAACCGAACAAATACAAATGTCGATAATCTTCAAAACGAACAATCAAACGTTAACCGACAAATTCAAACTCGGTTAACCAAAAAAAATCAGCTCAAACGATCTCCAACAAAGATTATCAAATTCAGGCAACCATCTTCAAAAGCCCGACAAACAAAGATCCAAATTTTCCAAAGTAACAAATTGCAAACGATCGATCAAATTCAAACGACTTTAACCAAGTCATCAAACACCAAATCGATCTTCAAATTCCAAATATGCAATTCAAATTCTAATGGTCCACATATATAATAAGAATTGCGACCCAAATATCAAATTCGAAAATCTAATGACCCACTTATTTTATAAGTATTACGGTCCAACTTCAAATTTATTATCCGAGTATTAAACAAATTCAAGTTAATAAATAATTTGACAAATGGACTCTAATAATTCAAACGGCCCAAATATTAATACGGATAATAATTCTAATGGTCCACTTATACGATAAGAATTTCGGTCCAAATTCAAATACCTAACGAATATATCAAAAATCCAAACGAGCCGATGCCAACGAACCAATAGCAATCGTTGATATCAAATTGCTCCAAAATCGATAAATATATTCAAACCAAAAAACAAATCCAAATAGCGGGCTGCTAATCCAAACGATTCTAAGTTTAATTTTCTAAAATTTGTTTCTTGAGAACCAAAAAACCAAAAACCTAATACTATAATAATTACTAAACCAAAAATTACGTATTCCAATTTCAAATTTAGACCATCCAAAATTCAAAACAACATCTAGTTACCAAAAAAGCCCAGTTCAAATACAAAACCCAATAAAACCAATTCAAAACAAACCTGATGCATATGATCAATCAAACAACTGCAAAAACAAATTCAGAACCCAAACAAACAATCGATATAAGAACCCCAAGACAAACGAACCCGATTTTTTTTTTTTTTTTTTTTTTTTTTTTTTTTTTTTTTCATGGCTAAACAAACCTAGCTCTGATACCACTTGTTGGTAATTCAAAGATGAAACCAACAAACAAATCCAAACAAACGAAGCGGAAGCTTTATTCAAATTACCAAACCAAATTACAAAACCAAATTCAAAGGTAGCAATACAAAAACTAATTCAAAAGGTACCAAACTATTATTCAAAAGGTACAAAGAAATCTAATACTAGTAATCCCTATTTATAGCCAAAACTAACCGTCATAGATTAGTTACCAAATTACAAACAAACTTGTAGAACAAGTCACAAAATTACCAAATAACCCTTAAAGTTTAAGTCACTTTCTAACAAGGAGAACGAGAGGTCCTCCTAGTCATGTCCATACACGTTCTTTAAATCTCATTCCCACCCTCTTGGGTGTTGTAAGTTCTCTTCGACTCACTCTCAATTCATCTTTCTCGTTTTAATTTCCATATCTCACGTACACATGTCTTTGCACCGATCACATAAACATCTAATAGATATAACGCAAGCTTTTAAAATGTTAGAAAACTATCTAAGCATGTTTTTATGTCAACTATAATTATGAAATGTTAAACCAACTTTTAAAACTTGATAGCTCATGTGTGGAAGGAGATGACAAAAAACAGTGAAGAAGAAAACATAAATACTACATATAAACAAAACGCATGCAACTAAGGAAAATAAAACAAGTATATCACAGTTTCAAACACCCATAAACATAGTTAAGCATAAAATCATACACGAAACACCCTCTAGCTCAGGTGGCAGACTCGTTTACCCCTCAGCTAGCCCACCCAAGTTCGAATCCCAACAGTGGCAAATGCCATATATTTTTTTCTTTTATAACTTTCGTGAATTGGCAGATTTAGCCCTCCAAATCTAAACCACTTTACCCTTTTGTCTAAGAATTTTATAAGTCTTAAAACTAATATCAAATGTTACATTTTAACCCTTCAACTTTAAATCACTTGACAATCTTCTCAAAACTTTTACAAGTTTTATATATTATATTAAACTATACATTTTCAACCCTTCAAAGTGAACACTTGATACTTTTCACCAAAAACTTTTATAAATTTAAATAACTTATATTATTGTATCATTCTTCGTTTAAATAAATATGTTTAACATATATTTGTTTGACGACCTCATTCGCGTAAACTTTAAATGATATAATTGTCCTAATATATTATTTCCCCCAACTTCAATAAATATAACTTATATATATACCCCTCGAAACTAAACAAATTTAATAAAAACAATTCGACTTGTATTTATTCTCACTTCATTCCTACATGAATAAATATTCAAGCCAACTTTTATATGAAAGTTTCGTATACATTTTTTCACATCTATACCAAGAGCCAATACTTACAAACCAATTTGAAACGATTTTGAGGTAAACTCTGTCACACAAGCAACATTAAACACAACCACTTGTAAACACTTAAATTTATTCACACACTTCGAGTCGTGAGTACACAAAACTGCAAACAGAGACTTGCCATAATATATTTAGGTTGCTTGTTGGAGCCACTTGTTACTTGATCTCTTTGTGCTTTATTCACTACTGCTAAGGTGAGTTTATAGCCCCACTTTTACTCTTATTTACTTGCTTTATAAAACTATGGGGTGAGAAACATGCAAAACTCTTTTCGGACCAGAAACTGAAAACACTGTTACGTGAAACAACCTGGAATCCCATCTATGCTACCGTTAGTTCCCTTTAGGGAGGCGCGATTGTTATGAATAGATCTATTGGGGATGACACCCCCGTTCGAGTTTGACCGGATAGGCAAACGTCGGGCGTATATCATATCGTATTGATTGAGTGTACTGGAAATACACTTGCTGGGCTTTTATTTATCATGCTTCTAGATGCATGCACACTGTCGTAGTTTCGGTCGCATGAACTTGGTACTAGCGTAATAGCCTTTTTGCATATAGTGTCATTCATGGAGATGCTATATGTGCAACTGTGGTCCAACTTGAAAACTTGATTTCTGTAAATTAAACCTATGAACTAACCAACCTTTGTGTTGACATTTTAGCATGTTTTTCTCAGGTTTATTACTTGGCGTGGGCAATGGCAAAGGTATTCGTTGAAGACTGGCATCTGAAGTGTTTCCAAACATTCTAATACAATTTTAATGGGACAACATATATTTTTATGGGCTTTACTTCCGCACTTTGAAACAACGATGTAAAACTATTTCTTAAATTAATCTATATTTTGAAAATGGAATAAAATTTCCATTCTTTATTGCCTTGTGTTGTGTATATTGATTTAGTAGCACCCCATGACCCGAACGCTTCCGCTGTGAAATTTTGGGGGTGTTACATTATGCCACTTTGTACGAGGCAGCTTTCAAAGCAGTCTGTCCTACTGTAAAACCCCGACAACTCAAACCTACGAGAGGAGAAACCCCCGGTTAGACCTCCCACACATGTTTCCCTCCAACCCATCCAAACACCAAAACGTCTGCCGGTTTGATTTCATACGACATCCAAAAACGCGAAATCTTGAGTCGTTACTCCAGCATTTTGGAAATATTATGTCGGTGGTCCAATTTTCTAACGATCGTTAGATTTTGTCATTATCTCGATCCGCACGTGCAAATCACGAGAGGGCTTTTTTGTACTTATTTTTCAACATGTCTAGTTTTTTCCGACTACTGTTCACTTTGTACTTGTTAGACTCGTATCCCGGATACAAATAGGTCCCACCCCTAGATGAAATTAGCTAAGGCTTTACGTGATTGGCTAGTCAAACCTAATAGTCAAAGTAATAGTCTAAGAATGTGTAATGTGATTATAGAAAATATGACGCGTCACATATGTGGCCAAAGTAGAAAGAAAAGTGACTTGAGGGACCTAAATGTGCCAAATGGCTAAAGTACTCCAACTAACTAGACAAATATCTAGTTGTGTGGAGTGTTCTAGGCATTTCCACCATTTTCGTATGGTGTATATGTGTTTGTCGGTTTAGAGAAGAAAAAGGAGGGAAGATGATGAGTTTGGTGGACTAAGAATGATGGTGATTAAGGTCTTATGCAAGAGATCATCCATAAGCAACCACTCCTACACAAGTAAGTAACTCCCTATCTTGATTCAAGTGAGGTTATAGTTTATGAGGAAAGTGGGAGCTCATCATATGATCAAGGTATGATCATTATAAAGCCTTGGCCATTTCGAGGGTGGGCCATGGATATGATGATCTAGAAAGGATGTTGGGTAACTTTAAATGAGTTATGTAAACCCTTATTTATGGTGTTGATTTATTTTTTTATTAGGTCTTGATTTAATTGTGAAGAATGATGATGATGGTAATGAGGTTGATGATGATGATGGTGATTTTATGAGTGGTATCTTAGCTTGGATTAAGGTAAGTAAACCAGTTATAATGTAATGTTATATTTATTTCATTTTATTATGTGTTATGTGTTTATATTTTTATTGTTGGAAAATTTAGTGCACTTGTGGGATTAGTTCACACCTGGTTTTGGGTAAGGAGGTACGGAGTGTACACCCATGAGGTCCCTGAACACCCTGACTCAATAGTGGTTAGTACTTAGTACTGCTAGTATATTGGTTACTACTGCTATTGAAATAACTGATGGTTCCTACTGGTAGTGTATTGGTTCCTGCTGCTAGTGTATTGGTTACTGATGCTAGTGTAGTAACTGATGGTTCCTACTGGTAGTGTATTGGTTCCTGCTGCTAGTGTAATGGTTCCTACTGGTAGTGTTGCAGTGATTAATTTGTAACAGCTTTGACTCATTCAAGTGGCTGTTATGACTGCTTTATGACCACGTTTAATTGGTCATGTAACCACTATTCCTATGATAATGGAGGCCTTTTATGGGTGATTAATTGGCCGTTAATTACTCATAAAGTCTATTCACTATGAGTGAGTGTTCTCTACTATAAATAGAGATCGTCATCATCAGCATGAATAGATACAAAACCAGGAGAAACAAACAGAAAGCAAAAACACGTATATGCGCAAGGGTTATTGATTGTGCCTAATTCAATAACTAATATTTGGTCTTATCCCAAGTAGATATTCATGTAACCCAGGCATAGGGTCGAATAGTTTACTTTGGAAAGTGATCACACGATTCCAAGTGATATCCGGTAACCACCTAGTGGTATTGCATTGCTACTGATTATCTTACCCTGCTGCTGGGTGTATAACCACCAACAATCAAAGTAAACTAATTTTGTGATAATCAATGGCTGCTGCCGCAATGAAACACATGGATTCAAACTTTGCCAAGCTGGATAAGTTTGAAGGGGTGGACTTTAGGACATGGCAAAAGAAGATGCACTTCTTGCTTTCCAGCATGAGCGTGGTGTATGTGCTAACCACTCCTATTCCTGATGATGGGGATGATGATACTGTGGAGCAGATCAGGAGAAAGAGCAAATGGGAGAATGATGACTACATTTGCAGAGGTTTAATTCTCAATGGTATGTCTGATTCTCTATTTGACATTTACTAGAACTTTGAATCTTCCAAAGAACTATGGGATTCCTTAGATGCCAAATATATGGCTGAGGATGCATTAAGTAAGAAGTTCCTTTTAAGTAATTTCACAAATTACAAAATGACTGATTCAAGACCAGCTATGGAACAATACAATGAACTTTTTGGTATACTTGGAAGGTTTACACAACACAATATACATATGGATGAGGCTATTTCAGTCTCTTGTGTCATTGATAAACTTCCTCCTGCTTGGAAAGATTTCAAGCATACCTTGAAACATAAAAAGGATGAGTTAACTCTCGTTGAGTTGGGCATTCATCTGCGCATTGAGGAATCTCTCAGGGTGCAGGATAATGACAAGCCAAAAAGTAGCAATGCTACTGGTGCATTTATTGTCAATATGGTGGAGCATAACAACTCCACCAGGTACAATGACAACAAAGGCAAACGTAAACATCATGATAACACAAGGGCAGATCCTAACAAGAAAGCAACACCTACTTGTTGGAAATGTGGCAAAACTGGTCACATTAAAAGGGATTGCAAAGGTGTTAAGGTTGGTGGTAAAACCAATGGATCAGGCACTAATGGTTCAGGGAGTGGTGGTTCTACCAACTCACTGAAAGGTCAGAATATGTTTAATAAGTCTTTTCAGATTTATTATGTTACATATGTATCTGAATCTTATTATGTGCAGGATGATGATGTTACGTGGTGGTTCAAGACTTATGAGTCACTGAATGATGGTTCTATTCTTCACATGGGAAATGAGTCAACAGCCTTGGTGCATGGTCGTGGTTGTGTAGATCTTAAGTTTAGTTCTGGAAAGATTGTAACTTTGTTTAATGTTATTCATGTTCCTGATATAAGGAAGAACTTGGTTTCAAGTAGTGTTTTGAATAATCATGGATATAAACAAGTTATTGAATCTGATAAATTTGTTCTATCTAAGCATGGTGTGTTTATTGGTTTTGGCTATTTGTGTAATCAAATGTTCAGGCTTAATATTGTTAATGAATATGTTAATTCAGCCTTTGTGACCACCTCTGACCTGACTGAATCTACCCTATGGCATGCTAGACTTGGCCATGTACACTATAAAAAGATGCAAGATATGTCTAAGGATGGGTTAATCCCAACATTTGACATGGACACTGAAAAGTGTAAAACTTTTATGTTGACCAAAATAACTAAGAAACCTTTTCAAGGTGTTAATCGTGAAACTAAGCTCCTGGAGCTAATACACAGTGACCTGTGTGATTTGCATGCCACTCCCTCTTTGGGGAATAAGAAGTACTCTGTGAAATTTATTGATGATGCTTCTAGGTTTTGTTATGTCTATCTGTTACATACTAAGGATGCAGCATTAGATAAATTCAAAGTATTTAAAACTGAAGTTGAGTTACAACTTGGGTCCCTGATCAAGAGATTAAGGACTGATAGGGGAGGTGAGTACATGGATACTCTGTATTTTCAGTCTGTTGGTATTATCTATGAAACAACTGCTCCCTATACTCCTCAGCAAAATGGTATTTCTGAAAGGAAAAACAGGGTGCTGAAGGAGATGGTTAATTCCATGTTGTCCTATTCATGACTGAGTCAAGGGTTCTGGGGTGAAGCTATGTTAACAGCTTACTATTTATTAGATAGGGTTCCCAACAAAAGGAACAAGGTTACCCCTTATGAACTCTGGACTAAAAGGAAACCCAACCTGAACTATCTCAAGGTTTGGGGTTGTAGGGTTGTTGTGAGACTCCCTGATCCAAAGTTGAAAACTTTGGGTGAAAGAAGCATTGATTGCATCTTTGTTGGATATGCTGAGCATTCTAAGGCTTTTAGGTTTTATGTTATTGAACCTAATGAATATATTTCAATTAACTCCTTAATTGAATCAAGGGATGCAATGTTTGATGAGAATAGATTCTCATCAGTCCCTAGACTAAGTCTGAGGATTCCTAATGGAACTCATGACATTAGTGTATCAGAGGTCCCTGATGAAGTACCATCAGAGGTCCCTGATGAGGTTGTAGTTCAACAACCTGAACCTATGCTCAGAAAGAGCAAAAGGGTCAGGAATCCAAAGTCATTTGGACCTGAGTTTCAATTATATTTAATTGAAGGTACTAGGGATGAGGTTTCTGACCAATACTCCTATTGCTTCATTGTTGAGGATGATCCCAAGACATTTGAAAAAGCAATGAAGTCCCAGGATATTGCCTTCTAGAAAGAAGCGATCAATGATGAAATGGATTCCATCATGGGCAAAAACACTTGGGTGTTGGTTAATCTACCACTTGGTTGCAAACCTTTGGGTTGCAAGTGGGTTTTCAAAAAGAAAATGAAGTAAATGGAACTATTGAAAAGTTCAAGGCTAGACTAGTCATTCAAGGCTTTAAACAAAAGTCAAGGATAGACTATTTTGATACTTATGCCCCTGTGGCTCGTATCAGTACCATAAGACTGTTGATTGCTTTGGCATCAATTCACAATATGATTATTCATCAGATGGATGTGAAAACAGCTTTCTTAAAAGGTGAATTTTGGATGAGGAGGTTTATATGAACCAACCTCAGGGCTTCATCTTGCCTAGCAATGAAAACAAGGTGTGTAAACTGATTAAGTCTCTTTATGGACTAAAGCAGGCACCTAAGCAATGGCATCAAAAATTTGATGATGTGGTTTTGTCTAATGGTTATTTACTTAACCAGTCTGACAAATGCGTGTATAGCAAATTTGATGAATATGGTAAAGGAGTCATGATTTGTCTATATGTTGATGACATGTTGATCTTTGGCACTGACCAAAATCAGGTTGACCTGACAAAAGAATTTTGGTCATCAAGGTTCTCCATGAAGGACATGGGGGAGGCTGATGTTATCCGTGGTTTAAGGATTAAACATGAAAGTAAAAGAATTTCTATCTCTCAGTCTCATTATATTGAGAAGGTGTTGAGGAAATTCATTTACTTTGATTGTACTCCAATGAGTACACCTATGGATACTTGTGAGAAGCTGATGCCTAATAATGGCAAAGTTGTATCTCAACTTGAGTATTCTAGGGTAATTGGCTACTTAATGTATGCCATGACTTGTACAAGACCTGATATTGCATTTGCAGTGGGTAAACTGAGCAGGTATACTAGCAATCCTAGTGCTCATAACTAGCAAGCAGTTCAGAGGGTACTGAAGTATCTGAAAAGAACTATGGATTATAGTCTCTCATATACTGGTTATCCTTCAGTGTTAAAAGGATACACTGATGCAAGTTGGATCAGTAACACTGAAGATAATTCGTCTACCAGTGGCTGGGTATTCCTACTTGGTGGAGGTGCAATTTCTTGGGCATCCAAGAAGCAAACTTGCATCACCAGTTCAACAATGGAACCTGAATTTATAGCCTTAGCAGCTGCTGGTAAAGAAGCTGAATGGTTGAAAAACTTGCTTCTTAAGATTCCATTGTGGCCTAAACCTATAGCACCTATTTCTATCCGTTGTGATAATGCAGCTACATTGGCAAAGGCTTATAGCCAAATGTACAATGGGAAGTCTAGACACATAGGTGTCAGACATAGCATGATTCATGAGCTTATGATGAATGGGGTGGTATCTATAGAGTTTGTTAGATCTCAACAAAATTTAGTTGATCACTTGACGAAGGGATTGGCTAGAGACTTGGTTTTAAAGTCTGCTAAAGGGATGGGTTTAAGTCCAATTTAGTCACTATATGCTAGGATACCCAACTCCCTCCTAAGGAAACTTGGGAGCTGAGTTCAATGTGGAAAGCTGAACATTCAGTCGACTGGAGCACATGTTTATTTTACATCCCAAGGTTGTGCTCAGAACCTGCTGAAAGGAGGATGAAGTCTTTACTTCTTAATGGTTAATTTCTTTGAAAAAGTGCTTGGAATGAGCATGAATAAAGAGGAACCACCTATGTGAATGTTGAAGTTTTGCCGCTTCAGGAAGCTTTTGGACTTTTGGCTCTTGCAACATTTATGAATTTGGATATGGACACATGGCTTGTAAAGTGTCAGGAGCGTTTAAGTTTTTGAAAACTTGTGTGTATTTTATCTTCAGGTATTCAAATGGGTTGAAGGGTTCAATTCTTAGAACACCCTGATTCTCGAATATTTGAACGTGTAATGTACTAAGATGGAAATTCAATCCTCAGGATATTTTCATTTATGCACATGTTTTGTTTGATGTTTGTTTTTCATGCAAAGGAAGTGAACTAAATTTGGGGAGGATTGTTGGAAAATTTAGTGCACTTGTGGGATTAGTTCACACCTGGTTTTGGGTAAGGAGGTACGGAGTGTACACCCATGAGGCTCTTGAACACCCTGACTCAATAGTGGTTAGTACTGCTAGTATATTGGTTACTACTGCTATTGAAGTAACTGATGGTTCCTACTGGTAGTGTATTGGTTCCTGCTGCTAGTGTATTGGTTACTACTGCTAGTGTAGTAACTGATGGTTCCTACTGATAGTGTATTGGTTCCTGCTGCTAGTGTAATGGTTCCTACTGGTAATGTTGCAGTGATTAGTTTGTAACAACTTTGACTCATTCAAGTGGCTGTTATGACTGCTTTATGACCACGTTTAATTGGTCATGTAACAACTATTATTGAGGCCTTTTATGGGTGATTAATTGGCCGTTAATTACTCATAAAGTCCATTCACTAGGAGTGAGTGTTCTCTACTATAAATATAGATCGTCAACATCAGCATGAATAGATACAAAACCAGGAGAAACAAACAGAAAGAAAAAGCACTTATATGCACAAGGGTTATTGATTATGCCTAATTCAATAACTAACATTTGGTCTTATCCCAAGTAGATATTCGTGTAACCCAGGCATAGGGTCGAATAGTTTACTTTGGAAAGTGATCACACGATTCCAAGTGATATCTGGTAACCACCTAGTGGTATTGCATTGCTACTGATTATCTTACCCTGCTGTTGGGCGTATAACCACCAACATTTATGTTATATATGGATTTGGTATTTATGTGCTTAGATGAAAGTGGGTTTAAGACTAGTTTGACATAACTAGCGAGGAATGATAGTTAATAGAGGATTAGGTTAAGGTATGTCTAAGTGTGATTGATAAGGAATGATGATGCTTAAAGTGGTTAAAAGTATGGGTTGATGATATTTTATGTAATGGATTATGAGTTATGATATGTGTGAATGACTTATGATATGTGCGAATGACTTATGATATTATGTTATAATCGTTTTACTTACTAGAAGAAAGCTTACGTTATAGTGTTTCAACGTTTTTTAGGTTATTGTGGAAGTGCTATGACATGGATTAAATCTTAAGGACCGTAAGTATGGATGCTAGAAAGTTATTGGTTATGTTTTAGAGCTTAGTCGTAGTTACCGAGCTCAAAGTCAAGGTTGAAACCCCATTGGTCTTTTAATGGTTTTTTATGTGTTTTCGAGTGTCATAGTTTATGTCTTGGTCATTCAAGTATTTTGGTGGTCAAATGGGTTATTATAGAAATGGTTAAAGTGTATATAATGGGTTAAAGGGGTTTTTGGATTATAGTCTATTTGTACCCATTTTGGGGTCAAACGGATTATAGCCATGTAGTATGTTATGATATGGTTTGTTAAAGTGTTGTGGTTGTCAAAGTAAAACTGTGTCAAGTCAATTATTTTAGTAATGTGTTTTCGTGTTTAAAAGTGGATCAAAACTGGTGTTTGGCAAATCCCGTAAAGTACAAGTTCACGGGTCGTTTGGACCACAAATGTTTATGGAAATGATGTATTATGTTACGTAAAATGATTTATGAAAGTTTTGGTATTATGTCATGTTATAGAAGCCGTTTTTCGGAAAACGGGTCAAAAGTGCAAAAAAAGGATATGCAGAAAAGGGGTGTTTAGGACATGAAGTAGTGTAGAAAAAAAGTCATGTTTAAAAAAATCATATCTTTTAATCGGTAAGTTGTTCGAAGTCGTACTACTCGTCGTTTTAAAATTAATTGAGTCTAGTTTCATTTAAAAATAGTCTTAAGGGTTGATGTGTAATAGATTGTTGACAGTTGGTCAAAGAGTAGCAGAAAGTTCGGTAAAGTCAAGCGTTTTCATTTCAAAAGTCAAAATTTTAAGGCAAGTCGGGCACGGGGTGTAACAACTTGGTATCAGAGCTTCGGTTTAAGTTAATTCTGTTTCCACTTTAAGTTGCCTATACTTAAACCAATATTAGATGTGTTGAACATGAGTGTAAACAATATGGAAAAGTAATTGTTAAGTTATGAAGCGGATTACGTGACTGCTATATGAGCTTAATGATGATAAGTGTTGAATGTATTTTATGGTAATGAGATGTGTATAGTATAAGTTCAGTGCGGACTAGATATGTATTTAAGTGATAAGAACACCATGCACTTGGATGTTGTCGGTGATTGTTATTTGTTTATGTGAATGTGTGTGGTAATAATGATAACGGAATGTGAAGGGATGTGATAAGTGGTTTGATTACTTATAGAAAAGCATGATTAGATAATTTTTAATTTAACGAATTAAAAGTGGATAATGTAATGATAAAGGGACCATAAAGTATTGATGACCAATATATGGTCTCAATGTATTTACCAGTTAATGATTGATGTTAAAATGGTATTAGAGATGGACTATTAATAAGTTAAAGTGTATGATGCTTAAGTGCGAATGTGTAATGATGATGAATGTGTTATAGTATGTGGTAATGGCATAGTTGCATTGACACTTTGATTGTTAAATTTCTAATAATAGTGAAAGTATAGAAAGGGATTGAAGTATGATGGTAAGTAAATGATGAAATAGAATGATATTGCTTAAGTGCATAAATAACTAAAATGAGATGAGTGAAGGTATGAGAATAAGAATGCGATAGGTTAAGAATGCAAGTGAGAATGAGATGAATATGTTTGAGGTTAAGGTTGTTGATCCCAGTTGAGCAATTAATCAAGTTGATTAAGTTAGACAAATCTAACACAAACAACAATATAGTAAGCTGTCTTGAATCTAAGATTAAACAATATGTGGAATCTAATGTTTAGCAATTAAGAGAATACTTAAACACAACTTGTTTCTCACAAAGCACTTCAATATATTAATATGAATACTCAAAAGTATTAGGGTTAGAAGAACCTTGAAGTGATCGACTCTAGAATAACTCGTACTCTAAATCTAACCAAGGACCTCCTTTTATAGGCTAAGGAGTCCTACTAGGGTTACAATAACTTTATACACAAGATACATATTATAGAAACTTTTCTATAATTATCTAACCGACTATACAAATCTGATAAGCAGTACTAACAAATTGTACTAGCAGTTTGTACTGCTAGTTATATTCTTTGTAGTCCATAATCAAAGCTAACAGTACTAACTATTAAGCTTGGCAGTACAAACTGTCACACCCCCAATTTACCTGTTTTGCAGCGGAATGGAATTCCTGGGGATTGACTGTCATAGCATCACAATCACAGTTATATTGAACGACCTAAAGTGTCGTTTGGAAAAACACATCGTTTGATTTAATAAAACAATCAGAGTTTACAAAGTATAGGTAATAATAACTTGTAAAGTTGTATATACATTTGAGCATCTAAGGTAGTTTTAGCTCAAAATAAATTTTAATGGATCCAAGTAAAATGTATTGAGGTCATATAAATTGTAAAAATATAATTCTTGTAAAATTTGAGTGATATATTAATTATCGTGTAGTTTTTAAGAAAAGTGTCGTAATAATATAAATTTAACGATTTATATACAAAATAAATTTAAAACACTAGGTAAACTCAAAATATTGTTTTTATAACTAAATGTAAGTATAAAAATATATCGGGATCATTTTTAGAAGTAACGGATTAAATATTCAAAATAATAACTCACGCGATAACGTTTATTTAATATGAAATTTACACGTTTAATGTGAAATGCAAAATCATGAATGAACTAACATGATGCAAATGATGTTAATGAAATGTAGACTAAACTTAGTCCATATGAAGTGTTCGTGATGATATGATCATGAATTCGCCGCTAAACCATAAAGGTTACGCGAATTTGGAACACGTAAACCTAGTTTACGATAAATGTTGAAATAGTGAAGTATGAATTGTTTCGAGAAATGACCTGAAAGTACGGGTTGTCACATTCGCCCATCCAAAAAGGAATTCAGTCCCTGAATTCAGTTCGTGTTGGGTTCTACAGTGTCATCGATGAAAGGTGAGGATATGTGAGTCGTATCGGTTCGTTCAATGTTTTTCTGAATCGCACCACGCCTTTCCAAGGCAAGATTTCGAACATAGATTCTGTTGCCAACTTGAAATTCTAATGGTTTGCGGCTTATGGGACATATTTCCAAAATTTGCATCGTATAACGATGTAGCTTATCTAGCTATATGTTGTTACTTGCAACTGATTCTTGATTTGTATGACTTCTTTGTTTGTTTCATGAATGAGTTATGGACTAATGAATCGGACTTTCCTGATTTTAATCCTTGAATAAGTGATTGATACCTCGACCTTACAGTGCCTCAAATGGTGTAGTCAATATGTTCATGAGCTAACTATTGTTGCAAAGAAACTTGTCGATGGAGAATGATTTGCCTAACCATTTCTAGAAGGTCATACTGGCTTGAGCATATTATCTAATGTGGGAATTGCTCTCTAGCTCTAACCATTGAGTTGAGGATAGTAGGCGGTAATCATGCCCTAGTAGGTTTCATGGAAATCCTGAAATGACTGTCAGCAGTCTAAGGTGAATCGAATAGCTTATAATGGGTACAACTGGAATTGATACCACGTGTCTCGTGTTAGATTTCAAAATGTTAAATCTGTCGGAAAGGACCTTATTGAAAAGAATAGATTATAGGTAACAGTTGTGATTCCTCGAGTTTCTAGTCCTATCGAATGTCATGACCTGAATCTTACTTGCCTAAGGTGCTTAATCTCTATGACTAAAATGTTTATTGTTTGATTATCGAAGTGTTTCCATGCTCCATGTAGTAAAGTCACAAACCTTAAATATTTAAGTGAGGTGGTGTAGTGGTTGATTTTTAAGACTTGTTTCAATATTGAGTACTTCTAAAATAATTCATCTCTTATATTGCTATCATGCTAGCAAGAAAATAGATATCAGCTCATACTATGTCGAAGAATGTTTGTTCTAGTTTCACTTGTAGATGGGGAGTCATTGATTGTACGACATGTTCAAACCTGTGGCATCTCTTGATATGGAAGTGAGGTTACTTGGAATTTCTGAGAACACAATGCCTTAAGGGAAGTTTATATCGATAACCTTAATTTAACCAAAATTTTCCTTTAAGGAAAACTCATTGTAGGGAAATTCACATATTGTTGAGGCCATGTTTAACAGAATGTTCTACTGCCTCAGTTAGAAGACTTGGTATATCCCTATAGTGTTGCTTCATGGGTATTCGCTTCGTATTAAATCTCGTAACTCAGTCTAGCTAGAACTTTTGGAATGATAGAGTTTGGATTCTAATCCAAAATAGTGGTTCGGAAGGTCTCGTGATGTCTTAAGGTTTTTGTTGAGTTTTGAATCATCCTACCACCTAGTTCTAGTCCTTGTTGGTAATTCCAAAATCCTTCCATTGTTTTCTTGTATCGAGGAATCCTCCTCACAGATGGTATAGGAAGTCTTTCTTAAAAGGTCACTCGTCAAATCCTAACTTATCGGTTGAGTGAGAGATAAATGGCGTAAGCATCTATAGAGTGTTAACAAAAAGAAATGTTTATGCACGATTTATCTGATTATAAACTTTGCTTTTAAATGAGAATTGTTTTAGGAGATTTGAAATGATGCTTGTTACTTTCATGACATAATTCTTCCTGAATTATACATAGGTGATCAGGCCATGTATAATCAAGGACAAATGATGTGATGCTTGTTTTTTGTTGAAATGGTATTATGTTCCTCCGAAGTTTTAGATGGTATTCAACGTTTTGTTTTGTAAGATAATGGCTCAATGATTTTTCAGAGTAACATAAAAATCGTTTCGCATGAGGATATTAAATAGTTGATAAAATGACTGAAACCAATTGATAAGTTGGTAATAAAACAACTTGCGTTAAAACTTTATGAAACAACGTTTCTAAGATGGTGATAAAATAGTTCGAAATAAAATCAAGTGAAATAATTTCATGAAATAGTAGTAGGATAATTTGGAATAAAATTTGTTGGATGGTTTGTAGGATACATAAGAGAACCTTATCGAGTAGTAATAGTCTACTAATTGGTCGAGAATAAAGTTGGCCTAACCCCTAGTAAGATAGTGATGTATCGTCGTGAAATGATGGAGAATTGGGCAATTGGAGTAAGGAATGAAATAAACAAGGTGGTGATTATCGTAGAGATAATAAATGATAAGGATCACATTAGCTAAGAAGGTACTTATTATCTGTTCCTGTTGGTGGTCTAATCGTGTTTCAAGTGTAGGAGTAGTAGGCGGTCAAGCAACAATAGCCCTAGAACTCTCACAGTCCTCAAACCTATGAGATGGTGTAGTGTCTATAGTCTTAGTGGTAGATGGTAATGGTGTGTCAAATCATGCACGCTTCCCAAGCTGCAAGTCAGGTATATGAGTATCGTGTATGAGATGTGATGGTACGGATGGTGCTCGAAATGATAATAATGATGAAAATAATGACAATGGTAATAATGGAATCCTTGTGGTGAGTTAAGAAAATAGGTTCATTAGGACTAAGCCTATAAATTCTACCCAATGGTATGATCTGTCCCAACTGAGTGATAAAAATTGTCCTGATCCTACAGTGAATCAATAGTGATCGTGATGGTGTAGGTGCAACTTCATCCTCCTAAAAGGTCTCAGTGTCACCATCTGATGTTATCGGTGTTGAGTCAACTGATGTTAAAATTGTGATAGGGAATGACAAGGCATTCTCCATGTCAAAGTGATGTGAGTATAATGGGATGGGTATTTAAGGGCATCCATGTGACAATCGAGTTCGAAATGAAAGTAAATAACTCGTAAAATGTGCGTATAAAACCGCCTGTATAGTGACTATGTATTTATGATGAAATGATGAGATGCTATGATGATGTAGTTATAGTCTAGGGTCAATGATGCAACCTAGTTCTCTATAACTGTAGCTCTGGTACCAATCTGTCACACCCCCAATTTACCTGTTTTGCAGCGGAATGGAATTCCTGTGGATTGACTGTCATAGCATCACAATCACAGTTATATTGAACGACCTAAAGTGTCGTTTGGAAAAACACATCGTTTGATTTAATAAAACAATCAGAGTTTACAAAGTATAGGTAATAATAACTTGTAAAGTTGTATATACATTTGAGCATCTAAGCTAGTTTTAGCTCAAAATAAATTTTAATGGATCCAAGTAAAATGTATTGAGGTCATATAAATTGTAAAAATATAATTCTTGTAAAATTTGAGTGATATATTAATTATCGTGTAGTTTTTAAGAAAAGTGTCGTAATAATATAAATTTAACGATTTATATACAAAATAAATTTAAAACACTAGGTAAACTCAAAATATTGTTTTTATAACTAAATGTAAGTATAAAAATATATCGGGATCATTTTTAGAAGTAACGGATTAAATATTCAAAATAATAACTCACGCGATAACGTTTATTTAATATGAAATTTACACGTTTAATGTGAAATGCAAAATCATGAATGAACTAACATGATGCAAATGATGTTAATGAAATGTAGACTAAACTTAGTCCATATGAAGTGTTCGTGATGATATGATCATGAATTCGCCGCTAAACCATAAAGGTTACGCGAATTTGGAACACGTAAACCTAGTTTACGATAAATGTTGAAATAGTGAAGTATGAATTGTTTCGAGAAATGACCTGAAAGTACGGGTTGTCACACAAACTGTCTTTGCTAAATTCCCAACACTCCTCCCCTAAACTTGTGATTTCATTTGCAAATCAGCAAGTTTCTTGAATACATCTTTTTCTTCATGCTGTTGGGGAATTTTGCAAACACTTACTTTGCTGGCTTGCTTGGTCTTTGTGCTTGAATGAAGATCTTGTTTACCAATTCTCTTGCCATATCATTATCTTCTTCAGCAGTCAACTTTGAAGATAACATCACTATCATTGTCTTCATTCTGAGCGGATACTCTTTTTCTACAAGCATAAAGCAGTCATGAATACTTGTGTAGACATGATTTACTCCAGATGAGCTGTATAAAATCCATGTAGTTCCTGGAACTGTTGCATCTTGACTCCAAAATCTGTCATAAGGATCTGGCTCAAATAATCTCTCCAATTCTACCCAAAGCTCTTGTTCCTTTTCATCAAGATTTTCCTTATGATTAAGCTTTTGTTGTACAAGTTCCCATAGCTTCACTAGATCACATATGTCAAATGATTTGCACATGTCTGCAAATGTCTTGTACATCTCCACTATATTTCCAACTCTGATGATCCTCCAAGCTTTTCCAAATCTGTCAATGTGAATTTCCCAATAAATTATGGGATGTTTGGTCTGTAAGGATTCTACATGCATTCCCTCATCAGGTTGTATGATCATCATCTCCTTTAAAGCTTCATCTTCCAAATCTACTTTTGCTGCATATGAACTTTCCTCTATCTTCTGCTTCTTAGATATCTCTGATTCCAATACCAAACATGCTCTTTTTGTTCTGACATTTGGTTCTTTTGTACCAATAGGTCTGAAATCTTCATGTATTCTTTTTTAAGCTCTGACATACATTTCTTGAATTTCCTCAAAAGTCTTGCCCTTCAACTGAAAATCTTTCTTGTGATCCTGATGCTTTAGATAAAACTTCATATTCCTCATCAGTTGACCTTTTGTTGGAGGCTTGACTCTTTTCTTTGACTTTTTCCTTTCTCTCATCTGATTAAGCAATTCTTGTATGACATCCTCTTTCTCTTCCTTAGGAACTGCTGCAGCTTCCTCTTCTTGCAGTAATTGAGCAAGCATTTTGTCTTGTTCTTCAATAGATAGATCAACAGCCTTTTCATCTATTGTTCTTCCAAGAATTTAACCACTTCCTGTTCCTGCTCTTCTTTAGCACCTTCTACATCAAATACCATCTGTGCAGTGATCTTAGGCTTCTTCTGAACAGGTTCTTCTTCAATTAGAATTCCTTTTCCCTTATCCATTCTAGGAGTACCTTTGTCTGAACCAGCAGTTTCCACTGTTTCTTGGTACTGGTATCAGTATCAACAATATCTCCATGTTCTTCAACCACTTCTATTAGAGCTTCAAGATCAACTTCTCTTTCTTCAAATGGTGTTGTTTCCTATACATCATCTTGATCTTGATTTCCACTTTCAAAGCTTAAAGTCCTCCTCTTAGTTTCTGCATCTGTTTTCCTCCACTATTTGTAAAATTCCCCAAAGTCTTCAGGATCACTTGAGCTTGTAGAATCCACAATGTTTGTTCTTTTGGGAGCTTGCAAAGTTCTAACTTTCAGCTTCTGAACTAAAGTTGAGTAGACTTTGGCATACAACTTTTTTGTGTCTTTCAAATCCTTCTCTAAAGCCTCCACTTTAGCAGTCAATGTAGTACATGTAGCCGTCAATTCATGAAGTGATTGTCTGCCTTCATCACTTCCAGATGTGTTACCTTATAGGAGAGGTGCATCATAAGGCAAAGACTCAGTTTTCTCCCTAATTGGACTAGGAGGATCACTGAAGCCACCCATATTTTCCATATGGCTTGGGATTCCAGTAGTTGTATCCAGTCTTAAAGGACTAGAAACATCCACTGTTGCCATGGTTGGGGTCTTATTTATGTTACCACTGCCTTGTGCTGCATCTAAGCTAGACACATTAGTATTAGCCCCTTCCACTCTGCCAGAGGCAGTCTCATTAAGACCTGGGATCTGAGTAGGAATACTAGGATGAGAGGCCATAGTACCCTATATGTGTTTTCTCCTATAGGTTTGTGTAACTGGTGGTGTATAAGAGATATTTGGAATAACAATGGGTGTATGTTAAGACTCATCTGAGATTTATGATCCTTCACCCTGTACCTGCACAATCATGTTAGGAAACAAAGAAACTATCACCTCATTAAACAACCTTGATGCCATGGACATATTTGCAAAAAGTTTTTGTTGCAAACAAGGTGTTGGAAAAATTTCAGTATGGGGGAGTAGTTTGCTTTTCTTTAAAATCATTACAACAAATCTTAGATACATTATAAATTTTGTTTTAGAATCCACATTCTTCACCATATTGTCAAAAATCAGTTTAGAAAAATTATAAACCCTTCCTGTTGATAAACAAATGAGAGCAATAGCAATATTGCTACTGAATTGCTCCCAAGAGTTTTTCTTAGGGCTTATACAATGAAGAAGTGTGTATATGAAAAACCTCCATTGAGGGGAGAAACAACCTTTTTGAAAAGTCAGTTTTTGATTTTCTGTATCATACCCCATCCTGGATAGATGTTCAAAAATTTCAGTATTTGGTAAGTCAAATAGTCCACCCTCATCATTCAAGTGGAGATGTCTCCTCAAGGATGATTCAGATATCCTAACTATCTTACCATCTACATTGGCTTTTATTTGTGTGTCCCCCTGTTCCAATGTTTTGGCAGTAGCAGTCTGCCAAAACTGTTGAATATGAGATACATAGATAGTGGGGGTTTGTTATGAGTGCATACTTGATGTATGATTGGTTTAGAAAATCCACTATCTGATGAAACTGTTCACTACCCTGGTTTTTCCAAGAAAGCAGCTTGATTGTGAGCTTTAACGAATTCCATGATAAAAGATTTGGGATGTAACACCCCCAATTCAGATATGCAGCGGAATTCAAACTGGGTATTACTTGATGGCACAACAGTCATAATAATAGAAAACGATCTCTAAAGGAGTCGTTTTAAAAAGGCTTTATCATTCAAATATATCAGAGTTTACAAAATAGGTCCCAGTTGGTTCCATTGATTACAAAAGACATCAATATAAAGTTTTTGATGCATTGTGAATGATAAATTATTTATGTATAGCCTTCTTGATCTTGCCCTTCCGTGCCAGCTTCCGACTTTATGGACCTGAAATACATGCTTAAAACTGTCAACACAAAGGTTGAGTGAAATTCATAGAGTTTGTTTGATGGTTGAACACATTATGTTGGTAGTGTGAGTTAATTTGACTCACACCAAAGTTTTGAAAACAAAACAGTTATTATTAGACTAAGCATCATGCAATCAAGGCGTTAACGTGTTCCAAACTTTATTGGAGAAATTGTTGGTACGTGCCCTAGTAGGTAAAATTGCCATTTTTACCTAATGTTACTCAAATATAGTGCGTTTGTTTGCCTCTAACGGGCCAACACAAACGGGATTCGTCAATCCCAATAGATCTATTCACAATATTCGCGCCCACTCTCACATAGTGATTAATGATTCATGATTTAGGGACTTATGTTTGGCAAATGCGGTAACTTAGTACTAATAAAACAATCAGATAAGCATACAATTTGAAAGCAATGTGTTCGGTTTAAAATAAAGCATGTATCTCCCCCAAGGGTTTGTAAAACAATTAAGTAATAGAAAGTGGGGCTATGAACTCACCAAGAGTTGATGACGCTAAGTACTAACGGATGTGATGGATAAGTCGAAAGACTTCTACGTGCAACCTAAAAATGAAATGTTGCGACTTAAGTTTGGAATAATGTTTTAGGAAAACATAAACCATCCTATATATATCCCTATGTTGATCATGATGTAGTCAATTTTCATTTGATGTTTATAGAAAGATCTTTAATATGTGAAAACGTATTTAGTTTATAGATATCGTACTACCGTTCAGGCCATCATAATTCAGAGGTCATGCAGTAAACGTTCGAGGAGCTAGGACACTTTAATTCGTAAATCCAGCAACTCGTCGATACATTTTACTCAAATGAAACCCCTCACATGAAGCTCCCTACTATTGTAGCACTTAGTAAATACAACATATGTTTTGAGTGAAGATTGTTATAACATAAAGTTTATCATGTTTTAATAACTATCTAGTTTTTACAAGTTCTCGTCGTTTCAAACAAGCCTCGAGGCTTTAGCCATGGTCTTGCCGTGACTTTGGTCTTGACTACCGTGGTCTTGAGACTCATCCTTGACCTTAGCCGTAGCCGTGGTCTTGGCTTATGGCCATTAGGCCTCTTGGTTTGCTTTTAGTTGTGACAAAAGTATAGTTGTGAGACTATTTTTACGGCAGTTTCTGTTTTTGAAAGATTTTTGGCCTATTTAAGCGTTTTCAAGGTCCGAGCTTCTTTGCTATTAAAGGAAAACGTCGTTCCGGACAACTTTCGTGTTTTAACTTTTTTATGATTCGGACCATAAGTATGACTTTCAAAATGGCAGAACCAAACAGTCCCCATATGGCAGTTTTGGCGTTTAGGTTTCGCTAACTTCTTTTGCCTATAACTTTTGACTCGTTTGTCCGTTTCGGGTGATTCAAGTTGCTATGTTTACCTTTTTATCTTGTCTACCATATTATGTAAGTTACATAGTCCATATGTTACTGATTTTAATGGTCTCACATGTATAGGATATGACTAGTTTTCTAGTTTGTTACTTTTATGACAATATGTAAATTAAAACAAGTGATTGAGTATATGTACATCATGAATCAACATAGTAACTATATATATAGCATGAAATAGTTAAGATTATGAATAATAAAGATGAGATGATGGTGGTGATAAGTTGCTTACAACTTTTGGCTTTCAAAATAGAAAGGAGTAACTTAGTAAGGATAGGACTTTGATTGATCGGGTAAGACTTTGTATTGAGCTAGCTTTCCACACCTTGGCACCCTTGCAAACTTGAAGAGTTGGTGATGAAGTACTAAGTGACTTGAGTGGATTTAAACTCAAGAGGATCACTTAAACTTGCTAGAGATTTGATGAAGTAGCTTGATCTTTGGAACTTCCTTGCATAAACTTGGAGTTTATTGATCAAATGATGGAAGATGTGAGTGGTTTAGGGTATGAACGACCAAAATCAGTTTGTGAATGAGTTTATGATGTATTTCACTTCCTATTTATAGGAGGGTAAGTTTGGTTAACCATATATTGGGTTAATTATTAACCATGGTTAAGTTAGGACACTTGTAATGATCAAAATGATCCATGGTTAGGATTAAGCCACCAATATGATGACTCCCCCCCTAAGAGTCGGCCACAATGTGTCTAGGTGGCCTAGATGATAAGTCTTGATAATATCAAGAGTTTAGAGTAAGTTTTGGTTCCGTTAAATGCCAACCGTAAGTCTTTAGGCCATAAAACATAAAACCGGGTATCGTAAAAATACGAAACTTACAGGAATGGTGAGACTCATCATTATACTCCATCTAAAAATATAAAATGAGTGATAAGTCTCATTGGGTGCAAAAAACGCTGCTTAAAGCTGGAAACACGGGTCAAAAACGCGTAATTCGCAGTTTATCGGAAAAAAACGAAATTTCAGGGAAACGACCGTGAATTTATTTAGAGTAGACTAAAATTAGTCTAAAAGTGATATGATATGTCAAAATGTGGTTTTCTTCATACGCGGGATAACTTAACAGTTATTTGTGAAGTTTAAAAGTTACGCGATTTATGCAAAAATGTAGAACGTATAAGGTTAATTCCTTTATGGTCAAAGGAGGAGGGAAATATGTTTGACTTTTCCAAAAAATGTAAAAGCGTCAAAAACATATTAGAAACACTGTGCAGGAATCGTTAAGTCTGGATGTAAGTAGGTTTGTTTAAAACGTAAGTTTAGTTTTTCAGCGCAGGGCTTATTTGGTAACATAAAAATGAATTTTAAAAATTCTCAAATTAATCATGAGTGATCTAAGAATTTATCTGATGTTAGGAAAATTATCAGAGTTGATTTTCGTTATGCGCGTGATGTTTAAACGATGGACCGTCCAAAATGAAACTTTATAACGATGTTTTCTTAATAACTTTTGCGAAAATGATCTAACGATTGTCAAACTCTCAGTTCATTACTAAAATAATTTATCTTACGAGAATGTGAAATAAAAATTTTACGGATGAATAGTGAAAAATGAATAGTAAATGTGAATAGTAAAAGTGAATAGTAAATTCTCGAAAATGAAAAGTAACCTGAAAATGCGGGTGGTTACAGTCTCCCCCCGTTGGAGAAATCACGTCCTCGTGATTTAATTGTTTCTTGATGTTGATGCTCCTTCAAAAAGGTGAGGGTACTTTCGACGCATCTGGTCTTCTCGTTCCCGTGTAAATTCTGGGCCACGTTGGGAGTTCCAGCGAACTTTGACAATTGGTATTCGACTCTGTTTTAGTTGTTTAACCTCTCGGTCCATGATCTCCACAGGTTGTTCAATGAAGTGTAGATCGTTGCTCAGTTTGAGTTCATCGAGTGGAATAACAAGCGATTCATCGGATAGACATTTCTTTAGGTTAGATACATGAAAAGTGGGATGTACATTACTGAGTTCCGATGGGAGCTCAAGTTTGTATGCCACTGGACCAACCCTAGCGAGGATTTTGAATGGACCTATGTATCGTGGGTTTAGTTTTCCAGGTTTACCGAATCGTATGACACCTTTCCAAGGTGAGACCTTTAGCATAACCTTGTCTCCAACTTGGAATTCCAAGGGTTTGCGTCGTACATCGGCATAACTCTTTTGTCTATCTCTTGCTTTTTGTAACTGATTTTTGACTTGTATGATTTTCTCAGTTGTTTCACGAATGAGTTCTGGACCCGTGAGTTGAACATCTCCCACTTCGGCCCAATAGACAGGCGATCGGCACTTTCGACCGTAAAGTGCTTCGAAGGGTGCTGCCTTGATACTCGCGTGATAACTGTTATTGTAGGAGAATTCGACCAATGGTAAATGGTTATCCCATCCTTTTCCAAAGTCGATTATACAAGCTCGGAGCATGTCTTCCAGCGTTTGAATGGTTCGTTCACTCTGACCATCGGTTTGAGGGTGATACGCTGTACTCATGTCTAGGTTTGTTCCGAAGGCGTCTTGGAGTGACTGCCAGAAGTTTGAGGTAAATCTACCATCTCGGTCAGATATGATAGAGATCGGTGCACCATGTTTTGAGACTATTTCCTTGACGTATAGTCGAGTCAACTGATCCATCTTGTAAGTCTCTTTGATTGGTATAAAGTGTGCGGACTTGGTGAGACGATCCACTATGACCCAGATGGAGTCATAACCGTTGGATGTCTTTGGGAGTTTAGTGATAAAATCCATTGTGATTCGTTCCCATTTCCATATTGGAATCTCGGGTTGTTGTAAGAGACCGGAGGGTTTTTGGTGTTCAGCCTTCACTTTGGAACAAGTAAGGCATTTACTGACGTAGGTGGCAATGTCGGCTTTCATGTTTGGCCACCAATAGAGTAGTTTTAGATCATGATACATCTTATCAGATCCTGGATGTACGGAATATTTGGATTTGTGGGACTCAAGCATGATTAAATCTCGTAGACCACCATAAAGTGGTAACCAACTTCGTCCTTGGAAGCATAAAGTTCCGTCAGAACGGGTTTCAAATTTCTTCTGTATTATGCCATCTAATTTCTCCTTCTCAATGTCTTGTTGTTTTACCGCTTCGGCTTGAGCATTGAGTATTTGAGCAGGGAAATTTGAGTTAATGGTTAGGACTAAAGCTCGAACTCGTAGAGGTTTAACCCTTTCCTTCCGGCTCAGGGCATCTGCTACTACGTTGGCTTTTCCCGGATGATAGCGAATGTCGCAATCATAGTCACTCAGCAATTCTAGCCATCGTCGTTGCCTCATGTTTAATTCCTTTTGATCGAGAATGTGTTGGAGACTTTTGTGGTCAGTAAAAACAGTACATCTAGTACCGTATAGATAGTGTCTCCAGATTTTAAGTGCAAAGACTACTGCTCCTAACTCCAAGTCATGAGTATTGTAATTTTCTTCATGTTTCTTGAGTTGTCGTGAAGCATAAGCCATGACTTTTTCTCGTTGCATGAGTACGGCTCCTAATCCTTGGTGCGAAGCATCGCAATAGACTACAAAATCTTCGATCCCATCTGGCAATGCTAGAATAGGGGCACTACAAAGTTTTTGTTTTAGGATTTGGAAAGCTTCTTCTTCATCTTCGTTCCAGATGTACTTCTTGTTTTTCTGAGTTAGCGTAGTCAAAGGTTTGGCCATGGAGGAAAACCCCTCAATAAACCTTCGATAATAACCGGCCAAACCTAGAAATTGACGAATTTCTGTAGGTGTCGTAGGTGTTGGCCAATCCTTGATAGCCTTAATTTTAGCGGGATCAACATGTAGACCCGTGCTATCGATAACATGCCCAAGGAATTGTACTGACTGAATCCAGAATTCACATTTAGAGAATTTTGCGTACAACTTCTCTTTCTTGAGCAAATCTAAAATTGCTCTCAGATGATCTTTATGTTCTTCTTCGCTTTTGGAGTATATGAGAATGTCATCGATGAATACTATCACAAACTTGTCCAAGTATGGCTTACACACCCGATTCATGAGATCCATGAATACGGCTGGTGCATTCGTCAAGCCAAACGGCATTACTTGGAACTCGTGATGACCATAGCGAGTTCTAAAGGCTGTTTTTGGAATGTCTTCTTCTCTAACCTTAACTTGATGGTAACCCGATCGAAGGTCTATTTTTGAATAATAGGTCGAACCTTGTAGTTGATCGAATAGATCATCGATTCTCGGTAAAGGGTATCGGTTCTTTATGGTTAATTTGTTTAGCTCACGATAGTCGATACACATTCGTAACGATCCATCTTTCTTTTTCACGAACAAGATGGGAGCTCCCCAAGGTGAGGAACTAGGTCGGATAAACCCCTTGTCCGAAAGTTCTTGTAGTTGATTTGCCAGTTCTTGCATCTCGGATGGTGCTAGTCTGTAGGGAGCGCGGGCCACTGGCGCCGCTCCTGGCACTAAATCAATGTGAAACTCTACTTGGCGTGATGGTGGAAGTCCGGGTAAGTCTTCAGGGAAAACTTCAGGAAATTCACGAGCGATAGGAACGTCTTCAAGTCGTTTTTCTTTGGATTCCTTCTCGGTAACATGAGCTAGAAATGCGTAACATCCTTTTTCAATGTACTTCATGGTTTTCATACATGAGATGATGTTTAAGCGAGTTCCACTTTGATCACCACGGATGACCAAAGTTTCATTGTTACAAGGAATGTGAACAACTTTTTCGCCACAAATGATGTTGGCTCGATGTTTTGACAACCAATCCATGCCAATAACCACATCGAAACTTCCAAGTTCGATTGGCATGAGATTGATGTTGAATGGATGATTTAAAAGGTTGAGGGTACAGTTTTGGAGCACAGTATTGGTGTTTACTAAGTTTCCATTGGCTAATTCAATACTATAATGAGTATCCATAGTGATTGGTGCAATATTAAGTAAAGGTGCAATTTTGGAAGATATAAAGCTCATATCAGCACCGGAATCGAATAAGACCTTAACAAGATGATTATTGAGTGAAAACGTACCAGTGACGACGTTCGGGTCTTGTTGAGGTTCACCGTTGCCCATAACATATGCTCTACCACGAGCATCTCCGCCTTGTAGGCCACGGTTTTGAGGACAATTGGGTTTGACATGTCCTTTCTCCCCACACCCGAAACATGTAACTATCGGTTGAAGGTTGGCTCCAGTAGCCACAACTTTGCTTCTACAGTCTTTAGCAAGGTGTCCTGGTTTTTGACACTTGTGACACTTGGCTGGGCAAGGACCCATATGGTGATAGTTGCATTTATTGCACTTTGGGTAGGTTCCACCATAATTTCCTCCAGCTGGTGCTGCAACATAAGCCGTTGAGACTTCTTGTCTTTTGTTTTGTTGTTGATGGTGTTGGGTGTTACGATTTTGGTTGTTGAAAGTCTTTCTTTGGTTGTTATCCCATTGTCGTTTGTTGTTGTTGTTTCGGTTGTTGTTGTTGTTGTTTCGGTTGTTGGTGTTGTTGGTGGTAGTGTTGAGATTCTGTCTTTGGGTAGCTCCTGTTCGAACCACTTGATCCATGAGACTTCGAGACATTCGCATAGCATCATCAAGTGACTTTGGATCAAACGATGTCACGTTTCCCTGGATGATAGGCGTAAGTCCCCAGATATATCTCTCTAACAGCTTTTCAGTTGTTGGAACCATTGATGGACATAGTATCGCCAATTCTTGAAATCGACGGTTGTAAGTAGCAATGTCAACACCTTTAAGAACATGGTTCCAGAATTCCACTTCCAATTTCTGTATCTCACTACGAGGGCAATACTCCTTGATCATTAAACCCTTTAGAGCAACCCAAGAGATTTGATAAGCACTCATGATGCCTATTGGTTGAGCAACTGAATTCCACCATGATAATGCCTGATCCAGTAGTGTACAAGTGGCATATTGAACTTTGTCATTTTCAGCGCATTTGCTGATTGAGAACACAGACTCCATTCTTTCAAACCAACGAGTTAAACCCACGGCTCCTTCTGAACCCTTGAAATTTGTGGGTTTGCAACTCATAAATTCTTTGTATGAGCAACCTCTAGTTGCATTAGCTGCGGCAAGCCTAGCAGCTTCAGCGGCAGCGGCAGCGGCGGCTTCAGCGGCTGCGGCGGCTTCAGCAGCTGCAGCGGCCTCAGCGGCTGCGGCGGCTTCAGCTGCAGCGGCGGCTTCAGCGGCAGCGGCGGCTTCAGCGGCTGCGGTTGTTGCAGTAGCGGTAGCGGCGGCTGCAGCAGCGGCTTCAGCGGCAGCGGCGGCTTCAGCGGCTATGGCTGCTCGTTCCGCGTTAATTGCTGCATTCACTCGGGTAGTAATCATTCGCTCAATGGCAGCTGGAGTCATTGGTTGAGGTGCTTTAGCTTTCTTTGGCGGCATGATTCTATCAAAAAGAGATATCAAGAGTTATAAAAAGATCACGATTTTTGATGGAAGGTTAGAAATAATAAAGTTTGGAGTTTTAAACCATAACACATGATAGCATAAAACCAGAGTTTTTATTCACATAACGTTGATTGATTTACAAAATCGAAACCTATTACAAGCTTCTTCAAAATTTACTAACTGAAACTTTCAGTTTAGTAATTTCAACGTTTTACTACTGCTAGCTATTACATGAGTTACATAGAACTAACTGAGTCTAATCAGTTTAGTGATTACAAAAGATTACTAGTAATATGCTAATCTATTTCGGGCTTGGTGGTTTTTGTGGTGGTTGGGAATTCCCTTTGACCGCAAGAGCATCAATACTATTATTGTCCGTACGGCACATATCAGGGTATGTATTTGCAATCCATGATCGTAATTGGTGTAGCTCTCTCTCTAGCCTATTCTGATCAATCCTTGCAAAGTCATTACTGATTTGAGCGGATGTTAACTGATGTTTGAGTATATTGATTTCTATGTTGTTTTTCCTTTCTCGTCGTTCATTGTTATAGTTTTCTTCGAGGATGTATATCTCGAGGCGCCTGCGGGCTCTCTCAGCCTCATCTTGGGCCTTAGAAGTTTCTGTTTTACGCAATTTCATTTCTTGCGATAGATTTTTGGTAATGTCTTGTAGTTCGGTGCATTTTCGTTTGAGGCAATATAGGTCGTATTGGGGAGAGGGTTTCATGGCCATTGCCGAGGAGGTTCCACCATCCTCATAAATGGATGTTGGTTCTTGAGTAGGAGTAGCAAGATTTGGTTCGGAAGAGGTTTCCGAAGCAGGAGGTGGTGATAATGGTGCTACACCATATACATAGTTTTCCTCTTGATCATCCTCGGATTCCACCCAATCTTGAACATTATACTCAGGAGAATCTGGTTCAACCAGATCCTCTTCTTCTTCGTCATCCATATCCTCGTATGGTTCATCTTCGTAGTCAACGGCATCGAGGTAATCATCATTTATATCAGGAAAGTCAAGTTCTGGAATATTTGGAATGTTTGGAATTGGTTCGGGTGATGCCGGAACATACTCAGGAGATGCAGGCACAGACATAGTGACTACAAAAGGATATGATGTTAAAATAGTTATAATATTTAGGGGAAGGTTTTAAATAATTCAAGTGTATATATCAATATACTAATATGTTCATGTTATTATAACATGTCTTGAAAGTCCATAATCGTCTGGAGGATGGAAGGCACGGAGAACGGAAGGATATAAAATATTTTTGTTTGCAAAAGCAGTTATAGTTTAAGTCATAATTCAGACTCGTTTCTCTATAACTATGGCTCTGGTACCAATCTGTAACACCCCCAATTCAGATATGCAGCGGAATTCAAACTGGGTATTACTTGATGGCACAACAGTCATAATAATAGAAAACGATCTCTAAAGGAGTCGTTTTAAAAAGGCTTTATCATTCAAATATATCAGAGTTTACAAAATAGGTCCCAGTTGGTTCCATTGATTACAAAAGACATCAATATAAAGTTTTTGATGCATTGTGAATGATAAATTATTTATGTATAGCCTTCTTGATCTTGCCCTTCCGTGCCAGCTTCCGACTTTATGGACCTGAAATACATGCTTAAAACTGTCAACACAAAGGTTGAGTGAAATTCATAGAGTTTGTTTGATGGTTGAACACATTATGTTGGTAGTGTGAGTTAATTTGACTCACACCAAAGTTTTGAAAACAAAACAGTTATTATTAGACTAAGCATCATGCAATCAAGGCGTTAACGTGTTCCAAACTTTATTGGAGAAATTGTTGGTACGTGCCCTAGTAGGTAAAATTGCCATTTTTACCTAATGTTACTCAAATATAGTGCGTTTGTTTGCCTCTAACGGGCCAACACAAACGGGATTCGTCAATCCCAATAGATCTATTCACAATATTCGCGCCCACTCTCACATAGTGATTAATGATTCATGATTTAGGGACTTATGTTTGGCAAATGCGGTAACTTAGTACTAATAAAACAATCAGATAAGCATACAATTTGAAAGCAATGTGTTCGGTTTAAAATAAAGCATGTATCTCCCCCAAGGGTTTGTAAAACAATTAAGTAATAGAAAGTGGGGCTATGAACTCACCAAGAGTTGATGACGCTAAGTACTAACGGATGTGATGGATAAGTCGAAAGACTTCTACGTGCAACCTAAAAATGAAATGTTGCGACTTAAGTTTGGAATAATGTTTTAGGAAAACATAAACCATCCTATATATATCCCTATGTTGATCATGATGTAGTCAATTTTCATTTGATGTTTATAGAAAGATCTTTAATATGTGAAAACGTATTTAGTTTATAGATATCGTACTACCGTTCAGGCCATCATAATTCAGAGGTCATGCAGTAAACGTTCGAGGAGCTAGGACACTTTAATTCGTAAATCCAGCAACTCGTCGATACATTTTACTCAAATGAAACCCCTCACATGAAGCTCCCTACTATTGTAGCACTTAGTAAATACAACATATGTTTTGAGTGAAGATTGTTATAACATAAAGTTTATCATGTTTTAATAACTATCTAGTTTTTACAAGTTCTCGTCGTTTCAAACAAGCCTCGAGGCTTTAGCCATGGTCTTGCCGTGACTTTGGTCTTGACTACCGTGGTCTTGAGACTCATCCTTGACCTTAGCCGTAGCCGTGGTCTTGGCTTATGGCCATTAGGCCTCTTGGTTTGCTTTTAGTTGTGACAAAAGTATAGTTGTGAGACTATTTTTACGGCAGTTTCTGTTTTTGAAAGATTTTTGGCCTATTTAAGCGTTTTCAAGGTCCGAGCTTCTTTGCTATTAAAGGAAAACGTCGTTCCGGACAACTTTCGTGTTTTAACTTTTTTATGATTCGGACCATAAGTATGACTTTCAAAATGGCAGAACCAAACAGTCCCCATATGGCAGTTTTGGCGTTTAGGTTTCGCTAACTTCTTTTGCCTATAACTTTTGACTCGTTTGTCCGTTTCGGGTGATTCAAGTTGCTATGTTTACCTTTTTATCTTGTCTACCATATTATGTAAGTTACATAGTCCATATGTTACTGATTTTAATGGTCTCACATGTATAGGATATGACTAGTTTTCTAGTTTGTTACTTTTATGACAATATGTAAATTAAAACAAGTGATTGAGTATATGTACATCATGAATCAACATAGTAACTATATATATAGCATGAAATAGTTAAGATTATGAATAATAAAGATGAGATGATGGTGGTGATAAGTTGCTTACAACTTTTGGCTTTCAAAATAGAAAGGAGTAACTTAGTAAGGATAGGACTTTGATTGATCGGGTAAGACTTTGTATTGAGCTAGCTTTCCACACCTTGGCACCCTTGCAAACTTGAAGAGTTGGTGATGAAGTACTAAGTGACTTGAGTGGATTTAAACTCAAGAGGATCACTTAAACTTGCTAGAGATTTGATGAAGTAGCTTGATCTTTGGAACTTCCTTGCATAAACTTGGAGTTTATTGATCAAATGATGGAAGATGTGAGTGGTTTAGGGTATGAACGACCAAAATCAGTTTGTGAATGAGTTTATGATGTATTTCACTTCCTATTTATAGGAGGGTAAGTTTGGTTAACCATATATTGGGTTAATTATTAACCATGGTTAAGTTAGGACACTTGTAATGATCAAAATGATCCATGGTTAGGATTAAGCCACCAATATGATGACTCCCCCCCTAAGAGTCGGCCACAATGTGTCTAGGTGGCTTAGATGATAAGTCTTGATAATATCAAGAGTTTAGAGTAAGTTTTGGTTCCGTTAAATGCCAACCGTAAGTCTTTAGGCCATAAAACGTAAAATCGGGTATCGTAAAAATACGAAACTTACAGGAATGGTGAGACTCATCATTATACTTCATCTAAAAATATAAAATGAGTGATAAGTCTCATTGGGTGCAAAAAAAACGCTGCTTAAAGCTGGAAACACGGGTCAAAAACGCGTAATTCGCAGTTTATCGGAAAAAAACGAAATTTCAGGGAAACAACCGTGAATTTATTTAGAGTAGACTAAAATTAGTCTAAAAGTGATATGATATGTCAAAATGTGGTTTTCTTCATACGCGGGATAACTTAACAGTTATTTGTGAAGTTTAAAAGTTACGCGATTTATGCAAAAATGTAGAACGTATAAGGTTAATTCCTTTATGGTCAAAGGAGGAGGGAAATATGTTTGACTTTTCCAAAAAATGTAAAAGCGTCAAAAACATATTAGAAACACTGTGCAGGAATCGTTAAGTCTGGATGTAAGTAGGTTTGTTTAAAACGTAAGTTTAGTTTTTCAGCGCAGGGCTTATTTGGTAACATAAAAATGAATTTTAAAAATTCTCAAATTAATCATGAGTGATCTAAGAATTTATCTGATGTTAGGAAAATTATCAGAGTTGATTTTCGTTATGCGCGTGATGTTTAAACGATGGACCGTCCAAAATGAAACTTTATAACGATGTTTTCTTAATAACTTTTGCGAAAATGATCTAACGATTGTCAAACTCTCAGTTCATTACTAAAATAATTTATCTTACGAGAATGTGAAATAAAAATTTTACGGATGAATAGTGAAAAATGAATAGTAAATGTGAATAGTAAAAGTGAATAGTAAATTCTCGAAAATGAAAAGTAACCTGAAAATTCGGGTGGTTACATGGGATACTGCTGGGTTTTGTTCGGAATAGGTTTAATTAGCAGTAGGTACTGGCAATTGAAAGTGCGTTAGGGATTGAGAGTTGTATTTGTGAGAATCATTCATATAAAGAAAATTAGATAAAGAGTAAGGAAAGTGAATAATTTTCACGAATAACAACCCTATAAATATGACTAGACAGATAATATCCCCAACAGCTAGTAAAAACGGTTTTTACTGCACAGTACCAACGGCTATTCTGTAGTACAAAAATTTTACGCTAGCAGTACAAACTTTACACTAGCAGCACAAACTTTTTGACAAAATTTTTATCCGACACTACAAACTTGTTATCTTTGAAAAACATATTGTCCACCACATTTTGAGAAAACTAGGTGTAAATAAAAACACTTATCATAGTTTTTAGCAAACTACCAACTATCAATGGATTTGAGATGTCTTTACCAATAGCTGTTTGCTTTGGACTAGTTAACTCTTCACTGTGAAGTATGGTGAGTTAAAAACCATATAGTTTTTGGTAAACTATCAACCATAAATGGATTTGATAAGTCTTTACCAGGAGCCGTTTGCTCTTGGACTAGCCAGTTCTTCAAAATATATGGTGAACCGATTACCATTGCACTCCTCAGTGCACAACTCCAATCCAAGGAGTCTATCATCATATATTTGTGGTTGTTTTGTTACCATCAAATAGGGGAAGTTTTCTTATCCTGCAAATGTTAGTAAACACCAAGAAAAATACAATCCAAGATGTTTTCACATAATAACTTATCAGGTTATAAAAGGCAGTACCAAAATTTTATACTGACAGTACAAACTGCTTTTTATGAGAAAACTTAAGATATCAGTAGAAACATACTTTGACCTCAATAACAGTACAAATCCTTTACAAAACTTTACAAAAACACAAAGAGATAAGATTGTTGATTAGAGATTCATCATACCAATACTAGCAATTAAAAACCGAAATCTACCCACATCAAAACCTTTTGTGAGCAAATCTGCAACATTGTTATCAGTATGAATTTTAACAATTTGAATTAGTTTATTTTCATAACAATCTCTAATAAAATGATTTCTTATCTCAATATGTTTTGTTTTGGAATGAAAAACAGGATTTTTAATTATGCACATTGTACTGCTATTGTCAATATAAAGCATGGTGTTCATGAAAGTGTACCCATAGTCCAGTAATTGATTCTGAATCCATAGCACTTGACCACAGCGGAAGCAGCAATGTACTCTACTTCTGTAGTAGAATTTGCCACCACTTTCTGTTTCTTACACTGCCATGAAATCAACCTATGTCCCATATACTGACATCCTCCAGTAGTTGATTTCCTATCCAAACATGCTCCAGCATAATCACTATCTGAGTATGCATCCAGATCAAAAGGTGAATCCTTAGGATACCAAAGGCCCAACCTAGGTTGACTCCTTAAGTACCTAAAAATCCTCTTTACAACATTCAAGTGAGACATTTTGGGAGACACTTGAAATCTAGCACAGGTACATACAGCAAACATAATGTCTAGTCTTGAGGCAGTTAAGTACACCAAAGACTCAATCATGGACCTGCAAAGATGCACATCAACCTCTTCACCATCTTCATCTTTGACCAGAGGCTTGTTTGGATCCATAGTAGTCTTAGCAGGCTTCACATCATTAAATCCAAACTTCTTCAAGATATCAGTCACATAATTCTCTTGACTGATGAAAATGCCTTCATTTTTCTACTTGACTTGAAGGCCTAAGAAGAAAGTCATTTCACCCATGGAACTCATTTGGAACCTGCTGTGCATTAACTTCTCAAATTCATCATAAAACACCTTATTTTTTGAACCAAAAATAATAAGATGTCACTTTTTGTCCTTTTTATGAACAAGGTTTCATCAATTGTGCCTCTGACAAACCCATTGGTCAACAAATACTTGGATAAGGTGTCATACCAAGCTCTAGGAGCCAGATGTAGTCCATACAGTGCCTTCTCCACCTTGTAAAATTTATCTGGAAATTTAGGATCTTCAAAACCACGTGGTTCGGAGACATATACTTCTTATTCAATTGTCCCATATAAGAAAGCACTTTTCACATCCATCTGATACACTGTGAAGTTCTTGTATGAAGCATAAGCCAAGAACAATCTGATAGCCTCTATTCTTGCCACTGGTGCAAACACTTCTTCATAATCAATGCCTTCTTCTTGAGTGTATCCCTGAGCCACTAAACTTGCATTGTTTCTGAAAATTATACTGTAGAAAACTAGAAGGGGGGTTGAATAGTTTACCAATTAAAAACTTTGTTTTGAAACTTATTGAAAGATCAATTGATATTGATCTTAGATATGTTAATGAAATATGTAAGCAATATGTAAAGAGTAAATAAGGAAAGAAATGATCAAACCACAACAAGTTGTTTATAGTGGTTCGGTCTACAAGGACTCTTTCTCCTTGCCCTACTCCACTCCCCGAGTCTCACACTCGAGAGTTTAACTTCACTAGTCAACAAGCTCCTTTCACCGGTGGAGAAACCTTTACACTTCGCTTACACTATTTCCGACACTAAGCTAAATGTCGAGTTCTTTCCAAGGGTACAACCACTCCCACACACAATGTATTTTGAGGACTAAAATACTAACCACTCGCACTCACAAGATTATGATAGTTTAGTACAACAATGAAGTATGAATCAACACAAGATCATACAACACTAAACAAACAAGATTTTCAACTTCTCGTTGAAGCTTGAATGTGACTTGATCTTATTTGCTACAAAAGAGATCACTAATATGATATGAAACTGAGTTAGAAAGGTTAGAGAGAAGATATGTATGAGAGTATGATAGAAAGGGATGAAAAACTACTTGGTTTGGCTTTGCTATTTATAGCCAAAACCATCAGCATGCACCACGGACCGCGGACCCCTTAAAAGGGTTTCGCTCGTTATAACTTTTGGTGCCGCCGAGGTCTGACAGCAAGATATCAAGATCTTGCCAAAGTCAACCATATCTATGCAAGATTGTGTAAGATATGAAGAGTCCAAATCTACACAAAATATCTAATGAAATCTTCCAATGATTTCCATGATGCATTACATGATGTCATGTGTTGTTTTTCTATTTTTAGAAATATGCAAATACATAAGTAATGTTTAGTTTTTAAGAAACTAAAACATTCTAAAAACTACTATCATACATTATGGTTAGAGTCATATTAAGATATGATTAATCACAATGTAAATGCTTGAGTGATGAAGATATTGTTTGAAAAAGCTTGTTTTAATATCTATTAAACTTGACAAGCTTTAGGCTTTATAAAAATTAAATTTACTTTTGTCGTTAACAAAACTTAGGTAAAGATCAAAAATATAAATAACGTTTAATGAAGATATTTGTATTAACAATCTCCCCCTTTTTGTTGAGGACAAAATATAAATTTTATTTTTATAAAAGATACAAAGATTGTACAAGAGTTATAAAAATATTAGTTTTAGAACTTGAAAAAGAAATGATAATGCAAATGTATGATGTTTGACTTTTTCAGAAAGACAAAGTCTTCACTAGTTGAGGCATGATGTTGACTTTTTCAGAAAGTCAAAGTATGCAGTTGACTTTTTCAGAAAGTCAAGTATTACTAATGAAGTATCATGTTGACTTTTTCAGAAAGTCAATGTATGCAGTTTGACTTTTTCAGAAAAGTCAAATATAACCAGGTTCTATATATTTCTCCCCTTTTTTGTCTCAACAAAAAGAAGATGCGATGCGGAATGTATAGTGAGCCCGAGCCATTATCTCCCCCTTGACCAATGCTCCCCCTAAATTGGGTGCCAATGGGAGGATACATGGATTGTGGAAAAGCTACAAAAAGATTTGTTAGTAATAATCATCATTTTACAAGCATTTCCAAACACTATGTAATAAGCACCAACAATATAGAAAACACCATTCATTAGTTAAATTTTTTCATGATTTAAAAACCATGAAAAGAGAACACAATGAAGTGTTTTAGTACAATAAAAAAAATCCTAGAAAAGAAAAAAAATGCTTAGAAAAGCTAATCTAGGTCCATTCTAATGAGATGGTGGACGAGAAAGAGCGTTGAGTCGCTCAAGGATGTGATTGAGGATGAACCTCATTTCCTCTTGGAATTCATGGACCATTACCCGGGTCCGATCAACGGTTTGCTCACAAGTTGAGCAACCATGCCTAGGGGGTAGTATGGTTAATGAGGCTGTGGTGGTGGAATGGTAGATGTGTTGATGTTGGTGTTGGTGTTTGGGGTGGTGATTATGGAGGCTAGCAAAGCACTTTGCATTTGCATAGTCTCACTTAGGTGAGAATCCACCATATTTGAGAATTGGTGGAGATGGTGGAGTTCCGCTTGAATCTCCTCTCTTGTAGGATGATCATCCCACATGGACTCCTCAATGTCCTCTATGTGAGGGGACATTGATGTAGGGAGTGGTTGATCCCCATACAAAGGACCATGGATGTCTTTGTGAATGGGGTGTAAGAGAAGAGGTCTTGGCCTTAACGGGGCGTTTGGGTCGAAGGATGGTCTAGGAGATTCATGAGCAATCCGCTCAATAGTGCCAAATGATGGCAATGGTGGTGGATGATTTGGCCTAGGAGGCAAATATTCCAAGTCCTCCAAGAAAGGATTTGGAGAAGTGGGAGGTGTGGAGAATAACTCCAATGGGATGAGGGTTGGAGATTTTGGTGGTGATGGTGTTTTTGATGTTTGGAGGGGTGCCGGTGGTGGTGAGCTTGATGTCTTTGTTGGTGGTGGAGTGGTGATGGTGATGGGAATAGGATTACCCAAAGTGAGATGTGTATCATCCCTTATAGGAGATGAGATGGTGGGTGGAGATGACTCGGATGAAGAACTCAAGCTGACAAAATAACAAGGTCTTACGCTAATCCTAGCGGTTTTCTTGCAAGGCTTGGTTGAAGGTGAAGATTTTGTCATTTTGACTTGTGTTTTTGCTAGTTGATGGTAAGAATGAAGAAGGTGTGAAGGTGATCATGGTAAAACCTCTTAATTTATAGAAGTGAAAATTATGGAGAAATGTGTTTGATTTGATGTTAAACCATAGAAGGGATGAGGTTCCTAATGATTTGGAAGTGGGTTAAATGCTAGTCATATCACCCAAGTCAAGCCATACAAGAGGGATGGAGTGAAGAGGCAAAGATTTGCAATAAAATGTGTTCTAATGATTGTAAGATCCTAACAATCAGATTACCCACGGATTGCAAGGAACCAAATTTTTGGTTCCTTCTTTTATACAAAAGGGCTCCTTGGGTGAATTTTTCAAATTTTTGAATTTTGGTGGGAAGTGGATTTCCTATATGCCTAAGTATGTTATACTAGTTCTAATATGGATAAAAACTAGTCAAGATTAACTTACAAGTAATGTATGGTAATTTGGAAAGTCGAACTAAGCGAAATTCAGAAAATTACCTTGAGGATCCACGGCACCAAAATTTTACACAGGCGGAACCCTTAAAAGGGTGCCGCCTGGTCCGCCTGTACAGGTACGGCGGTACCAATTCTTATGACAGACGGAACCAAAAGATTGGTGCCGTCTGATCCGTGGACACCAGAAATCAATATAGAACGTATTTTTAAGTGTCGGGGACATTTCCGAAACCTGAAATTTTGCTCAAAACATGTGACATTAATTACTTCTAGTTAGGAAAAGGAAATAACACATACACAAACATAGTGACTCAGGTTGTATCTCCCCTTGGGATAAATAGGTGCTCACGGATGACATCCTTATTTGCTAAAGGTGTTTGATAGGGAAGAGAGCGGTCATTGATTGCATCAAGGATGGTGAGTGACCACTTATCCGAGTAGACACATGTCCCTCGGTTGGGAATTCCTAGCACTTGAGCAAAGTTGGTTAAGGAGATGGTGTAGTCGTTTTGATTGATCTTAAACCTAAGGCCATACTCATCATCTTCATCAATGAAGCCGATCAGACTAGCATAGAACTCTAACACAAACCTAGGACAAATCGGTTCATCGATGTCAAGAGAGACAATCGAATTGAATGGCAGCTTGTTCTTGACGGAGATTGGTATTTTCAATGAAAGATGAGTGAATGGTTCTACCCTCATGAAAGTACCTTGTTTCTAGACTCTTAAAGATTTCGACTTGTTCCTTGGTGAGTCCCTTGGTTTTGTGATGTTTGGGAATGTAGCTAAGGGTATCCTTGTGATCATAGAATCTTGCGGCTACCATGGTTATTCCTAGGAGCAAGAATTAACATGTTAAAAATGAGAACAAACTCAACGTTTTGGTTCTAGTGTCTGCCTATATGAAAACGATTTGGAGTTGCGGTTATCTCGACTCATTTTATGCACAAAAATGGTTTTAGTGGGGTGTTTGGCAAATACCATGAGATAACCCAAATGCTCCTAATTCAATGTGGCTTCATTTGAATATACCCATGAATGCATATTAGTTATGTAATACCTTTAGTATTCAAGAGCATGCAAGTGATGAAAATCTGACGTTTCTATTTGTATTAACAATGAAAAATTATTTTCCTACAAGTGAGAAGCTTTTCAACATTTTTGACATGGGGTGTTTGGTTATTTGAATAAGGCCTTATAGTTATTATCTATTGATTAGCGAGAAACATGATTTGTTTATGCAATATGATAATGTAGTACCTAATTTCAATGACTAGTTATGCAATTTGCCAATTGAATCCATGTTTTGTATAAAAGTATACATAAAACCCATGTAATGATTTTGTGCACAAATTAGAATCCTAGACTCAGAATTAAGAGATAAAATGTAGTTAGGATACTTACAATGATGTTATCTCCAGTGATTAGTGGGTGAGAAGGTGTCAATAATGAGTTTGGTCTAATGTTTACACGTTTTGGTAAAGTGGGTTTCGAGGAAGAAGATGTTTTGTAGGTAGCAGTTTTGCTTCTGATGTCACCACGGACCAGACGGCACCATAAAAATGGTTCCGTCTTTGTTGTCGTTTGGTACCGTGGCTACAGTAGCAGGTATAAAACAAAATTGTTTTGTTTTGATTATTCTAATGTTTAGGCGATGTTTATCCTACATGTTTGGTTCCATTAACCCCAAACCAAGTCTAAGAAGATTGAATGGTTCTCGTTTGAGAGGCTTAGTTAGGATGTCGGCAATGTTGTCTTTGGAGGATACTTTCTCGTTTGAGATGTTTCCTTTTTGAACATTGTCGTGAAGAAAGTGATGACGGATTTCAATATGCTTTGTACGAGCGTGTTGAACAGGATTTTTGCTGAGATCGATGGCTCCTTTGTTGTCGCAAAGTATAACAATATCGTTGAGATGAATTTCGTAATTTACAAGAGCTTGCTTCATCCAAAAAGCTTGTTGACATGCTTTTCCTGCTGAGACGTACTCGACTTCAGTAGTTGAGATGGCTAAAGCCGTTTGCTTCTTTGCAAACCATGAGGTGAGACAATGTCCAACAAAAGTGCAAATACCACTTGTACTTTTTCTATCGACATAGTCACCGGCATGATCCGATTCGGCATACACTATGGTTTCTACACCCGTTCCTTTGGGATACCATAATCCTAAACACGTTGTTCCCTTAATGTATCTAAAAATCCTTTTTGAGGCTTCTAAGTGTGATGCCTTTGGGTTTTCTTGAAAGCGAGCACATAGAAAAACACTAAACATAATGTCGGGTCTACTAGCCGTAAGATAGAGTAGGCTACTAATAATTCCTCTATATTTAGTGTTATCAACGGATTCACCTTCCTCATCGTTGGTGAGTTTAGTGTCCGAGGACATGGGTGTCTTAGTTGGTCTGGAATCTTCAAGACCAAATTTCTTAAGCATGTCTTTTATATATTTAGATTGGTTAAAGAATATGCCATCTTCTAGTTGTTTAATTTGAAGTCCTAGAAATAAGTTTAATTCACCCATCATACTCATTTCAAACTCATCGTGCATGATTTTAGAGAAATCATCACATAGCTCTTGACAAGTTGATCCGAATATGATGTCATCAACGTATACTTGAACAATGATAATATGTGACTCCTTTTTCTTGGTAAAAAGAGTATTATCTACTAATCCAATAGTGTATTTGTTATCAACAAGAAAAGTTTTAAGTCGATCGTACCAAGCTTTTGGTGCTTGCTTAAGACCATATAATGCTTTCTTGAGTTTGAAGACATGATGTGGTTTCTCAAAGTCGGTAAAACCGGGAGGTTGAGCAACATATACTTCTTCGTTAATAAACCCATTAAGAAATGCACTTTTAACATCCATTTGAAATAATTCAAAGTCATAAGCACATGCATAAGCAAGTAATATTCTAATAGATTTGAGTCTAGCTACCGGTGCATAAGTTTCATCATAATCAATCCCTTCTTGTTGATTATAACCCTGTGCAACAAGCCTAGCTTTGTTTCTAGATACTACACCATTTTCATCCATTTTATTTCGAAAAACCCATTTCGTTCCAATTATAGTTTGATCTTTAGGTTTTGGAACTAATTTCCAAACATCATTTCTAACGAATTGGTTTAACTCTTCTTGCATGTAAATTACCCATGATTCATCTTTTATTGCTTCATTTATGTTTTTCGGTTCAATGGTGGATACAAAACAAAAATAATTACTTTGATTTTGGGCTTGTGACCTTAAGGTTCTTTGATTAAGTTGTCCTATGACCTTTTCTAAAGGATGACTTTTAGATTCTTTGATGTTTATAATCTCTTTAATTAATGGTTCATCTTCCTTGTCATTTTTAATTATTTCTTGACTTTTTATCATTTGACTTTCAACTAAGGTGGTGTTTGTTTTTTAAGAGGCTCTGAATCTGAATCTGAATCGCACATCTGAATCTGAATCTGAGGCGTAAATGTCTGAATCTGACCGCATCTGAACGGTAAAAAAAAACTCATGTTTGAACCGCACATTTGCTTGCTCGTACTAATTTTTTTTTGGTCTTTTTTTGTGTCATCAAGAGGCAATAAGAGGCATTCAGACAACCCTCTCAAGTCTAGACCATTAAGATCTTACTGCCTCTGAATGCGTCTGAACGGGAAAAAAAAACAAACGGTCTAAACGACCAAAATGTCTGACCGTGTCTGAACGGTTCAGATTAAGAGGTTGTTAAGAGCCTCTTAACAAAAAACAAACACCACCTAAGTCATCATCTACCAAAGGTGATGTCTTAGAGGGAGGTGGACTTTCGTCGAATGTTATGTTCAACGATTCCTCGACTATCATGTTTCTTTGTTTAAGACAATGTAAGCTTTACTAGTTTGAGAATAACTAAGAAATACACCTTCATAAGACTTTGGATCAAACTTGGTGAGATAATCTTTAGTATTAAGAATGAAGCATTTACATCCAAAAACTCTAAAATATCCTAAAGTTGGCTTTTTACCTTTATAAAGCTCATATGGTGTTTTGTTTAAGAAAGGACGTATTAAAACTCTATTCAAAATATATGTAGAAGTGTCAACGGCGTTACACCAAAACTTTTGAGGAATGTTTTGTTCATTAAGCATTGTTCTACTCATTTCTTGAATTGTTTTATTTTTACGTTCTACTACTCCATTTGATTGAGGTGTTCGTGGAGCCAAAAAGTTATGTGATATACCATTTGTATCACAAAAGTTTACAAATTGAGTTTCGTTGTCAAATTCACGACCATGATCCGTTCGGATCGACACAATTTTAACACCTAGTTGATTTTGAATTTTCTTGCTAAGAATTTCAAATTTATCAAAAGCTTCATTTTTGGTTTTCAAAAACAACGTCCAAGTAAACCTTGAGTAATCATCTACTATGACCAAAGTGTATAAGTTGCCTCCGTAGCTTCTTATAGCGGATGGACCACACAAGTCCATATGCAATAATTCTAGACACTTAGATGTGGACACCATATTTTTAGATTTATGACTACTATGGGTTTGTTTACCAATTTTGCAAGCGTCGCAAAAGTGTTGGTCATATTTAAGTTTTGGTAAATTCCTAACTAGTTCTTTTGAAGATAGGTTTTGTATAAGTCTCATATTAGCGTGACCTAAGCGTCTATGCCAAAGAGATGAGCTATCATCTAACGTTGTTAGACAAAGTTTGTCATTAGATGTTTTATCTATTTTCATGACGTATATGTTATTTTCCTAACTCCTTTAGCTATGGTGATACCATCTTTTAGTATTTTACTACCATTTTCATCAAATAGTACTTTATATTTTTTATCACATAATTGGCTAATACTAAGTAGATTAAACCCTAACCTATCTACATGAGCAACATTTTCAATAGTTAGGGAGTTATGAGCGATCGTACCTTTGCCAATGATTTTGCTTTTGAGATTGCGACCAAAAGTGACATTACCTCCGCCATACTCTTGGTATGATGAGAAGAGACTTTTGTTGCCCGTCATGTACTGTGAGCATCTACTATCTTTTATCCACTCATCAGGTTCCAATCCAACTTTCAAGCATACCTAAGAAGCAAATAACTCAAGCATTTGGTCCCCAATATCTCATGGGTCCGTTTGGGTTAAACATAACATTTATTTGATTCATGTATGGAAATGATGGGTAAGAGTTCCATGACATGTAATCTGGAGTTTGATATGGTCTAGGAAAGTTTTGATTCCAACCGTTGTGTTAGTAGTTGGGTTGTACGTTGTGGTTGCTCTTAGGAAAGGGGCGTTTGGCAAAAGGTGTTTTATGTCGTTGTTGAGTAGTTTTTGATCTAAATTCATTTTTAGCAAGTCCTACTCCTGATGTAACAGCTGGTTTTAGTTTAATACTATCCTTGGTTTTCTTTGTTACTTTGACAAATTCATTACGGTCCGTATCACAAACATTCTGTCCTGCTAAAGTACCCACGGCACCATTTCGTTCAACGGACGGAACCCTTATTTTGGGTCCGTCTGGTTCGTGCTGTACTGCAGCAGTTTTGACAGTTTGTTTGTCCTTTTCGGCCGTTTTGTTTTGACTCTTTGGAATTAATACCTCATTAAATCCTAGCCCATTCATGTCTCCTGGTGTTTTATGTATTTTAACTATTTCATCGGCAAGAGCGATGTTTTTGTTAAACCTTTTAAATTTAGAATTATGTTCGATTAGAAAATCTTGCGTGAGCTTTCGTTTTTCTATTTCAAGATTAAGCTCTTGACATGATTTACAACCATCGTCATTTGCTTTTGCTTTTTCTTTTAACTCATAGACTTCATTTTCCAAAAATTCCTTTTTAGTTTTTAAAAATTTATTTTTAGTTATGATTTTTAGACTTAGCTCACACAATTGATTGTATTGTTTTTGCAAAGTGTCATCATCAATAGAAGAATAAGAAGAGTCGGAATGTACCTCGTTTGACTCATGTGCCATTAGAGCGATCTCTTCCTTGCTTGATTCTTCATCATCTTCACTATCACTCCAAGCACCACTTACAAAAGCTCGTTGAATTTTGATTTTAGGTGGCTTGGGACATTCTCCTATGAGATGACTTGCATCACCACATCTAAAACACTTTCTTTCACCTTTACCCTTTTTGTCATCCCGATCTTTTCGGAATGGCTTCTTTTCTTCTCGAGGTTGTCTTACAAACTTTCCTCTTCTTCTAAAGAACTTTTTAAAGTCTCTAACGGCCATGGCATACTCCTCATCTTCACTACCGGAGCAAGATTCGTCATCATCACTTGATTCCACCTTTGCTTTTAGAGCAACGGATTTGATCTTCTCCCTTTTTCCTTTGATGATCTCCGAATCTTTCTCCATCACCATTTCATGTACTTTGAGGTTACCGATTAGCTCGTCTAGTGACAATTTTGAGAGATCTTTTGATTCTTCAATAGCGGTCACTTTAGCTCTCCATTTTGGATGGAGTGCTCTAAGAAATTTCCTGACAAAGTTCTTACTACGAAAAGATTTATCAAGTGCTTTAAGTGATGTAATAATAATATTAAAGCGAGCAAAGCCACAATCAATGGTTTCATCTTCAGGGACAACAAATTGTTCATATTGTTGAACAAGAAGATCAATTTTGTTATCCTTGACTTGTGAATTACCTTGATGTGTAACAATCAAAGATTCCCAAATATCTTTGGCGGTTTCACACATAAAAAATCTTTCATATTCTTTTCTAGGCAAAGCATTATAAAGCATCATTTTAGCTTCATTATTTTTAGCAATTAATTTCTTTTGTTTATCAACAGAAATATCCTTTGTTGTAGAACTAAAATCCCCTTTAACAATAACAAACCAAAGATCTATATCTTTTGATTTTACATATGTTTCAAAACGGTTTTTCCAATAGATAAATCCATTGGTTTCAAAGAGTGGTGGTCTTTGCATAGATTGCCCTTCTTTAAAGTTTTCAGAATCCATGGATCGTTTCAAGTTTATAAAATACAAATTATTTAAGAAATTCTTGAGCAACGAGGCTCTGGTATCAATTGTAGAAAACTAGAAGGGGGGTTGAATAGTTTACCAATTAAAAACTTTGTTTTGAAACTTATTGAAAGATCAATTGATATTGATCTTAGATATGTTAATGAAATATGTAAGCAATATGTAAAGAGTAAATAAGGAAAGAAATGATCAAACCACAACAAGTTGTTTATAGTGGTTCGGTCTACAAGGACTCTTTCTCCTTGCCCTACTCCACTCCCCGAGTCTCACACTCGAGAGTTTAACTTCACTAGTCAACAAGCTCCTTTCACCGGTGGAGAAACCTTTACACTTCGCTTACACTATTTCCGACACTAAGCTAAATGTCGAGTTCTTTCCAAGGGTACAACCACTCCCACACACAATGTATTTTGAGGACTAAAATACTAACCACTCGCACTCACAAGATTATGATAGTTTAGTACAACAATGAAGTATGAATCAACACAAGATCATACAACACTAAGCAAACAAGACTTCCAACTTCTCGTTGAAGCTTGAATGTGACTTGATCTTATTTGCTACAAAAGAGATCACTAATATGATATGAAACTGAGTTAGAAAGGTTAGAGAGAAGATATGTATGAGAGTATGATAGAAAGGGATGAAAAACTACTTGGTTTGGCTTTGCTATTTATAGCCAAAACCATCAGCATGCACCACGGACCGCGGACCCCTTAAAAGGGTTCCGCCCGTTATAACTTTTGGTGCCGCCGAGGTCTGACAGCAAGATATCAAGATCTTGCCAAAGTCAACCATATCTATGCAAGATTGTGTAAGATATGAAGAGTCCAAATCTACACAAAATATCTAATGAAATCTTCCAATGATTTCCATGATGCATTACATGATGTCATGTGTTGTTTTTCTATTTTTAGAAATATGCAAATACATAAGTAATGTTTAGTTTTTAAGAAACTAAAACATTCTAAAAACTACTATCATACATTATGGTTAGAGTCATATTAAGATATGATTAATCACAATGTAAATGCTTGAGTGATGAAGATATTGTTTGAAAAAACTTGTTTTAATATCTATTAAACTTGACAAGCTTTAAGCTTTATAAAAATTAAATTTACTTTTGTCGTTAACAAAACTTAGGTAAAGATCAAAAATATAAATAACGTTTAATGACGATATTTGTATTAACATATACCTCTTTCATCTCTCTTGCATCTGAATACCCATTTTGTTCCTATTGCCTTCTTTTCACTGGGCAAATCTACAAAGGTCCAAACCTCCTGAAGCTTGAATTGTAACAGCTCCTCCTGCATAGCTTCCACCCAGTTTGAATCTTGCAATGCTTTGTAGGCATTCTTGGGTTCCATCTGTGACAGAAAACAAGCAAACATACAATTTTGCAGATCTTTGTGGCTATTCCTCTGATGAAGGGTTTGAGCAAATAACCCTTGATTATTCAATCCTTTAATTTTACTTCTTGTTTGAATAGCAGACTGAGAATCTCCAAGAATTTGATCTTTAGGATGATATTTGTGGATTCTTATAGTTTGTGTAGGACTGGTAGCATAAGAAGACTCCATATTATGCAGATCAGCCTCCATAGTAAAACTATCCACAACCTCATCATCAGTATCTTCATGAATATGCTCCAAACCAGACATATTTGGATCATCTGGATAATCATCATCAACATAAGACTTCCTATCTTTGTCCAATGTGGGAAACCTTGGATATGGAGAACTGTTAGGCGTAGCAGTAGAAACTGTTGGCCTAAAGATTGGCGTATCAGTAGCAAGTGGTGAGCTAATGATAAACATATCAGTAGGAACAGGTGGACTAGTGCCAGTTTTCCTTCCTCCCTTTGAAGAATTTGCTGATGGAATATTCTGAACTTCATCTTCAATTTGTGGTCCTTCAGTAACCACCTTATGCACATCGGAAGGTTTAGCCCCACCTTCTGTATCACCCTTTGGCACACTTTCCAATGGATCAACTTCTGGGCTCTTTTTCTTCAATCCTTTGGGCTTGAGTAGCTTGTCCAGCTTTCACTTTTCAACCAACACAAACTCCTCTGCAGATCCATCCTTCTTGTCTTGTGTACCTGCATTTGAATCTCCTTGTGTACCTGCAGACTTATTAGTTGTACTTGTAGACACTGGCTCATAATTCATAGTTCTGGTTAAAGAATCAATGTCAAACAACCAGTCAGGCCCACTTCCTGCAACATTAGGTAAACTCTCACTAAACCTAACCTGCAAGTTTTCTTCCACATGCCTAGTTCTACTGTTGAACACCCTAAAAGCCTTGTTATTTGTAGAGTACCCAACAAAGAACCCTTTGTCTGCCTTTTCATCAAATTTTCCTAGGCTCTCTATGGTATTTAAGATAGTAACAGGACACCCAAATGGTTTTAAGAACTCTATCAAGGGCTTCCTACCATGCAAAAGTCCATAAGGGGTCTTGTTCTGAGGCTTAACTACTTTACTCCTATTTTGCACAAAGCAAGCAGTACTAACTGCTTCAGCCCAAATAGTAGTAGGTAATTTGGATTCTGATAACATAGTCCTTGCAGCCTCAATTAATGTCCTATTCCTCCTCTCAGCCACTCCATTTTGTTGAGGAGTTCTAACTACACTAAACTGTCTTACAATACCTTTTTCCACACAGAACTGATTCATCACACTATTCTTAAATTCAGTTTGATTGTCATATCTGATTATTTTTACCTTGTGATTTACTAAGTTTTCTATCCTAACAATAAAAGCCTTAAGGATTTCTGATGTTTCATCCTTAGTTCCTAGGAAGAAAACCCAAGTGAATCTAGTGTAATCAGCAGTGACCACTGATTCGTGCCAAACCGTCAAGTTTTATCACGCAAGCTAGCCACTTGTGAATGGCTAACCGTAACAAACTTAAAACAGTCTGGAAACAAATGCAATGAAGTCCAGGAGAGTATAGAGTTTCCCTAGGTCGTTATGTCCCAACGAGCTGTGCGAGAATAGTCAAACGTGTAGTGATCGAGAGAATTTGAATGAGAAAAGGGTTTGATTGATTATAACCTAAGAAAGAGTTTACAAATTACAGGGGCTTAAATGCAAATTAAAGGAAATTAAAAAGATAAACTATATTAAATAAACGCTATCACTATATTTAAAATGATGTTTTTGATTTTTATTTTATAAATCTTAAATTAAAAACTACGCGACGTACAAAAGAAAATGTGAAACTGAAGCAATATTAATCCTAAAAATATGAAAAATGATATTTTTACAAACCTAATGATAAGATAAAATTTTGAGAAAAGGAAAATTATTTTTATAACTATTTATCTAATTATTATTAATTAAAAACTATTTTTAACTATTTAATAATAGCCTAAAATACAAGAAAATATGAAATAAAGCTAGAAAAATAAAATTTTGATTTGGAAAAATCTAAAATAAGAAAAGAGAATTTTCAAAACTATTTTTGTATTTTTCTGATTATTTTTCTATTTTCTATGAATTAAAAACTATTTAAAACTAATTAAATTGCTAAAAATTACAAATTAAACTATGAAAAATCTGAAAAAATATTTTTTTGACTTTTTATATTTATCTTAACCTAGGAAAAATGAAAACTTATTTTTTTGAAACTTTTCTGAATTAATTGTATTAAAAGCTAATTAAAAATGCTTAAAAACTGTTTTAATTAAGGAAAAATAGTAAACAGTGCTAGAAAAATATGAAAAATTCAGGAAAACTCTAAAATAATATTATGAATCTGAGAAAAATATAAAAACAGGGGCTTATGTGTAGAAAAATGAAACTGCAATACAAGTGCTTATGTAATAAGCACTTGAAATAAGCACAAGGCACTAACTGGGCACCAAACTATCACAGAAGCTCTAATAAGCTATAACTACTAAAAATCAACAAGCTACAACTGACCTAAACCTCTGAATTACACAATGCTATGATTTGACTGATTTGGCTTAAAAGTTGAAAACAGATTTTGGCTACCACTTGTGGCTAATGCAACTGCTTATTAATAAGCTGTAACAGAAAACCAAAGGTTGGAATCTAAAATAGACCTGGCTAGCTACCTTCAAACCAAAAAACAGACCTAGACAAGCTCTATTGAGCTTGGGACAAGCCCTGCAATAAGCTGAGAAAACTCAGTTTTGACTGAGTTTTGTGAACAGGGCATATAAGCCCTTTTTGACAAGCTTATTTGGAGCTTAAGAAAAATTTCTAAAAATCTACAAAAATCCTAATAAGAAACTAGACCAGTTGAAGTTATTAATCCCAAAGTTTTACTTGATTTGAACCAAGAATGAGTCCAAGAAAATCACCCCATTTGGGTGAAAACTGGTATTTTCAGCTTTTGACTTTTTAACAGTTTTGATAAGTTGACTTTATTGAACTTTGAAACCAATTTTTGGACTGATTGTTATGTAATATGATGAAATTAAGCTACTGCAAGCTATCTCTAAGTTTTCTAAGCACAAAACAAGTTTTTGGTTTTTTAAAAATCTAACAGATGAGCAAATTAAGACAGGTTAATGTAATGTTGACTTTGAGGGTGTGCAGGTTCAGTATTAAGACAGATATGAGTATAAATGAACCAAACATGCTTAGAACAACAAGTATCAATCACTGAACAAGCCTCAAACACAGCTAAACCAACAGATCCAAACACCCTTTTTGTGACAGATTTGCTTTTTAAACTAAGCTCATTAATGATTTAACTAATATTCTTACTTAAACTGAGATTACTTGTACTAGTTACTACTAATTAAACAGGTTTAAACTTATTTGATGACCACAGATTCAAACAAATACTTTATGCAAACTGAGTAAAAAAATGAAAATGAGAATACACTCACAAGTGTCCCAGCTATGATTGCAGCTTAAACCAAACCCAATATCACTATTCTAATCCATTTCCAACCCATTCCAAGCTCTGCAATTACCAAATAGCCATTTCCATGCCCATCTTGATGTACAGTTGACTTTTGTTGACCACATGACTAATTTGCTTGAAAATGTTTTCCAAGCTTATCAAAAGCTATAATAAGCTTAAGTAAGCTTATTTGTACTTGAATATAATCTATTATAAGCTAGGACATAAGAGTTTGAATTTGAAATTTTAAACAGTGTACATAAAACTTGAAACTGAATTGAAACTTTAAATTAAGATTCAAAATGAATTACAATGACTACACCACTTAGTTTCAGTAACATAAAACTTAAAATTACAGATTTAGAAGCTAATTAAGACATTTTATGAAAAAACGACATTACATAAATTTAAAAACTAAGTACTTCTTTTCTCTAGCTTCCCACTCTTCTTTTATACACCCAAAAGCTTTCCACGTGTCCTCTGAGTGATTCCCACTCATAATTGGAGCCATTGGATGACTGGAAATGATCTTGGCCATTGGATTGGTTTTGGCGGGAAAAGTGGTTTTTGGCCACAGGCTCTGAAATAGCAACTAGGGGGGGTGGCATTTATTGTGGTGGGAAAGGTGGGTAGAGGTGATGATGAGGGGGAAGGGAAAAGGTGAGGTGATGGGATAAGTGAGTTGCAGGCAACTTGGTGGGGAGGACAGGGATAAGGAGGGAAGGGGTATTGTTTGACCGAGGTTTGACCAAGGGTTCAAAAAGGGAAGGCAGGGGTCAAAAGGTGAAATGGCAGGGGGTCACAATGGTATTTTGACAAGTCTTGGTTTATATTAATGACAAGGACTTGTTTGCAATTTCTGAAATCTTGAAGGACCATTTCTGCCAATTTCTCAAAACTGTCACAAGGACCAAAACTGACAAGTTCCAATAGTACAAGGACTATTTTTGACATTTTCAAATTTCCAGGGACCAAACTTGACATTTTTGAAAGTTTAGGGACCTAAGTTGTAAATTTGCAATTTTAAATCTCAAGGACCAATTTTGACAACTCAAGAATCCCTAAGGACTTAAAATGATATTTTTCTTTATTTAGATTTACCAGGGACTGTTTTTGACAACTTTTGAAACTTGGGGGACTAAAACTGCCAATTATGCAAACTTGATACGTTTTTCACCAGATTTTGATATTTTTGCATTTAAAACACATAAAACACTTATTTGTGATATTTTTATCATTTTGATGAATTTCTGAGTGTTTTCAGATGTTTTTGCAGTTTAATTGGTACAAAAATGATGAGTATTTAGACACTCATCAATCCCCCACACTAAGATATTGCTAGTCCCTAGCAATGTTTTGAGAAAAATTAATGGATTTCAATCTCTTTACCAAAATCCATTACTTCTGGAGTAGCCAAATGTTTCAGTTCAAGTAAGAACCTTGGTACACCGATAACCAAATGATTTTGAGCAAATCACCAGCTTCCAACGGATTTGATTTGTCTTTACAGAAGCCGTTTGCTTCTGGACTAGCCAACTCTTAGATAAAATATCTTTGGTGAGCTGATTACCAATTATAGTTTTCCACTGCCTTTACCACAAGCCATAAACTTGCGGGCTAGCCAACTCTTCACTTTTAAGGATATGGTGAGCTGAATACCATACAATTTTGGGCAAATTGCAAGCCGTCAACGGATTTGAGATATCTTTACCAAGAGCCGTTTGCTCCTGAATTAGCCAATCCTTTTGCTTATTAGACATGGCGGACTGATAACCGTAAGTTGAGTAAGTGAAAAACACTTACTCCAAAAAAAAAATTTTTGGCCAAAAATGGGGGAATTGGGCGGTATAATTACATGATAAAATTCGTGAGAATTCCCCCCCACACTAGAAATGAATATTGCCCTCAATATTCAAAGTACCGGCGGTTATGCCGAAACATAGAACGTAAAAGGGAAATACTACGGCCATTATTTAGCAAGATTTTTTTTTTTTTTTTTAGAACACTTATATACAACAGCGGGGGGAAACACCCCCACACTAGGGTGGTACACACGGGTGAAAACCCATGTAGCATGCTACTGTTTTTGATTCCCGAGTCGCTAGCTTGACTCGATCCCCGCATTCATTGGTTCATGGGGAAAGTTTGTAGATCTGGGACAACCACAGGAGGAATGTCCTCTCCAAAATAGTGCTTCAACCGATGACCATTCACTTTAAAGTTTGGACCATCGGGTTGAGATAACTCAATGGTTCCATATGGGAATACTTTAGTGATGGTGAATGGTCCAGACCAGCGGGATTTTAGTTTTCCCGAGAAAATTTTCAATCTTGAGTTGAAAAGAAGGACTCGATCACCGACGTTGAAAACGCGGTTTTTGATTTTTGAGTCATGAATCTTCTTTGTCTTTTCTTTATAGATCAAAGAGTTCTCGTATGCTTGATCACGGAGTTCATTTAATTCATTCATTTGAACTTTCCGGTGATCACCAGCTGTCTGAATATCGAAGTTGGCATGTTTCAAGGCCCAGTATGCCTTGTGCTCAAGCTCAACCGGTAGATGACATGCCTTCCCGTACACAAGCTTGTATGGCGTACACCCGATGGGTGTTTTATAAACTGTACGGAAGGCCCAGAGTGCGTCATCTAGCTTATCCGACCAAGAGGCACGGTTTTCGCCAACCGTCCTTTCAAGAATTCTTTTAATCCCACGGTTGGAAACTTCCACTTGCCCACTTGTTTGGGGGTGGTATGCAGTAGAGAGACGGTGAGTTACACCATACTTTTGCATGACTCTATCAAACTGGTCATTGCAAAAATGCGTACCACGATCACTGATTATAGCTCGTGGAGTTCCAAACCTAGCAAAAAGAGATTTCAAGAATTTCACAACAACTCGGGCATCGTTGGTAGGCAAAGCCTTAGCTTCAACCCATTTTGACAAACAGTCAACGGCCACGAGTATGTACTTATTACCGCGAGAAGAAGGAAATGGCCCCATAAAGTCAATGCCCCAGATGTCAAAAATCTCACACACTTGAATGGCGTTTTGCGGCATTTCATTTCTTTGTGAGATATTCCCGTGACGTTGACAAGCGTCACAGGTTTTGACAAATTCATGGGCATCCTTGTAAATCGTGGGCCAATAGAATCCGGAATCAAACACCTTCTTGGCGGTGTAGTTGGGGCTATGATGTCCCCCAGTAGGTCCAGAATGGCAAGCCTTGAGAATGTCATTGGCTTCCTGACCATACACACATCGCCTGATGACTTGATCCGCGCAAATTTTAAATAAGTAGGGGTCGTCCCAGAAATAATGTTTCACATCTTTAAAGAATTTGTTTTTCTGTTGGGACGACATCCCTTTCACCACAAAGTTACCCGCATGGTAATTTGCGAAGTCAGCAAACCATGGGGTAGAAGAGTCTTCACGAAAAGAAACCACATTGAGTGTTTCGAGAGGAAATGTTTCATTTATTTCCTTTTTCTCGAACACATCCTGGTGAGGGTTTTCTAGACGGGAAAGATGATCAGCAGCCAGGTTCTCAGCTCCTTTTTTATCACGTATAATGATATCAAATTCTTGTAGGAGGAGAACCCAACGGAGCAATCTCGGCTTTGCATCTTGTTTTGCAAAGAGATATTTAAGAGCCGAGTGATCCGTATGCACCACGCATTTGGTCAATATAAGGTATGGCCGAAATTTCTCAAACGCATACACCACAGCTAATAATTCTTTTTCTGTAGTGGTGTAATGGGTTTGAGCTTCAGTCATAGTTTTACTTGCGTAGTGGATAGGCTGGAAATGCTTGGTTTTTCGTTGCCCCAAGACTGCACCGATAGCAAAATCACTTGCATCGCACATGAGCTCAAAGGGTAAATCCCAGTCGGGGGCAACTAGAATGGGTGCTTCCGTAAGCTTTTCCTTTAATGTTTCAAAAGCTTCGATGCACTCAGGTGAGAAGATAAAAGGAGCATCTTTTTCAAGAAGATGGGTCATAGGCCGAGCGATTTTAGAAAAATCTTGAATGAATCTACGATAAAACCCGACATGACCAAGAAAACTCCTAATACCTTTGACGGTAGTAGGATGAGGCAATTTAGCAATAACATCAACTTTTGCTCTATCTACCTCAATCCCGTTTTTGGAAATTTTATGGCCAAGGACTATGCCTTCTTTGACCATAAAGTGGCTCTTCTCCCAATTTAGACAGAGATTGGTGTCTTCACACCTTTTTAGCATTTTATCTAAATGGGAGAGACATGTCTGAAATGAGTCCCCAATGACTGAGAAGTCATCCATAAACACCTCCATTGTTTCCCCGATCATGTCGTGGAAAATTGCCATCATACATCGTTGGAACGTGCCAGGAGCATTACATAGGCCAAAAGGCATACGTCTGTAGGCAAATGTTCCGTATGGGCAGGTGAATGTGGTCTTTTCTTGATCCAACGGATCAATGGGGATCTGAAAGTAACCCGAGAAACCATCAAGGAAACAATAGTATTCGTTCCCTGCTAATCTCTCAAGCATCTGATCCATGAAGGGTAGAGGAAAATGGTCTTTACGGGTGGCTTCGTTTAACTTGCGATAGTCAATGCACACACGCCATCCCGTAACCAATCGAGTTGGAATTAACTCGTTTTCTTCATTCGTGACAACAGTTATGCCACCCTTTTTTGGAACGCAATGAATGGGGCTAACCCAAGGACTATCAGAGATTAGGTAAATTAAATCGGCATCAAGAAGTTTGAGAACCTTTTGTTTGATAACCTCATGAATCTTAGGATTCACCCTTCTCTGATGTTGGACTGCTGGTTTGAAGTCATCCTCCATTAAGATTTTGTGAGTACAAAACTCAGGGTTGATACCCTTAATGTCGGAGAGTTTCCAAGCAATTGCTTGCTTATGTAACTTCAAGACCTTTATGAGAGCAGTCTTCTCCTCCTCAGTTAAGTCTTTAGCAATTATGACGGGTAATTTATCATCACCCTCCAAGAATGCATACTCGAGATGAGGAGGTAGGTCCTTAAGTTCAACCTCGGGAAATTCTTCAGTAGATGTTTGTACTGATTTGATTTCCTCAATTGTGATTTCTTTCGGAGGGAGTGAAGGTAATGGATCTTCATTTAACAATTGCTCAAGATAAAGAATATCCCCCTCCGAATCATAAACACCATCAATTCCAGGCGGAATTGATTCATCAGTAGCAAGAAATTCATCGATCTCTTCCAGAAGGAAGTCACCTCCCTCAAACGGAGTGAGAGAGGGGGAAGAGTCGGCAATGATTGGTTGAGAAGATGTGGTGGAATCTCCACTCACAGAATTATGAAGATAACCAAGAAACTCTTGAGAGTACTCCTCTGAAGCAATATCAATTAAATCGACTCGATTAATTGATTCAGTATCATAATTTGAGGAGTACCTTGAAGTTTGATCAAGGTTAAAGGTAACAACTTCATTACCCACACGTAATGTGATTTCTTGCTCAAATACATCAATGAGAGCACGACCCGTTCTCAGGAATCCTCTTCCAACAATGAGAGGAACCCGAGGATCGGCATCGAAATCAACAACCACAAAGTCAGCTGGAAAATGGAACTTTCCTACTTTCACGAATACATCCTCGGCGATGCCAAGAGGACGCGATATAGATCGATCTGCAAGCTCAAGAGTCATGCAGGTAGGAACAAGTTCTGGAAGAGAAAGTTTCTTCCATACTGAATAAGGCATCAGATTGATGCTTGCACCAAGATCGGCAAGGGCAAAGCATTCAATCATCCCTGGAAAAACACAAGGAAGAAGAAATTTTCCAGGATCTCCTAGCTTCTCGCGAAGCTTCTTTAACAGAACTGCTGAGCAGTTCTCGTTCAAAGGAGTTTTAGCTATTTCAAACAGTTTTTCCTTATTGCTTAACATGTGTTTGAGAGTTGATGCAAACTTGGGCATCAGTATGATAGCATCCGCAAAGCTTATGTCAAAATGAAGTTCTTGGAAAATTTGAAAGAATTTTTCCATTTGATGACTGGCTTTTTCGCGGAGCTTTTGCTCATTTAAACGTGAGGGGTAAGGAATAGAAGTTTTGGATTTGGGGTTACCAACTGGAGGTTCAAAAACAACTCCAGGATTGGTCTTGGGTTTCGGGACAACTTGAGGATGGACATTGCTGGTACTTCCGTTATTAGTAGGAAGTTCCTTGTCCTTTGTCGCCTCAGGTTCACTTTCCACTACCTTCGGGAGAGAAGAAGAAGAGGTAGTAGGAATAGCGGGTCCATCATACGAAGCACCACTTCTGGTTGTGATCGCCTTTGCATCGCCCCTCGGATTAGCGATCGTGTTGCTAGGTAAAGTACCTGAGCTCGAGGGTCGATCATTTAAAGACTTCTTAATATCAGAAATCTGGCTGACCAACAACATATTCATTTCCTCCTGGGATTTCATGAATTGCTTTAACAACTCATCAGATGATGGTCCAGTTGGAACAATGGCTTGATTTTGCACAGGAAAATTCTGGCCTCTATTGTTTGGATTAAGGCCTTGATTTTGAAAATTTCCTTGATTATTGCCATGAAAGTACCCAGGGTTGAAATTTCCCTGACCTTGGTTTCTATTGAAATTTCCTTGGTGTTGGAAATTTTGATTTTGATTTTGAAAACCGTTGTTTTGACTAAAATTACCTTGGTTTTGAAAACCTTGGTTTGGTCTATTCTGATTTTGATTACGGTTTTGGTTTTGGTTGAAACCGGGTGGTCCAGGGTAGTGGTTAGGACGGTGGTTCGGGTCCATAGGAGCACGATATTGGTTGCCTCCTGAATTGGGAATCCCGCCCACAGCATTTGCTTCAAAAGGGTTACCATCGGTGGCCATACAGTCGTAATAGGCATGGGGGCCACCACAAGTAACACAGACTTCCACTTTCTTAACTTCAGCAGGAGGTGAAGTTTGTGGAAAAGAAACTTTCTTTTGGTTGGAGAGAACCAAAGCTTGAATAGCTTCCGTGAGTTTGTCAATCTTAGCATCGGTGCTAGATTGACTCACGGGTGATGAAGTAGAAGGACCAACACTGACTTGGGAAACAACCGGTTTGCTTCGTGCAGTGCGGACTTTAGACTTGTTTTCAATTATTGTTAAAGCTTCTTTGACAGTTTTGCTCAAGAAATTTCCTCCAGCGGAGGAATTGAGAGAATCTTGATCAGATTGACTCACTCCATTATAGAAAGTATCGAGTTGCATCAACTCGGAGAAACCGTGGTGAGGACATTTGCGGAGCAATTCCTTAAAACGATCCCACGATTCACTGAAGGGTTCATCAAACTTTTGTGTAAACTTGATGATTTCATTTTTAAGACTCGTGGTTTTGGAAGGTGGATAAAACTCGTTCACAAATTTCTTCACCAGGTCTTTCCATGTTTCGATTGATTTAGGGGGTTCTTTTTCAAGCCAAATCCGGGCTTGCCCCTCAAGGGAAAATGGGAACAGAAGAAGCTTGACAGCATCTGTAGGGACATTCTTGTATTTGATGGTAGATGCAATCTTGTTAAACCATCGAATATGAGCATGAGGATCATCCCGCTCAAAACCATAGAACTGACTTGAGGTTACAAGATTCAGTAACCCGGTTTTGAGTTCAAAATTTTCAGCAACAATGGCTGGGATAACAATAGCATCTCCATACCCGTCGATGGGTGCCTGGAGAAGCTCACACATAGGGCGTTCTTCCGCCATGATAACGGAAGTAGTGTGAGCAGTCCGGATCTCAGATCCGACTGATGGGGCAGAAAGTCTACGGACACACCTTCTTGGAATCCTGATAAGCTCACGAAATGGGCTTACAGATCTAGAAGAGCGAGTGCGCATACACTAGAGTTAACTCTAAGAGATCTCAGAGTTAAGGAAAGGAATGAGAATTATGAAATCGTGAAAATGGGGTAAGGAGAATCTTTTTGGGTTTTCTGGTTCTGAAAAGTAGATATCACAACAAATCCAATTAAAACAAAATCGAGGCAAAACAACAGTGAACTTAAACCAATAATCACAAGATGAATGGCTTCTTTGAAAAAGGTACACCACTCTCAAGGACACAAAGGCAAGTTTTAAATCTTTGGTTCGGGAACTTATTATGGTCGTACCCCTAGTTAGGTAGTACACTGCCTTGGTTTGCGGTGGTAATCTTTTATGTTGTTATTATTAAACAAAGAAAACGACAAATCTTTTTGTATTTTTAACTTTGATACATATATAGAAACAAAAGGAAAATATTTTTGTGTTTTATACGTTTTAAGCTGTTTTTGGGTTTTTTGGATTTTTTATAAGAATATATATAGATATAGATAGATGGTATGAACAAGGAGTGAATATTCAAATCACTAATCTGCTAAGCGTAAGATAATTAGCACAGCTCCCCGGCAGCGGCGCCAAAATTTGATTCGTGCCAAACCGTCAAGTTTTATCACGCAAGCTAGCCACTTGTGAATGGCTAACCGTAACAAACTTAAAACAGTCTGGAAACAAATGCAATGAAGTCCAGGAGAGTATAGAGTTTCCCCAGGTCGTTATGTCCCAATGAGCTGTGCGAGAATAGTCAAACGTGTAGTGATCGAGAGAATTTGAATGAGAAAAGGGTTTGATTGATTATAACCTAAGAAAGAGTTTACAAATTACATGGGCTTAAATGCAAATTAAAGGAAATTAAAAAGATAAACTATATTAAATAAACGCTATCACTATATTTAAAATGATGTTTTTGATTTTTATTTTATAAATCTTAAATTAAAAACTACGCGACGTACAAAAGAAAATGTGAAACTGAAGCAATATTAATCCTAAAAATATGAAAAATGATATTTTTACAAACCTAATGATAAGAGAAAATTTTGAGAAAAGGAAAATTATTTTTATAACTATTTATCTAATTATTATTAATTAAAAACTATTTTTAACTATTTAATAATAGCCTAAAATACAAGAAAATATGAAATAAAGCTAGAAAAATAAAATTTTGATTTGGAAAAATCTAAAATAAGAAAAGAGAATTTTCAAAACTAATTTTGTATTTTTCTGATTATTTTTCTATTTTCTATGAATTAAAAACTATTTAAAACTAATTAAATTGCTAAAAATTACAAATTAAACTATGAAAAATCTGAAAAAATATTTTTTTGACTTTTTATATTTATCTTAACCTAGGAAAAATGAAAACTTATTTTTTTGAAACTTTTCTGAATTAATTGTATTAAAAGCTAATTAAAAATGCTTAAAAACTGTTTTAATTAAGGAAAAATAGTAAACAGTGCTAGAAAAATATGAAAAATTCAGGAAAACTCTAAAATAATATTATGAATCTGAGAAAAATATAAAAACAGGGGCTTATGTGTAGAAAAATGAAACTGCAATACAAGTGCTTATGTAATAAGCACTTGAAATAAGCACAAGGCACTAACTGGGCACCAAACTATCACAGAAGCTCTAATAAGCTATAACTACTAAAAATCAACAAGCTACAACTGACCTAAACCTCTGAATTACACAATGCTATGATTTGACTGATTTGGCTTAAAAGTTGAAAACAGATTTTGGCTACCACTTGTGGCTAATGCAACTGCTTATTAATAAGCTGTAACAGAAAACCAAATGTTGGAATCTAAAATAGACCTGGCTAACTACCTTCAAACCAAAAAACAGACCTAGACAAGCTCTATTGAGCTTGGGACAAGCCCTGCAATAAGCTGAGAAAACTCAGCTTTGACTGAGTTTTGTGAACAGGGCATATAAGCCCTTTTTGACAAGCTTATTTGGAGCTTAAGAAAAATTTCTAAAAATCTACAAAAATCCTAATAAGAAACTAGACCAGTTGAAGTTATTAATCCCAAAGTTTTACTTGATTTGAACCAAGAATGAGTCCAAGAAAAATCACCCCATTTGGGTGAAAACTGGTATTTTCAGCTTTTGACTTTTTAACAGTTTTGATAAGTTGACTTTATTGAACTTTGAAACCAATTTTTGGACTGATTGTTATGTAATATGATGAAATTAAGCTACTGCAAGCTATCTCTATGTTTTCTAAGCACAAAACAAGTTTTTGGTTTTTTAAAAATCCAACAGATGAGCAAATTAAGACAGGTTAATGTAATGTTGACTTTGAGGGTGTGCAGGTTCAGTATTAAGACAGATATGAGTATAAATGAACCAAACAAGCTTAGAACAACAAGTATCAATCACTGAACAAGCCTCAAACACAGCTAAACCAACAGATCCAAACACCCTTTTTGTGACAGATTTGCTTTTTAAACTAAGCTCATTAATGATTTAACTAATATTCTTACTTAAACTGAGATTACTTATACTAGTTACTACTATTTAAACAGGTTTAAACTTATTTGATGACCACAGATTCAAACAAATACTTTATGCAAACTGAGTAAAAAAATGAAAATGAGAATACACTCACAAGTGTCCCAGCTATGATTGCAGCTTAAACCAAACCCAATATCACTATTCTAATCCATTTCCAACCCATTCCAAGCTCTGCAATTACCAAATAGCCATTTCCATGCCCATCTTGCTGTACAGTTGACTTTTGTTGACCACATGACTAATTTGCTTGAAAATGTTTTCCAAGCTTATCAAAAGCTATAATAAGCTTAAGTAAGCTTATTTGTACTTGAATATAATCTATTATAAGCTAGGACATAAGAGTTTGAATTTGAAATTTTAAACAGTGTACATAAAACTTGAAACTGAATTGAAACTTTAAATTAAGATTCAAAATGAATTACAATGACTACACCACTTAGTTTCAGTAACATAAAACTTAAAATTACAGATTTAGAAGCTAATTAAGACATTTTATGAAAAAACGACATTACATAAATTTAAAAACTAAGTACCTCTTCTCTCTAGCTTCCCACTCTTCTTTTATACACCCAAAAGCTTTCCACGTGTCCTCTGAGTGATTCCCACTCATAATTGGAGCCATTGGATGACTGGAAATGATCTTGGCCATTGGATTGGTTTTGGCGGGAAAAGTGCTTTTTGGCCACAGGCTCTGAAATAGCAACTAGGGGGGGTGGCATTTATTGTGGTGGGAAAGGTGGGTAGAGGTGATGATGAGGGGGAAGGGAAAAGGTGAGGTGATGGGATAAGTGAGTTGCAGGCAACTTGGTGGGGAGGACAGGGATAAGGAGGGAAGGGGTATTGTTTGACCGAGGTTTGACCAAGGGTTCAAAAAGGGAAGGCAGGGGTCAAAAGGTGAAATGGCAGGGGGTCACAATGGTATTTTGACAAGTCTTGGTTTATATTAATGACAAGGACTTGTTTGCAATTTCTGAAATCTTGAAGGACCATTTCTGCCAATTTCTCAAAACTGTCACAAGGACCAAAACTGACAAGTTCCAATAGTACAAGGACTATTTTTGACATTTTCAAATTTCCAGGGACCAAACTTGACATTTTTGAAAGTTTAGGGACCTAAGTTGTAAATTTGCAATTTTAAATCTCAAGGACCAATTTTGACAACTCAAGAATCCCTAAGGACTTAAAATGATATTTTTCTTTATTTAGATTTACCAGGGACTGTTTTTGACAACTTTTGAAACTTGGGGGACTAAAACTGCCAATTATGCAAACTTGATACGTTTTTCACCAGATTTTTATATTTTTGCATTTAAAACACATAAAACACTTATTTGTGATATTTTTATCATTTTGATGCATTTCTGAGTGTTTTCAGATGTTTTTGCAGTTTAATTGGTACAAAAATGATGAGTATTTAGACACTCATCAACCACTAAGCAGTACATCTTCTTATTCAAACTTCTCACAAAGGTTGGCCCAAACAGATCCATATGCAACATATAAAGGGGCTCAAAAATAGTATTCACAACTCTGGACTTACAAGAAGCTATGTGTTGTTTCCCCATCTGACATGCAACACAGGTTTCAAGATTTTCAAAAACTTTTGAAGGTAACCCTCTAACAAGATCACTTTTTACCAATTTATTCATTGTTTTGAAATTTAAGTGACCAAGTATCCTATGCCAAAGCTTGGATTCATCAACAGTGTCTTTTGCAAATAGACAAGTTAAAGCTCTTTTAGGAATTATGTTCTTTATGTCAACACTGTATATATTGTCTGTTCTAGGAATTCTAAGAAGCACAAATTTGTCATCAGGCATCTTATAATCAGGAGAAAGGACAAGATATTCAGTGTTGGTAAAAAGGACAGAATTCTTTTTGTCTCACATTTGTGAGACACTAAAGAGGTTGAACTTAAGTCCATTTACAAGATACACTTTTTCAAAATCCAATTTTCCTGTTTTTATCGTACCTCTACCAACAATCTTCCCTCCTTTGGGGTCATTCCCAAAAGCAACATATCCACCATCTATAGCTTCAAAATCTTCCATATTGGACATGTCACCAGTCATATGTCCAGAGCAACCACTATCAAAAATTGCTTTATCCTTTAGCTCCAACTGTAAGTTGCCCTGCACATAAAAGAAAAGCGTTTTAAGTCCATTGATGCACTGCTGTTTCTGGAAACATGATCTAAAGCTTTTATTTTTGGTTTCCAGACCCAACAAGCTGAGGCCTTTACAGCATAAAAATGATTGCCCAATACAGTGTCTGTTATCACTTTTGGCTCAGCAGTAGAAACTGCTTTTGCCTTAGCAGTACAAACATCTGTTCGTTTTTTAAAAGACCTTTCCTTATTTGGAAGAACAGTAGTAATGGTTCTAGTAGCACCAGATCTCATTAACACTGTCCTTGGAACCATTTTCTTGTTATCATGAAGGTGAGAGTGTTTTGAAAACTTTTTTATGATTCACCCTGCTGTTATGGTTCCATGAGGTTTTCTTGTGGTAAAACAATTTTCCTGTAAATGCTCAAAGCTACCACAATTATAACAAGCCTTTTTAACCAATTTAAAATCATCACCTAATTTTTGAGATATTAGGTAGTTCCAGTTTCTTTGGTTTCCTCTAGGCCTATTATTTTGCCTTCTAGGCATCTCTCTAGGTTTCTCATCATATTCAACTATCTTCCCAGAGATTCTAGCACCTAATGATGAGTGTGTAAATACTCATCATTTTTGGTCAAATCTGAACTGCAAAACATTTAAAAACACTCAGAAATGCATCAAAATACTGAAAATATCCCAAAATTGTGTTTTATATGTTTTAAATGCAAAATGAGTAAAAACAACTAAAAATGAACAAAGTTTGCATAATTGGCAGTTTCAGTCCCCCAACTTTCAAAAATGGCCAAACAAGTTCCCGGGATTTTCAAAAATGGAAAATATTATTTATGGTCCTTGGTTAATAAAGCTTGTCAAATATAGTCCTTATGATTAATTTTGGAAAACTACAGTTTTGGTCCCTCAAGTTTTGCCAAATTACAAGAATGGAAACTATAGTGTCTGCTTTTCCCACGACTCCTTCACATACCAAATGAGATATCATCAAACATTTCCCCAAAAATCTTTCATTCTCCTTCCCCTACTACTACTTTATTCGTATATGTCGACACAACAAGAAAGAAAAGAAAATAGGGATTGATAAAAATAGCATCTGAAAAAGGTTCTTTCACACTCAACCTCCCATCTTGTACCCTGTCATCACCAAACCCTCTCACCCACTACTTGCCCTCACAGAAGAAGCACAAAAGCACACTCAAGCATTTGAAGACCAAGACCCTAGTAGTATAAATAGAGAGCTTATGTAGCCATGATAAGGCATTAGGATTTTAGCTTTTAAATTTAGTTTTCTATCTTTAAATTTCGGTTGTAATGTATTTTTTTTTTTAATTAATGCAATAGTTTTTTCACTTCTGTCTCGTTACTGTTCATTGTGCAAATAAGCATTCAAGTGCTTATTTGCTATTTGCTAGTTATTTCTAGTTCTAAAAGTGTATTTTGGTTCTGCAAGTTACTTTTTATACAAGAAAATCCTAGCTAAAAGTCTTAAGAAAATCAGTTTTATGTGTTTTTATGCCCATAAGGGGTGTTTGGCATTAGCTTACTTTGGTCCCAAAAACTTGTTCTTTACCCGTTTGACTTTCAAAGTCAACCTCATTTTATGGTTTTAGTTGGCTTTTACATGATTCAATCTGTTTTCTCAAGTTTAGCTCAAGTTTGGTTTAAAAAAAAATAACATTTTCTGTTTTCTGTCTTGCACAGAACAGCAGCTATAGCTGCTGTTCCAAGCCACTTTTCACAGCTTATTTCATGTCCAAAATTTGCAAAGTTTGTTTTTTTTCTTGCAACCTTATGTACCCATCTCAATCTGTATTCACTTTATTTGCACCTAGGATAGCTTAGTTTAGACCAAACTTGTCCAAGTGGCTCCACTTTTTGATTTTTAATTTGCTCATTATTAGGCCTTGTGATCTGAAATTTGGTATGCATATTACTTAGTTGGTTATCTAGCTGATAGTATTTTTTATAATTTTTAGGTACTGCTTATTGATAGCTTAATCGTGCCTTGAAACTGCCCCCTTAGGCTGATTCTGCCCCTGATCAGCAGCAGCTTTTAAGCTCTGGATCGAGCTTATTTTATGTTTCTTGATTGTTTATCATGATCTCTTAAGCAGCCTTTAGGATTAGTGATTAACTTTTAGTAACTTGTAGGAATTGTTAGTGGTTTTTGATAGCTTGTTGAAGCTTGTGTACGTCCTAGCATCCCTGTCCAAACAGCCCTTAGCTTATTTGATTTTTTTTAACTTTAGTTTATTGGTAGATGTAGTGATTTAATCTTAAGTTGCTAGTAGTATAATTTTCATTTAAAGTGCATTAGGATTATATTAATAGTGCTTGTTTTTCTTGAATCTATAACTGAACTTAAAATCCATTTTCAAGATTGTTTATTTTGTTTGTTTAACTGTTTTTAGTAGTTTAGAGTTGTTAAAAAGTTGTTTCAATAGCTTGTTATCAAGTTGGTTTTTAGGCAAAAGGTTAAAATAAAAAGAACCAAGAAAATTGCAAAACTGATGTGCCCAGGATTCGAACCCAGGTCACTTCAGTAACCTGTCTCAGCTCATCACGCACAAACAACCTCAACCAACTGTGCTACTCTTTTTATCACGTTATATATTGCACCATTTATTGCTTTAAGGCCTTTTTGTTTTTTTTTCCTTTATTAGCTTTATATGCGGTTTAGCTTAATTACAGCTTATCTCCAGCTTATTTTTTAGATTTAGTAATTTTTTTTCTAGCTTAAGATTTTAATAAAGTATTTTTAGAAAAAGTTTCGTAATTTTTCATTAAGTTTTAGTATTTTTAATAATTAATTTTTACATATATAGTTTTTAATTCGTAATAAATTAAATAAAAGTAAAAAAAAAATTCTTAGTTTTTTTTCTAAAATTATTTTTAGTCATTTAGAATGTAGGAAAATTAGTTTTGCACTCGTAGGATGTAAATTGCATTTTTTATCTAACGATTTTAAATATAGAATTAAAATGACTTCAAAGTCTTTATTAGATTTAATTTCCTTAGTGTAATCAATCATAACCCCTTTCCTGTTCAATATCACCCGGTCACAGATTCGTTGTATTACAGTTTTCACACCTCGTTGGGACTTAACGACCCGGGGATATAACACTATACTCCTCTGGATTTAATTGCATTGCGTTCTCAAGTTGTCTGACTTTTATTACGGTTGACCATTCACAAGTGGTTGACTTGTGTAATAAAAGATAGACCGTTTGGGACCAATCAAAATTTTGGCGCCGCTGCCGGGGAGGTGTGCTGCGTACTACGAATTTGAAGCATCAGTGTTGTTGAATATACATCCATTGTATATTTACCATCCTTGTTCATATTTTCTTATTATTATCATATAAAAACAAAACGGTTCCCGAAAACATTTTAAAATCAGTTTTCAACAAACACAAAAAACCCAAAAAGATTTTCTTTCTTATATTTACAAAATGTTTATCCAAAAATCCAAAAATATCCATCGTTACCCTCTCACATCTTTGATTCTTCATCCCAACCCCTCTGTAAACCTTTGATTCTTTCCTATGTCGTATCCACACCATTTTGGTTGTCAATGGTGTGGTGGCCCTCATAATGATGATAATTGTCTCAGTTTTAGCATGGTAGAGTCAGGAAATGGGTCTGTCTATAACCAAGATCCCTATTCTTACCATGACACGACTAATTTATTTCATCAGCTACCACATCATGAGATTCAGACATACTTGTGTGAATTTTGTGGAGGTCCTCACCAAGGATTTGAGTGTCAGACCAGAGACACGTTTTTCTATGAAAAAATCTCTGATAACACTCTGAACTTTGGAAATGATCAATATCCATGTTATTCACCAAATCAGTCACAACAATCATTTTGTTGTGAGAACTGTGGAGGTCCCCATTTCAGCTCTGATTGTCAAACAGGGAATCCATTTCCTTGTAACAATTACGACTATCCATATCACGACCAACCTCCACGGTGCCAAATGACTCAAACTCCTCAGCAAACCCAACAAGACACTTATCTAGAGCTTCTGGAGTTAGTGAAAAGAACTGAGGAGTTGAGTAAAACAGCATTTCGAAATGCTCCAAGTTTTTCTTGTGTATATTGTGGGGGTCCTCGTGATGATTATCAATGTCAACCTTCCGGTTTTGACAAATCTCCACTCCCACAATGTCCCGTCATTAAAAATTCACATGAGAAATCCATGGAAGAATTGCTAGCTGAAGAGCAGGCTGCTAACATAAATTCCCAAATTGCGTTTGAAAAAGCTATTAGGGAATCAATTGCAAAAGAAAAAGCAGCCAGATCTAGCTCTCAATTTCGTTTTATTCCTAATGACAGTGATGATGAGGATACACTTGATATCCTTCAATTCTATAAAGATTCATCAAGTTCATCAGTTGATATCCCAGCAGTTGAGATTCATTCTCAAACAACTGCTATCACACCCGAAGCTCCCACTCACTCTCTAAACATGGGGGACGAGCATCTTGACACTGTTCCTGAAAAGGAATCGGACGAATTCATAAAGTCTAGTGTTGAGAACCTTGTCCCAATCCCGAGAGAGTCACAGGGAACTTCTGATCATATGTGTGATTCTCTTTCCCCTCTTGAGTGTTCAAAAGATCATTTTGAAACTTTCTCTGATTTTAGCGACGATTGTGCTTCCTATGGAAACATCGAGTATGTTGAGGCATCACTCCCACAGTCTGATCCTCTTCTTGAGGAGTTCACCGATGAACTCACTCACATCAGTCCACTTTCATCAGAAAGTGACGATGGTCTCTTTGATTTCGAAGCCGATCTGGGAGAGATTGAAAGTCTCCCTTATAATGATCGTTCACCCACTTCTTATCCCAACAGTCCAATAGAGAATGTTGATCACTTTGTTCCTGAAGAATTCAAAACAACTCTCACTAATCCTCTATTTGAATTCGACTCTGAATTCACTTTAATTTATGAGAATCCACTCTTTGATACTCAGATTGAGGATAGTGATGAGTCTACAGTGAAACAAGAATTCACAGATTTACATCTTGTGATTGATTCTCTTCACGAGGAGTTCGCCGGTGAACTCACTCATATCATATCTCCGCCGGAGTATGATAACTTCCACTTTGATCATGACACACCCGGGATTTGTCCTGATCACGTGAGCTTAAATGATGAAATTCATAATACTGAAATTATGGATTCTCCTATGGATGAAGATGAGTTATTCATGATTTTCATCATGACTTTCTTTCTTTTCTTCACCTATCCCGTGACTTCTTCTCTTCTTCACTCATTCGGGAGTGAAGATACCATCTTTGACCCCGGCATTTCCATGTACCATTTGTGAGCCGAGACTGTCGATGTATATCTCGTCGGTGTGGAACTTTCGCGTGCTTCAAATGTTTATACAAACATTTTGAATGAAAGTCCGATGGAGATTGTTCTTCCACTCTGCTTCCCCATGAACAAATTAATTCGGGGTCGAGTCAAGCTAGCGACTCGGTAATCAAAAACAGTAGTTAAACATGGGTTTTCACCCGTATGTACCACCCTAGTGTGGGGGAGTTGCCCCCCGCTGTTGTATATAAGTTTTCATCCCAAAAAAAAAAAAAAAAAATCACAAAAATAATGGCCGTAGTATTTCCCTTTTACGTTCTATGTTTCGGCATAACCGCTGGTACTTTGAATATTGAGGGCAATATTCATTTCTAGTGTGGGGGGGGAATTCTCACGAATTTTATCATGTAATTATACCACCCAATTCCCCCATTTTTGGCCAAATTTTTTTTTTGAGTAAGTGTTTTGCACTTACTCAGCTTACGGTTATCAGTCCGCCATGTCTAATAAACAAAAGGATTGGCTAATCCAGGAGCAAACGGCTCTTGGTAAAGATATCTCAAATCCGTTGACGGCTTGCAATTTGCCCAAAATTGTATGGTGTTCAGCTCACCATATCTTTAATTAGTGAAGAGTTGGCTAGCCCGCAAGTTTATGGCTTGTGGTAAAGGCAGTTGGAAAACCATAATTGGTAATCGACTCACCAAAGATATTTTATCTAAGAGTTGGCTAGTCCAGAAGCAAACGGCTTCTGGTAAAGACAAATCAAAACCGTTGAAAGCTGGTGATTTACTCAAAATCATTTGGTTATCATTGTACCAAGGTTCTTACTTGAACTGAAACAATTGGCTACTCCAGAAGTAATGGCTTTTGGTAAAGAGACTTAAATCCATTAAATTTTCATAAAAGATTGCTAGGGACTAGCAATAGTTTAGTGTGGGGGATTGATGAGTGTGTAAATACTCATCATTTTTGGTCAAATCTGAACTGCAAAACATTTAAAAACACTCAGAAATGCATCAAAATACTGAAAATATCCCAAAATTGTGTTTTATATGTTTTAAATGCAAAATGAGTAAAAACAACTAAAAACGAACAAAGTTTGCATAATTGGCAGTTTCAGTCCCCCAACTTTCAAAAATGGCAAAACAAGTTCCCGGGATTTTCAAAAATGGAAAATATTATTTATGGTCCTTGGTTAATAAAGCTTGTCAAATATAGTCCTTATGATTAATTTTGGAAAACTACAGTTTTGGTCCCTCAAGTTTTGCCAAATTACAAGAATGGAAACTATAGTGTCTGCTTTTCCCACGACTCCTTCACATACCAAATGAGATATCATCAAACATTTCCCCAAAAATCTTTCATTCTCCTTCCCCTACTACTACTTTATTCGTATATGTCGACACAACAAGAAAGAAAAGAAAATAGGGATTGATAAAAATAGCATCTGAAAAAGGTTCTTTCACACTCAACCTCCCATCTTTTACCCTGTCATCACCAAACCCTCTCACCCACTACTTGCCCTCACAGAAGAAGCACAAAAGCACACTCAAGCATTTGAAGACCAAGACCCTAGTAGTATAAATAGAGAGCTTATGTAGCCATGATAAGGCATTAGGATTTTAGCTTTTAAATTTAGTTTTCTATCTTTAAATTTCGGTTGTAATGTCTTTTTTTTATTTAATGCAATAGTTTTTTCACTTCTGTCTCGTTACTGTTCATTGTGCAAATAAGCATTCAAGTGCTTATTTGCTATTTGCTAGTTATTTCTAGTTCTAAAAGTGTATTTTGGTTCTGCAAGTTACTTTTTATACAAGAAAATCCTAGCTAAAAGTCTTAAGAAAATCAGTTTTATGTGTTTTTATGCCCATAAGGGGTGTTTGGCATTAGCTTACTTTGGTCCCAAAAACTTGTTCTTTACCCGTTTGACTTTCAAAGTCAACCTCATTTTATGGTTTTAGTTGGCTTTTACATGATTCAATCTGTTTTCTCAAGTTTAGCTCAAGTTTGGTTTAAAAAAAAAAAAAAAAAAATTCTGTTTTCTGTCTTGCACAGAACAGCAGCTATAGCTGCTGTTCCAAGCCACTTTTCACAGCTTATTTCATGTCCAAAATTTGCAAAGTTTGTTTTTTTTCTTGTAACCTTATGTACCCATCTCAATCTGTATTCACTTTATTTGCACCTAGGATAGCTTAGTTTAGTTTAAATTGCCTATAAAAAGTGCCATTTACCCATCTTGTTGACTGTTACAGCAGACCAAACTTGTCCAAGTGGCTCCACTTTTTGATTTTTAATTTGCTCATTATTAGGCCTTGTGATCTGAAATTTGGTATGCATATTACTTAGTTGGTTATCTAGCTGATAGTATTTTTTATAATTTTTAGGTACTGCTTATTGATAGCTTAATCGTGCCTTGAAACTGCCCCCTTAGGCTTATTCTGCCCCTGATCAGCAGCAGCTTTTAAGCTCTGGATCGAGCTTATTTTCTGTTTCTTGATTGTTTATCATGATCTCTTAAGCAGCCTTTAGGATTAGTGATTAACTTTTAGTAACTTGTAGGAATTGTTAGTGGTTTTTGATAGCTTGTTGAAGCTTGTGTACGTCCTAGCATCCGTGTCCAAACAGCCCTTAGCTTATTTGATTTTTTTTAACTTTAGTTTATTGGTAGATGTAGTGATTTAATCTTAAGTTGCTAGTAGTATAATTTTCATTTAAAGTGCATTAGGATTATATTAATAGTGCTTGTTTTTCTTGAATCTATAACTGAACTTAAAATCCATTTTCATGATTGTTTATTTTGTTTGTTTAACTGTTTTTAGTAGTTTAGAGTTGTTAAAAAGTTGTTTCAATAGCTTGTTATCAAGTTGGTTTTTAGGCAAAAGGTTAAAATAAAAAGAACCAAGAAAATTGCAAAACTGATGTGCCCAGGATTCGAACCCAGGTCACTTCAGTAACCTGTCTCAGCTCATCACGCACAAACAACCTCAACCAACTGTGCTACTCTTTTTATCACGTTGTATATTGCACCATTTATTGCTTTAAGGCCTTTTTGTTTTTTTTTCCTTTATTAGCTTTATATACGGTTTAGCTTAATTACAGCTTATCTCCAGCTTATTTTTTTAGATTTAGTAATTTTTTTTCTAGCTTAAGATTTTAATAAAGTATTTTTAGAAAAAGTTTCGTAATTTTTCATTAAGTTTTAGTATTTTTAATAATTAATTTTTACATATATAGTTTTTAATTCGTAATAAATTAAATAAAAGTCAAAAAAAAATTCTCAGTTTTTTTTCTAAAATTATTTTTAGTCATTTAGAATGTAGGAAAATTAGTTTTGCACTCGTAGGATGTAAATTGCATTTTTTATCTAACGATTTTAAATATAGAATTAAAATGACTTCAAAGTCTTTATTAGATTTAATTTCCTTAGTGTAATCAATCATAACCCCTTTCCTGTTCAATATCACCCGATCACAGATTCGTTGTATTACAGTTTTCACACCTCGTTGGGACTTAACGACCCGGGGATATAACACTATACTCCTCTGGATTTAATTGCATTGCGTTCTCAAGCTGTCTGACTTTTATTACGGTTGACCATTCACAAGTGGTTGACTTGTGTAATAAAAGATAGACCGTTTGGGACCAATCACCTAACAAAGGTTTTACAAACCTAACATGTTTAACAATTTTTGGTCTATCCTCCTTAACAAGCTTAGGTGTTGACTCAAACTTTTCCTCATCACTATCTGATGTCCATTCTTCAATAATTGGGGCATCAGATGACCGTGTTTCAACTTTAGGTGTGACATGGCTAGACTCTCCTACAGTTGTTCTTCCTACTGCTCCTATAAAGGAGATTTCTTTCTTGGGGGGGGGGGGGCATAAGCACTCAAAAGTGGAGGAGATACTTCATTATATCCTAAGCCATCTTTTCTCATTAAATGACTCTCAATTGACTTGTTCACAAGATCAGATGCAAACTGAAGTTTATCAACTGTGACTATGTGTTTTTCTTTTTCAGCTAAGGCAACATCCTTTTCCTGTGAAGCTTCTACAAGTTTTTGATTGAGAAAATTAATTTCACAGTCTTTCTTAAAAATATGACCCTCTAGAACAGCTATCTTATCAACATATTTTAGTTCATTCTGTTAAAGATATTCTAGCTTTTCTTCAACTGATTTTAGACCAACTTTATAACCTAAATTATCTTGCACAAAGCAAGCAGTACTAACTGCTTCAGCCTAAATAGTAGTAGGTAATTTGGATTCTGATAACATAGTCCTTGCAGCCTCAATTAATGTCCTATTCCTCCTCTCAGCCACTCCATTTTGTTGAGGAGTTCTAACTACACTAAACTGTCTTACAATACCTTTTTCCACACAGAACTGATTCATCACACTATTCTTAAATTCAGTTTGATTGTCATATCTGATTATTTTTACCTTGTGATTTACTAAGTTTTCTATCCTAACAATAAAAGCCTTAAGGATTTCTGATGTTTCATCCTTAGTTCCTAGGAAGAAAACCCAAGTGAATCTAGTGTAATCAGCAGTGACCACTAAGCAGTACATCTTCTTATTCAAACTTCTCACAAAGGTTGGCCCAAACAGATCCATATGCAACATATAAAGGGGCTCAAAAATAGTATTCACAACTCTGGACTTACAAGAAGCTATGTGTTGTTTCCCCATCTGACATGCAACACAGGTTTCAGGATTTTCAAAAACTTTTGAAGGTAACCCTCTAACAAGATCACTTTTTACCAATTTATTCATTGTTTTGAAATTTAAGTGACCAAGTATCCTATGCCAAAGCTTGGATTCATCAACAGTGTCTTTTGCAAATAGACAAGTTAAAGCTCTTTTAGGAATTATGTTCTTTATGTCAACACTGTATATATTGTCTGTTCTAGGAATTCTAAGAAGCACAAATTTGTCATCAGGCATCTTATAATCAGGAGAAAGGACAAGATATTCAGTGTTGGTAAAAAGGACAGAATTCTTTTTGTCTCACATTTGTGAGACACTAAAGAGGTTGAACTTAAGTCCATTTACAAGATACACTTTTTCAAAATCTAATTTTCCTGTTTTTATCGTACCTCTACCAACAATCTTCCCTCCTTTGGGGTCATTCCCAAAAGCAACATATCCACCATCTATAGCTTCAAAATCTTCCATATTGGACATGTCACCAGTCATATGTCCAGAGCAACCACTATCAAAAATTGCTTTATCCTTTAGCTCCAACTGTAAGTTGCCCTGCACATAAAAGAAAAGCGTTTTAAGTCCATTGATGCACTGCTGTTTCTGGAAACATGATCTAAAGCTTTTATTTTTGGTTTCCAGACCCAACAAGTTGAGGCCTTTACAGCATAAAAATTATTGCCCAATACAGTGTCTGTTATCACTTTTGGCTCAGCAGTAGAAACTGCTTTTGCCTTAGCAGTACAAACATCTGTTCGTTTTTTAAAAGACCTTTGCTTATTTGGAAGAACAGTAGTAATGGTTCTAGTAGCACCAGATCTCATTAACACTGTCCTTGGAACCATTTTCTTGTTATCATGAAGGTGAGAGTGTTTTGAAATTTTTTTTATGATTCACCCCGCTGTTATGGTTCCATGAGGTTTTCTTGTGGTAAAACAATTTTCCTGTAAATGCTCAAAGCTACCACAATTATAACAAGCCTTTTTAACCAATTTAAAATCATCACCTAATTTTTAAGATATTAGGTAGTTCCAGTTTCTTTGGTTTCCTCTAGGCCTATTATTTTGCCTTCTAGGCATCTCTCTAGGTTTCTCATCATATTCAACTATCTTCCCAGAGATTCTAGCACCTAACAAAGGTTTTACAAACCTAACATGTTTAACAATTTTTGGTCTATCCTCCTTAACAAGCTTAGGTGTTGACTCAAACTTTTCCTCATCACTATCTGATGTCCATTCTTCAATAATTAGGGCATCAGATGACCATGTTTCAACTTTAGGTGTGACATGGCTAGACTCTCCTACAGTTGTTCTTCCTACTGCTCCTATAAAGGAGATTTCTTTCTTGGGGGGGGGGGGCATAAGCACTCAAAAGTGGAGGAGATACTTCATTATATCCTAAGCCATCTTTTCTCATTAAATGACTCTCAATTGACTTGTTCACAAGATCAGATGCAAACTGAAGTTTATCAACTGTGACTATGTGTTTTTCTTTTTCAGCTAAGGCAACATCCTTTTCCTGTGAAGCTTCTACAAGTTTTTGATTGAGAAAATTAATTTCACAGTCTTTCTTAAAAATATGACCCTCTAGAACAGCTATCTTATCAACATATTTTAGTTCATTCTGTTAAAGATATTCTAGCTTTTCTTCAACTGATTTTAGACCAACTTTATAACCTAAATTATCTAATTTCATTTTCTCTATTTCATCTCTTAAACACTCATTCCTAGCCTTAAGTTCTTCTAAAGTATCTACACATGATTTATAAGAAAAAACAGATTCATTAGACACCTCAGAGTCAGAACTAGATGATGAAGAAGCATAGGCCATCAAAGCAAAGTTGGGTCCATCTTCAGTCTGATCACTCCAGTCATACTCACTTAGACCATCACATGACACCAAAGCTGTAGTGGTCTTAGCATATTCAATAGGAATTCTCCTTGGAGTGTCACCAATCTTCTTAGGAGCCCTACATTCTCTGGCAAAGTGTCCCTTTCTTTGACAGTTGTAGCACTCAATCTTAGACTTATCGAACCCTGCAGTGTTCTGTGCCTTGAACTTGAGCTCTCTTCCAGTATTTTTCAAAAATCTCCTTGCCCTCATGGTTAACATAGCCATCTGCCACTTGATATCAATTTCTTCCAGATCATCAGGGTTAATCGACTACAAATCTTGATTTACTACATGTGTACTGGTAGTAAGATCAGCCAAGAAAGCACAAATAGCAGCATCACTGATGTTATCACTAGCAGTAGAAACTGTTGTGATAGCAGTAGAAACTCCACAAGCAGTAGAATGAGTATTGTGGAAAACTAGAAGGGGGGGGGTTGAATAGTTTTACCAATTTAAAACTTCCTTTTAAATATTTAGATCGACTTATGTCAATCTATTTAGTTGTTTATGTTGGACGTTGATAGATAGATATATAAACGTGTAATGAAAGATAAAGAGTAAGAAGCACATCACCACGACACAAGTTATTTATAGTGGTTCGGCTACAAGGACACCTTCCTTGCCCTACTCCACTCCCCGAGCCACCTACTCGAGAGTTCGTAAACACTACACCAATCTCCTTATGGCGGAGAAGCCTTCACAACGTCGCCTACCCTTTATACGGTGCTAGGCTAACCACCGAGTTCTTTCACACCAAGGAGAACTAATCATATCACAACGTCGCCTACCCTTTATTAGGTACTAGGCTAAGTACCTAGTTCCATTACTATGGAGGAACTACTACCCTTCACGACACAACACCTAATCTCAAGGAGATCCACTCCTTGTTACAACATCATCAAGGATATCACCATCCTTGGGAATAAACAAATACTTATATGTATAACGATGCACCTCATCGATTATACGACCTAGGCATTCTATTCAAATGCAACTTGATTTGATTCATCGGCATCCTTCACTAATGCCTTTGACACAACGCTTGGCACCCTTCACTAATGCCTTCATCTTGACACCTTTATCATTCTTCACTAATGCTTTGACACGGATGATGAGCACCTTTCACTAATGCTTTCATCTTGACACTATCGGCATTCTTCACTAATGCCTTCAACCCAACATCTATGGAGAAAGGAAGAACTATCAACAAGAGAACCTTAGTTATCTTGATGATGACGAAGCATGGCAACTCATGGACTTGAGCTTGCTCGTCTTCAAGAGGTGGTGATCTTGCCTTTAAGAGGAACCTAGAAGATCACACAAAAACAAAAGACAAACTACATAGATCACTTGGATCTGAGGTTAGAGGGTTATAATACTTGGGGAAATATGTATGTGAAGTGATCAATAGAAAGGAAGAAATGGCTCTCTATTTATAGAGAAAATTCTCTACTGTTCCCCGGATCCCACGGATCCCTTCCACTTGGGATCCGGCTAGCACAAAGCCAGGGATCCGTGGAACGCTCCTCTTTGCCCATGGGTATTTTTGGTTATGGGTCATGAGTCATGGGTTATGGGTTGATCCATGGTTTTCTTTCTAGATACATTGAACTTGGTTAAGTGGTATATATAAAACCATGGGTTATGGGTCAATACCATTTGCTAGTTTTTACCCATTTAGTATATACTTGTTTTTACCCATTTTAGTATACTTAGTTTAAGTATATGCTAACCCAATATGTAAACACTAGTTGTTGTACATATGTATTTAAATCATAAAATCACTTATACTTGTTTTAGTGTTTTATGTGAAAGCGTAAGTGTGTTAGGAAACTATCAACTCAAACTATTTACGTATTCTATTTGTTTCGTTAAAATGATTTTACATTTGTTATCGACAAAACATTAGAAGATCGTAAAATATAAATAAACGTTTTTACGACTTATTTGTATTAACAAGTTTCCTGATGACTGTCTGACCCTTTTGAGGACACAAATGCTAGGTTTTGTGTGCCTGGGATTGAACTGGATGTTCCCTTCACTTCTGATTCATACACTTTGAGATTATTGTATAAATCATCCAAGGTCAGCTTATCAAGACCTTCTTTGTTCCTCCAGACCATAGTATGCATGCTCCATTCAGGTGCTAGACTTATTAGAAACCTGAGATTCACATCTTCTTGAGGAATTGCAGCTTTCATGAGTGCCAGTTGACTCACAAGTTTCTGCAATCTGTCACGTGTCTGATCAATATCTTCATTGCTTAGAGCAGCAAAGTTTTCAAACTGATGCTTCAAAAGATTCTTCCTTGATTTCTTTGTTGCATCATTCCCACTAAACCTTTGTTCAATAGCTTTCCACAAAGACTTGGCATCTTCATTCTCACATAAGCTTAATTGATACTCATTAGGTAATCCCATGAGGAGGATACTATGAGTCTTGATCTCCAATCTTCTCTGAGCTTTGTCTTCAGTACTCTTAATGGGTAAATCATTCCCATCAGCAGGTAGAGAATCACCCTTCAGGATGATTTCCCAAATAGAGAAATCCAACATCTTGAGGTACTGCTGCATTCTTAACCTCCAAAGTTCATACTCTCCTGTCTTCAGCATAGGCACCTTTGATGAAGTAACCATGTGTGTTGAATCTTCCATTACTTTAGTAGTAGTTTTGAACACCAATTCTCTTTTATCACAACTTCTAGATCACAAGCTCTGATACCACTTGTTGATCCCAGTTGAGCAATTGATCAAGTTAGATAAATCTAACACAAACAACAATATAGTAAGCTGTCTTGAATCTAAGATTAAACAATATGTGGAATCTAATGTTTAACGATTAAGAGAATACTTAAACACAACTTGTTTCTCACAAAACACTTCAATATATTAATACGAATACTCAAAAGTATTAGGGTTACAAGAACCTTGAAGTGATCGACTCTAGAATAACTCGTACTCTAAATCTAACCTAGGACCTCCTTTTATAGGCTAAGGAGTCCTACTAGGGTTACAATAACTTTCTACACAAGATACATATTATAGAAACGTTTCTATAATTATCTAACCGACTATACAAATCTGATAAGCAGTACTAACTAATTGTATTAGCAGTTTGTACTGCTAGTTATATTCTGCGCAGTCCATAATCAAAGCTAACAGTACTAACTATTAAGCTTGGCAGTACAAACCGTCTTTGCTAAATTCCCCACAAAGGTATTGTCCTTAAATTATTATATCACGGCTAATGTGTCCCATTAGCGGTGATTATTATAATAAAAGTGTTGAATAATAAAACATGTTTAAAATGTGTATGAAGAATAAATAAATGCTATTGAGTGTATTATAGTTGACGACCTGTGTAAGGTCTATATGTAAAAGAATCGAGTAGACAAAAGGGGTAATAGTAAAGGTGTTGGAAATGGATAACAAGGATTAAAGACTGTAAGTTGTAGTGAGAAGTGTAAACACATAAAAAATGTGTAAATATGATAAGCAAGTTTCATATGCCCTATGACGCTTACTTTCACTAAATAAAATGGATGGAATAATGTGTGCGTTAAAAATTAAATTGCTTGGATCCATAGTTCTAATGTGAAAGATTAATGATGGTATCCTTCGGGATGGCCGAGTTAATGATGATTAATGATGGTATACTTAGGGATGACCGAGTTAATGACGATTAATGATGGTATCCTTCGGGATGGCCGAGTTAAAGTTGATTAATGATGGTGTCCTCCGGGATAGACAAGCTTGAAATGTTATGGAAAGATGGATCCAAACTAGAAAAGAGAAAAGTTAAAAAGTGACGTGTAATTTATGAATGATGAATGTAAAAGAATGAAAAGATTGAAGGTTAAAGCGTGTAACGGATAGGTACGAAAGTTATGTCAGAAGTGTATAAGTAGGATGATTTGTGATTTCCTTATTTAAATCGATTGGGACGCCATTTCATTTAAATAAAGAAGTTGTGAATCGCCGAACCATGAGTTTATGTTTCTTTATTTACATCGACTGGGAAGCCTCTCCAAGTAAATGAAGAAGTGTAAATGAGTGGGCTTATGTATTCCCGAGATGGCTTATGTGTTTCGTTGTGTATAGGTATTTGTTGTTATCAGTTTTAATATTTATATTTAGCCGAATTAACCTATAACAAACACTAACGAGCAGTATACCGATCAATGTCGCCTAGTTGGTAAGTAGGGTGTCGATCATTAAGAGTGGACCGTTAACACTTAAATATTTATCAGTATTTTAATCCTAAAGTTAGTCTAATTAAACCTAATCTAACGCAAGGGGGTTTTCAGCTTGTGAGACTGGCACGATGAGTAGATTAAGTAAAAAAACTAATTAAATAAAAGTGAAACAAGACACGCACGTACACAGATAGAAAACAGATAGAAATAAGAGGTAAAGCCAATAATAAGGAAGATATGCTCGCTAATCATTTAGTTATATATGATGAGTACTAAATAGGCACTTTCTCTATGGCTGCTTATTATGTACTGTACTAAATTACCTATATCTCTTGTAAACTCCCTGTCACGACTAATTAAAAATCCGCGTTAATCTTTCCTTAATAGGGTGCATTTAAATGAATAGAGAGAGACAGAGAGAGAGAGAGAGTTAGGATCATATGAAGTATCTTAAAATAAGAAGTAACAATACCCGCACATCCGAGATGCACCGACCTAAATTAGATGCATCCTTATTATCTTAGATGCATCATATTGTGTACAAGCGTTTAATTAGGTGCATATACACATATTAGATGCATTTCATGAATTTCCTTTTTTTTGTTCCTCTAAATGTGACGAAATCACAAAAATCAATTTGCATCATTTTCACTTCAAAATTACTTTCAAAACTCAAGAGGGTGCATTTTAATGAATAGAGATGCATCTAATTCAATTCGTTACATCTCAAATGCGTGGTTATAGTCACTTCTTACCATTTCTTATTTTAATTTTCTTCTTACTGGATCCACACACACACACACACATATATATATATATGCAATTTCTCATGCAAGTTTTAAAAATAAAATGAGAAAAACATGAAGTTAAGTTTCTAAAAATTGGAGCCAATGATGTCTAGTGCAGCTGGATGGAGGTAAGGTGGGTTTTCCCTTCGGGGTTCCCATCTTGGGGTAGACCCAGGTTCAATCCTTGCGGAACCACAAAAAAATTCCCCATTTCGGTTGAGCTTAGGCAAGGGGACACCGGTGGGTAGGATTCGAACTCGGGTCGATTGGGGGGATGTCTGTCTTGGACATCTGGCTTACCGCTGAACCAAACCTTTCAAAAAAAAAAAAAAAAAAAAAAAAGTTTCTAAAAATTGGGCTAAAAGTGAGTTTGTTATCTGATAAGAAAAAGTGAGCTGATGAAATTTAATCTTTTGTTAAAAAAAATAAAATAAAAAATAAAAATACCTTTATGGATACGCCGAAAGGGTACAAGTACTATATAGAACCTATATACTCACTCTGTCCCATAATAATTGTCCACTTTGATTTTTCTGAGTCTTTATTGTTCAATTTTGACTATTAATATTTTTATATGTGTTATATAATACTTGATGAAAATTATATCAAATAAAAATACATTTAAAACTCAATGTATTCATATATTTTTTTTATCAAATATTATATTACATAAATAAAAATAGAGAAAATTACCAAAAGAGGCCAATTTTTCAAGGGTGGTCCATTTTTAGACACTTTTCTCATCTTTTTCCCAAAAGAGCCATGCTCAACTGCTCGACTCAATTATTTTTATGACATATGTCAAGTGTTAGGTAGAGATATTTTTTCCTTTTAACTTAAATGACAATTTTACCCTTATTACTTTTATTTATTAATTATCTCACCTACCCCCACCTAATTCCATCCACCTACCACACCACCTTACCAGTCCATAACCACCACCACCACCGCTGCTCATCTGCTCGACCACCACTGCTCAATTGCTCGACCACCACTACTCAACCATAAAAATTATCTGTACTACCACCACTGCTCAACTGCTCAACTACTCAACCATCACTGCTCAACCACAAAAATTATCTATACTGATCAAAACTGACACACAAAATTATTTATTTCATCACTCAATCCACACATTCAATAAATCCATCTCCACCACAACTTTATTAACCACAATTTTATTACAAAAAACAAAAACAAAAAAATAAATACAAAAAAAAATCCATCTCCACCATACTTATGCTTTTGTGGCCTCAAGGGCGCAATCTTGGAGTTTGCAGGATCACATTCTTCGGGGATGTGGTATTGATGGGGTTGACTCTGATTATGGGTATGCAATGGATCGCTTGCGCATGTCCCTTCCTGATTTCGATCTTAGCGGTTTCTTTAAAAAGGACACCGCCCCACCTAAAGCCCAAAATGTTTTGGCGTGTGCCCTTTTTAGTGGAATCGTCCGGAGTTTGGGAGAGAAGTTTGATTTATCCCCTCGGCAAAAAGCGGTGTTTGAATGTCTCCGAGCTCCTCATGCTCAAGATTTCTTGACGGTTATCCCCATTGAAGGGCTAGGCCAACATATGTCGGCCCTGGAGTACCGGACTATCCTTAAGTACCGGCTAATGATCCCTCTGTTTCTGGCTGATGAGCCTTGCCCAGTCTGCAGCAAGGTTTGTTTAGATTCCTTTGGCGAGCATGCGGTCCATTGCAAGGAGTTACCGGGTTTGTTGGAATCACTCCTAAACCTAAATCAAGTGTTAGTAATTCACATGTAATAGTTAGCTTAGTTATGGCCTTTATGTTTGTTATTAGCCTTAAGCTTATGTAGAAGGCCCATGAGCTTAGGCCCAAGCCCATAGGAGAAAGGAAGGGACTAGGAGTGTTGCCCTAACTTCCCTCCTATAAATACTATATAATAACCCTCACTTGAGGGTTGGTTGTTCAATTTACTCTTTCATTCACACTCTACGCCTAACCCTTCTTTATTATACGTGTGTGTGTGTGCGTGTAGTTGTTCATCCGCCTCTATCTCTTCTCTATCTCTTCTCTTGATGCTTGTGTTGTAAAACTAGTGACCTAACAGGGTTTCAAATACAGGCATGATTTGGTTAGGGATGTTCTGTATGATTTTCTTAAACGAGCAGGAATTTCTTCTAAAAAAGAGGCCCCCGTGAACTTTCTGACAGATCCGCTTGAAGGGAGGTCTACTTTACGGCCAGCTGATATACTTGTGTTTGGATGGGCCGGGGGGAAACATGCTTGTGTGGATCTTACCGGAGTGTCCCCTCTTGTTGGGCTAAGGGACAATGGGTTTGTTGCGGGACAAGTGGCGTTGAAAGCGGAATCGAGCAAAGTTACTAAACACGGGAAAGCTTGTTTAGAGAATCAACACGTATTTACCCCTTTTGCTTTTGATACATTTGGGTTCCTAGCTTCGGCAGCTGTGGAGTTTTTGACTAGGGTTCAACGGGTTGTGCAAAGTAATTTTGCGACCCCTAAGTCACAAATATTCATTTTTAGTAGAATTGGTTTTGCCATTCAAAAGGGGGTTGCGGCACAGCTTGTTGCCCGTTTGCGTGCCATCTAATTGTAATCCGTTATAAAAGTCTGTTTTAATGAATGTTAAAGGATAAAAGGAGAAAAATATTGTATAAAAATAAGGGCCATCTCACGAGGACAGATTCAGCTTGTCTCAAGCTTATTGTCGCTCAAGACCCATGTTTCTTGACAAAATGATAAATTACTCACGAGGACAAAATGATAAAAATAATACAATCTCGTTCTTGACATCGTGATATATATTACATGAATTCAAACATGTATAAAAATAAGGACCATATCTAAAAAAATATCAAGATCTTTAGGCAATAGAAAGCTACAGATCTATATGTCGTATTTGCCTATTTTTTGTTACAAAGAAAGCTACAGATCTAAAAAAAGATGTTGTATATGTCGACACCGCCGGATCTGGATCTTGACACTGGATCTTGACGATGGGTGTTGGCCGGATCTGGCCGGATCTTTGACGATGGTCTTGGCCGGATCTTGTGTTGTCTTTTATGATGATGGTGGCAGGAGGTTTATATATGACGATGGTGATGGTGGCAGGATCTTGACGATGGTGATGGTGACAGGATGGCCGGATCTTGGTGGTGGCAGGATGGCCGGATCTTGGTGGTAGAGAGAGAGATAAAAAAAATCAGAAAAAGTGAAATATGTTGTGTGTTTTATATATGTGTTTGAGGGTAAAATTGTCATTTAAGTTAAAAGGAAAAAATATCTCTACCTAACACTTGACACATGTTATAAAAATAATGGAGTCGAGCAGTTGAGCATGACTCTTTTGGGGAAGAGATGAGAAAAGTGTCTAGAAAATGGACCAACCTTGAAAATTTGGTCTCTTTTAGTAATTTTCTCATAAAAATATTTATGGTTAAATTTAAATAAAAAAAAATTTAAAAAATAAAAATGAACAATTATTCTCTCTAAGTGTAGCTCCTCAAATAGAACAATTAAAGTAGGTATACGTTGACATTCGCATTGGAGAAAATGTCTACGATGACGTTAGTGGTGCCTTTGACCTAACTATTGTAAATTTATAAAACGGAACGATAATCCCGGTTAAGTGTCCTAGTTGCATTTGCATATGTTAAGAACGCTAAAAACGCGTTAACAAATACCAAATCATTATTTTACCAAGTCTGTTCTCGATTTTTCTTGAAGTAATTTGTTACAAGATTTAATTTATATCTAAGTGATAATATCATAGTTAGATACTACCTCAATTTCATAATCATTGTTCACTATTAATTTTTGAAAGTCTTTATTCTTTTTTCTTTTACCTTAAATATTTGTATTTGTGTTATATAATACTTGATGCAAAATATATGAATGGATTGAGTATTAAATATATTTTTCATTCATAAAATTTTTATCAGGTATTATATAACACAAACGAAAATATTTAAAATCAAAGTTGAAAATTAAAGACTTAACAAGTGAACAGTGAACAATAATTATAAAACGAATGGAGTATAAATTATGATACTACTCAAGAAAACTCTATAAGAAAAAGTCGTTTTATGGAGTCGTTGAAAGATAATTTATTGCCTCTTGGGAAGTTGGGCATGTGCACTATCTTATTGTATGAAGGAAGTAGATGAGTTAGTGTTGGCAAAGATACCATATATGTCAAAGCTCTGTATATATAATCTCAGTTCATCAGCTAAACAAACGAACTACATCAACACTTTTCTTTTAATTTGTATTCAATCAATCTAAACCAAACACTTCAATGGCATCTTCATCGTCCTCTCCTCACTCTGCTCCCATCTCTTCTTCTTTGTCATGGAACTATGACGTACTTCTTAGTTTTAGAGGAGAAGATACCCGCAAGACCTTTGTAGATCATCTCTACAAGGCTCTTGAAGATCGTCTAATTCGTACTTATAAAGATGATATTACACTTCCAAAGGGTGAATCCGTTGGTCCAGCTCTCTTAAACGCTATAGCAGAATCGCGTCATGCAGTCATAATATTTTCCAAAAACTATGCAGATTCTTCATGGTGTTTAGACGAACTTGTACATATTATGAAATGTAGGACTGAGAATGGGCAGATCGTTATGCCAATATTCTATGACGTGGATCCGTCATCCGTCACACGTCAGAAAACAAAAAGGAGAGTTTGGAAACGCATTTGCCAAACAAGAGGCGGAGAATATCCTGAAAGCTGAATCATGGAGACAGGCACTTGTTGATGCAAGTAACATTTCTGGATGGGAACCCAAGAACATTGCTAACGGGTAATTTTCATTTTGTTGAAAAATATATATGCATGGAGCATCTCAAAATTTTGTCTTGTTCAAGCTCCCACCAGCACCAGGTACGGGTGTGTTATCATCAGCGTTACAGGCTGATGGCGCCACGCTGTACCAGGCCCAACCCCATAGACGACATTAATTATGTTCCGATACGGAGCAACGGACTTCATATTTTTTCTTTTTTTCTTTTTTTCTCTTCAGGTTCTTGGTTAAATATAGTAATTATCTATGTGTTTATTGTGTATGTGTGTTTGTGTTTTGTGTGTGTATGTTTTTATTATATGAAACAGAGAATATGAAGTGCTTTTTTTTTTTTCTTTTTTTCTTCAAGTTTTCTAAATATTGCTTCTTTTAATTTTAGCCCCTAAAACTTGAATAGTTTGTATCATTTATCTCTATTTAAAAAAAATGCAACTTTAAAAAAGAAATGATGTTCATATCCATAAAAAAGTTTTTGCAATTTTAGATCTAATAATTTATTACTACTCTATTTGACTCACTGCTTGGCCTTTCATCTGGGAAAGACGTAATATTAACACTTTGCAAATGTGAGCATATATACACGTTAATTATCCATTTATATGTATCCAATCTGCAGACATGAAGCAGCAGTCATCCAAAACATTGTCGATGCAATTTCAGCTAAGCTGCTTGCTCCAAACTCAGATATCGACGAAGAGTTTGTTGGAATGGGGCCACGCGTACATGAATTAATATCAAGATTAGAAGTTGGGACAGGTGGTGTGTGAATGGTTGGGATATGGGGGGTTGGAGGCGGTGGTAAGACTTCTCTTGCCACTTCTGTTTATATGGAAATCTCTCATCACTTTGGGGCTCACTGCATTCTTGACAATATTCGGGAGGAATCAAGCAAATATAGTTTGAAAACTCTGCAAGTCAAACTTCTATCAAATGTTTTGGGAAAGCAAATCGATGTGCAGAGTGAAGAACAAGGAAAACACATTATAAAAAATCGGCTATGTCGTAGTAATGTCTTAATTCTTCTTGATGATGTTGATGACCGTAAGTAACTAGAGGCGTTAGTTGGATCACATAATTGGTTTGGTGATGGGAGCCGAATAATAGTTACAACCAGAAATGAACATTTGCTAAAAATTCACAAGGTAGACCTTGTTTCTCATATCAAATTATTATCGAATGACGAGGCTATCCGGCTGTTTAATAGACATGCATACAATGAAGTGGATCCTATAAAAGAATACAAAACACTTTCATTAAGGGTGGTTTCTTATGCTGCCAGGCTCCCATTAGCTCTAAAAGTTTTAGGTTCTTTTCTATACGACAAAGACGAGAAAGAGTGGATTAGTACCTTGGCCAGACTAAAAGATATTCCAGAAAGTGAAATTGTGGAGAAGCTCAAAATTAGCTACAATAGGCTTACAACGGTTGAGAAAGAGATGTTCTTGGATATTGCTTGTTTCTTCAGGGGGGCTTTTAAAGATCATGCGATTGAGATTTTTGACGCTTGTGGTTTTCACCCTAATATAGGGATAAAGGTGTTGATACAAAAGGCTCTCATAACTGTTAATTCAGATGGTAGGTTTGATATGCATGATTTGATACAAGAAATGGGACAAACCCAATTCATAAAGCTGATTAATTTGTTGGTAAAGATTAGCGCTTTTAAATATTGATCATCCTTTTGTTGATTTTAGGTCCATTTGGTATAAATTTGGTACAGATTAGTGATTATAAAACACTTCCAAAGAAAGAGAAAAAAGAAAAAAAAAAAAATCAAAAAATCCCACCGCGTGGGCTGGTGGTGGTGGCGCGAGAGGCTAACAGCCTAGATGGGGTATGCCTGTGGCGTCATGTGGTTGGGCTGGTGGCATGGCACGAAGCCATCAGCTCACCGTACCCGGAGCTCTAACAATCCTGAAAAACATAGCAGAGTCTGGAAAAGCAAAGAAATCAATAACATGTGTCTTGGGTATATAACAATGGTAAAGGTTAAACTATATTTTCATAATCTAAATAATATGTGCAATAATTGTTTGTCGTTTATTTAAGGAAAATTACAAGACTCAAGTGATACATCCTTATTATATATAGATCATCCCCTACGCTACGTTAAGATTGTTTCAAACATGAAGAAGCTAAGATGGTTAAGGGTGGATAAGCCCTGTTCTGAAGCGCCTAATTCTCTTTCAAATGAGTTGCGGTATATTAAGTGGAAAGGTTATCCAGCAAGTCCTTTCCCAGACACTTTTCAACCAATGCATCTTGTTGTTCTGAAAATTGAGCACAGCTTTCAAAAAGAACTGTGGAAGGGTCGGAAGGTAATTCACCTCATCCTTTATTATCATTTACTCCATATTATAACAAAAGAAAATTTCACTCAATTTATAGCATTTCAGCAAAATGACTCACTGCTTGGCCTTTCATTTTACACTCGAGGATTAGAACAAGTGTTACAACCGACGGTTTATATAAAAAGGGATAATAATTAAAAAAGACATGTTAAATTTTTATGTGGATAAAAGGATAAGTAGATATAATAAAATATAAAAATACTTTTAAGAAAACTTCCTTATTTGCTATAAAAGTTAATGTATCATATTTGTCACTTTTTATTATTCTGTTTATTAAAGTTTATTTTTTCTTATTGTGTGTACGAAACTTTTAAATTTCGATTATTGTGTGTATTTTGTGACTATTTTACCCTTACTTTTTTCAAATTTTAAATGGTAAAATGGTCAATTTTACATTGCAGAATAATCACAAAATACACACAATAATCAAAATTTGAAAGTTCAGCACAAACAATGAAAAAAATCAGTACACACAATAACAAAACATGACAAATATGATACATTTTCAAGCAATTAACCTTTAATTTTATGCACCAGATTATAAAACAACGTGTATCTGGAATGAGAAAAAATAAACTATAGATAAAAGTGTTTTTATGCTATAAAAATTTAGTAGTTTAATGTTAAATAACATTATATTGTGATTTACGAATAATTTACAATCAAGCACAAAACTTTATAAAAAATATCTGTGTATTTTATTGACTTAAGATTAAAATTTTTAGTTTTTATAATTTTATTATAAGTTTAACAAATACCCCGTTGCTTTTATATTCTTTTAGAAAAATAACATTGTTGTTGTTGTCGTCATTTATTAATATTATTATCATTGTTATTACTATTATTTGACTGAATGTATCATAATACTTAAACTTATTATATGCACGGAATTATAAATATAAAAATAAGAGTATATGTTAATATGATATGCAAAAGAAAAACACGAAATTTTATACTAGTATATATTTACCACTTATGTAAAATATTATTTCGTAGTTTACTATTTAAAATTCTGAGCTATGTATATTAAAGTAAAATGTTTAGCTAAAGTTAATGAAAGTTTAAAACTCATGCATGCACGTTATTTAGTTAGCATATAAACTATTTTCGATATCTCAATATTGGTATACTGAATTTATCAAATTAATCAAAGTAGTGAACGTAATCTAAATCTATATAATACAAGGTTTTGATAAATATATATGAGTGGATTCATAATATAGTATGTGACATGGGAAAGTGAATGATGCGACATGACAAGTTGAAAAAAGTGAAAATAATAGATACATTAAATATAACTAGACGAGTACCCGTGCATAGCAACGGAATTTTATAGCGGCAAATAGTTATAGGTGCAATAAAACGTGAAATAATCAAATGTATAGCAACGAGATGTCTGGCATCAAATAACTATAAATGTTTCATGTAATGTTTATACATAAAATATGAAATAACTAAAATTTGATTGCAAATGTTGTAACATGTATGTGATAATTTAACTCATATAAAATAGTAAAGTTTTAAAAACATTTACTTGGTAAACAATAATAGCTACCATTTTATTTTCAATCTTACAAACTATAAAACCTTGTCACTTTTCATATTTTGTTGTGTAGTATTAACAAATTAGCTAAGTTTAAAAATCATAAAAGCTTGTGTCTTTTCATATAACTACAAAATTCTTTTTTTACCACATAGTAAAGTTTGACATAAATTTTGATGAATATAACTTCCAAATTCTTTTTTTTACCAAATACATAGTTAAGTTTGATATAAATTTTGATGAATACGTGTAAAAGGCTACATACAAGAATAAGTATAAAAGGTCATATATAAGAATAACTTAGGCGGTGCATAATTTATTTCTTATAAGAATAAGAATAACTTCATTGAGTCGAAAACATACGCAAGTTTAAATGTAAAACTCTATATAAATACATATAATAAATTTACTCGTAAATAATGGTTCCAGTTGTTCCATCCATGCAACAATATCTTTCATTTTCTGTAGAACAAGCTTCTTAAAACTTTCAACAGCATTAGTGTCGCTTTCAATTCTATGATCCATAGAGTATTATATGCAACAATGAAGTGATCTCTTTACAAACCAAATCAACCTAAATCCGATCCATTTTAGCAGATGCTCCAGAAAGTTGTTCGACATCAATTGTAAGAGAATTTGTGTTTGTATATAATAGGTAATGGATATGTTGTTATCTTTTAACAATCAAACAATGTTATATAATTATAAAAGATTTACTTGCATGGAATGCAATATACGTATTTACTTGCATGGAAGCATCAGTACGTAAAAGATCGAATTACTTGCATGGAACAATCTTGCATTAGTTTATTAGTTGTGGCTGGCATTTCTACAAATTAGTTGTGGTATGAGTTAGGGGTATAATAAAACACGATTAGTAGATGTCACTAATTCAATCACATTAGTTAATAACCTATGCATATGCCATCTAAGTAATTGGAGTATAAGGGAGTTTTTTTGTACATAGGAAATTATTTTAGTTGGCGTTGGCAAGTAGTAGTCATCATCATCATCATAATCCGTGATGACAATAACCAGGGACAGAGTCAGGATTAAATATAATCGGGTGCACAAAATCTTTTGAACCTTAATACTGGAAACACGTTTCGAATGACCAGGTGCATTTAAGATGCATTTAAGAAAAATCAGTGTTTTTCTCAAAAATTAACACTATATCGAAAAAATCCATGAGGTTCCGGGGCACCCGCGGGAACCCCCTAGCTCCGTCCCTGACAATAACATCATCCCAATTCGAGTTTCACAAATTGAGATTAAAAAACGGAGTAGGATGGAGCGGGATGAAACTGTATATAAACAAAGGAAAACATTGCACAATTAAGTGTTATATATATGACCACGGAATAAAGCATTGAAGTAAAATAGGTATTATACAAACGACAAACATTACTAACCTCAACATTAAGATCGTCAACATTTCTTTGGTTATTCATTTGCATCAACTTTAACTTAACTATAATGTAGTAGAAGTTTAAAATGAAAGTATGATATTTTATAGTTGAAAATGAACTTATCCGTGTGAATCTCTACCAAATTTAGAATTCTTTTTTAGCCGTGTGTATTAAATTACAAAGAAAAGTCATCTTTACCATGTATAACCTTAAAAAAAATCAACTTAGCCGTGTAGTTAAGAAGGTGGTTTTTAAGTTTGACCAAGAATCAAGTTTTCACTTTCAATGTTGACCATACACCCATTATATGTAGTTAAGATAAACTTTGATAAATAACTTTTATTTACATTTCTATAATATTTCACTCATTTTTTTTATCTCACATCCTTTGACTATTAAACTCTTAATGCTAAATATGTAAAAACTATAATAACAAGTGACATGAACATGTACAAAATAGTAACTAATTCATAATTTTAATATGTAAAATTATATTCATTATGTTCACATTTTTTCACAATTAGTACAATATAAAAATAAAATTTTAATACTTAAAATGCTCATTATTTAAATAAAACCATGTAGAAAATGTAATAGTTTTTAAAATATTTCAACTTTAAAGTTGCACCCTTACTTAAAATAATATAATGTATGAATTAATCAACATGACAATCATATACTTATTTTCATAATAACCAAATCAACAGTATGATAGAGAAGTGATAGGATCACAGAAGAATTTTCACAAAAAGCTCCACAAGCTGATGTGTCAGCGGCTCATTGGTGTGCTTTCTCTCATCTCTCTTATTTAACCCATCATTTTCTGGCACATCTTTTTGTGGGAACTTTTTGTGGATATTTTTTTGTGATTCTATCACTTCTCATGATAATATTTGATACCATTATGATAATATTTAAATATCATATAGTGTTTTTGTTTTAAAAACATTCACATTGTACTTGTTTTATATGTATTGTATGCAATTATCGTACCTAATTGTTAGGCATGATGTTTTATTTTACCGAAAGTTTATTTTGTTGTGAAATTTTACCTTTGCATATTCTTATATGCTAGTAAGATAACAAATGTTATATATTATAAAATATGATTAAGTCGTAGAATAGCAATTTTACAAAATGTATCATTTTGCTACGTGTACTTTTTAAAGTTGTAGAGTAGCACGTAATTTCGTAAGTGTTCCAATTTGGTACGTGATGATTACGTGTCATACTCGAAAGTCTAAAACGTGACGCCATTTTTAGCGTGACAAGTCAATGTCACGTACCAAATTGAAACACTTATAAAACTATGTTACTATTCTACAACTTTAAAAAACTACACGTACCAAAACGGTACGCTTTGAAAGGTACATTGCCATTTTACGACTTAATCCGTTATAAAATTTATATTTGTATAAAAAAAGTTTAAATTTGATCTTAGTTATTATTTTACCAATCCATGCTCATACATCTTTAGAACGCATGCTCAAACAGTGTTAATTACCGTGTGATGTTGCAATATCCGAATCGTGACATGCAATTTGACTGAAATTACTATGATATAAGTTTTTATTATATCATCTTTATTCTATGTTTTTAATTTGTCTGATTTTATGTTGATCACAAGACAATTTAGTTGTATTTTAAGAATAAAGTATTATGAAACACTTTTACATATCTTTGCTTGTTAACAATCGAAAGTGATACTCCCTTCGTCCCATATTAAATGTCCAGTTAAAATTTTTTAAGTCTTTTTTCTTAACTTTGATCATAAATATTTTTGGTTGTGTTATATAATATTTGATGTAAAATATATGAATAGATTGAGTTTTAAATGTATTTCCACTACATATTATTTTTATCTAATACTATAATAACACAAACAAAAATATTTAAGGTCAAAGTTGTAAAAAAAAAATTGAAAAGTCAAATATGGACATTTAATATGGGACAAAAGAAGTAAAATATTACTCCCTCCGTCCCAAAATATAAGTCCATATTTGACTTTTCAAAGTCTTTTTTTTTACTTTGACTGTAATTATTATTTTTCGTGCTAAACGATACTTGATGAAAAATATACTAATGAAAATACATTTGAAACACGAATCCATTTATATATTTTGTATCAATTATTATATATACGGAAAAAAAAATCGCGGTCAAAATATGAAAAGAACGACTTTGAAAAATTAAAAGCGGGCTTATATTTTGGAACGGAGATAGTATTTATTTTGTTTTATTTTGATATAAAAAAAAATGACGTTCTTTAAATAATCATTTTTATCATGCTTTTTCTTTTTAGTACGCAAATTCATGAAACTATCTATCCAAATATATATACAATACAATTAGCCAATGGGCTAAGGCCAATGCAAAGTAAGCCTAGCTAACTAATAACCCGCTTGGGGGTGTTCATCGTTTTGGTTCTCGAGTGTTTCGGTTTATTCGGCTGAATTTTTTTTTTAGCCAAAATCAAACTAAACTGAATTCAAAGTGAAAATAAACAGAATTTGAATTCATATGTAAATATATAGTGAAAAATTCTATCACACTTTTCTTCATCATCGTGTCAAATTGGCAACACGAAAATAAAAACACACCTTACACCCGTACTACATAAACACACATAAACCATGCATTTTGTAAAATGCGAAAAGCCCCGCGTTATAGCCATGACACTAGACCTATGGCGCCCTCCATATAGCTTTGCCGCCAACTATTACGCCCTCCATATACGGGAGCTCTAATAATATTTACAATTATCTTCGTATATCAATCGGTGAACAAATATCCAGATATTATATAGGTTTAGATATCTTGGGTAATCATATCCTAACTTGTGTATATTTGTTTTCATTAGTATCTATCAGCACTGAAAGTGCTTCAACTCAACGAGTCTAACCTAGTCAGCACACCAGATTTTGATGGACTTCCGTGTCTTCAAAAGTTGGAACTCTGTAAGTGTACCAAGTTAGAAATGATTCATTCATCACTTGGAAATCACCGAAGTCTTAAATCCGTAAATGTATCAAGGTGATACAGCCTTAAAAACTTTCCAGCGATCATCCATATGAAAAAACTCGAGAATCTTTACATCAAGTATTGCCACAAACTTTTTGAGTTCCCAGAGATCCAATCAAGCTTGAAAAGCTTGGTAACGTTGTCTTTGTGCTCAATTGGGATCCGAGTTTTGCTCCCATCAATTGCAGTACGCTGTCCCAACCTTATTTCACTATGTGTGAGCTGTCTTTTATATCGCACAATTCGCACTGAAGTCAGTTTTAATCAGTTAAGACATTTAACATACAGCTTAAGGAAGTTGACATTATATGGCTGTTTCTTGAAAGATGGAGAAATACCCGCTGACGTTGGGAAGCTATCAAATTTACAAGAGCTAGATTTGAGTTCGAATAATTTTACAAAATTAGATTTCAGCCTCTCACAGCTTACACGACTCAAACTCTTTAACCTGAGTCATTGTAAAAGGCTTGTAGAATTGCCTGAGCTCCCATCAAGTATAGCTATTCTAAAAGCAGACTTTTGCTACTCACTTACATCTGTTGGAAACTTTCACACAAATTGTGAATGGTTATGTCAAGTGTCAGTTATGAATGGGAGTATTCTAAATGATGGTGACAGATTACTACAATCCATGCTTAAGGTATGTATGTATAGCTCTCTGTTTTTTTTTTTTTTTTTTTTTTTTTTTTGAATATTAATCTTTTAAATAGACATTTATTATTGGATTTAGCATTACATTAATTTCTGTAAATTAATTAGGGAAAGGCTATCGAGAATCACTCTATAGTTATACTACTTGAAGGCCTTCAGATTCCTAGGATGTTTCGACCTCGTCTTCATGATGGGACTAAATGCACATTGCAATTTCCCGAGAACTCGTGCAATGCCTTTTGTGGATTTTTAATGTGTGTTGTTATAAAAGATGACTTCATCACGCTAAGTATTCCAAAGATAACTATGAAGCAGGTGAGGGGTGGTTCGATGGTGGGTATGGACTCTCAAGATGACGTGGTTTGTAAGGAGAGTGTTGATGATAAAAGAACATGGGTGTGGTATGTTTCATTTGGTTCATTAAGACATACCGAATGGTTGGATGAAACATACAAGGCGGTTTCCTTTTCCATTTGCATACCACTACTTGAATACACTTACGTTAGAAACCCATTTGGTGGGTTTGGAGTAAGTCTCGTTCCCAGGACAAGTGGAAGTGGTCCAACAGATACATCATTACCGGAATATCATTCTGTATTTTCCGAAGAGATATTCGATTTTAAACCTAAATTCGAGATCAATAATGACTTAACTTGTAATTTCCAGATCCCCTATTACTCCCTCCCTCCCACTATAATTTCCCCCCATTAGATATACAGTGTTTAATGTTATCAACTTTTCACAGAATAACAGTGGCACATTGTAGAAAATCCCTTTTTGTATAATAAGTAGATATGGTTTGCTTCACCAAGCACTACGACTCATATTTGTAAGTCACTATGGTTACGTACATTCGCTACTTTGAAATACCTTGAACCTTCATGCTTATGCTCGTGCAAAAATCTTTCCCATTGAAATAGTCAAATCTTGTTTACCTTTGCAAACTTAGTCCCGGAAAAGTTGTACAGTAATTATTTGAAGATAAAACTACAAACAGAGTCTCATTGAGTCACTGTAAACAATGATTATTAACATTCAACAGTTGCAAAGGTAAAGAGGACTAATCTATGATGCACTTTTATTAAAGAATGCCAATGAGTAAATTGAAAGGTTTATGGATATAATTTAATATGCGTATGACCGGATTCGAACTCGAGACTTCGGGATTGCACACATTACGTATGAGAGTTGATGTTAAAATAATTAACATATAAATGTTATTATTATTAATTATTTGTCACGAAATAAATACTTAACGATAGTTGATATTTAACGAGTTTTGGCTATCAGTCGTTAAATGTCAACGGGATATGAAGAAAAGTTAACAAGCCAAGAGAAGGTTTTAGGAACCCTCTTTTGGGCTTGTTTTTGGCTGAAACCATAGAATCCCACATCGGAAACCATAATAATCTTGACATCTTATCATAAGGCTATAAATACATCCCCATGTATTCATCCTTTGGGACACTAGATTTCAATAGAAGACCAAACTTCTTCTTTCTTCCCTCTTGTTCTTAGGTCGACGAATAAAACCCCATGTAAGGGATTTGCGAGTGACCTTGAGCATAACAAAGGTGTTTGGTTAATCTATTGTGATCGAGAACCTAGCTTTTCACATCAAATCGCTACTAATACGTGTGTACAAGAACGAAGAGCAAACACACTTGTGTTTGCATATCTTGGTGGGTCGACAAGGGTTTTGGTCGAGATTCATAAACCCTAATTTATTAGGGTTTAGGGTTTCTTGGTTATTGATCTTAATTTGGGGTTTTCATAAACCCTAATTGCATTGATTCGCAAAAGGTACGCATATACTTTTAATTCGGTTAATTAATTTACAAGTATTATTCCTATTACTTCCGCTGCATGCTTTGTTGATGTTTACTTGTTTTCTATAATTGTTATGATTAGTAAAACCCTACAGTGGCATCACGAGCCGTTAATATGTTGTAATTAATTACCGAAACACATAAAAATTGAATCTTTATGATTTTTACATGCTTTTATTGGTTTCTAGGGTTTTAAAAAGTGAAACCCTAATTTTTTTAATTTGGGTCGATCCTTAATTGATTTAATTAGGTTTTATTTTTTGTAAAACTTGTAGAAACCCTAGAATTGCATGTATATTTTATGTGGTTTTAATGAATAATTGTTATGTGCCATGTATTATGCGTATCTTGGGATTATAATTGTTATGAGGAATCCATGGTGGAACATGCATGTTTTGCCATGGATTATTGTTTTGATTAATTGTTAAGTGATATACACATGTTTATTAGTTTGATAAATATTAAATTGGGGAAGACCTCAATATATCTAATAAAAATTCGTTATGTGCTATTTGGTATACTATTGACTTTGGCTTACGCAATCGACTTGTCGATGCATGTGGCTCACTTACCTTGTAGGTGAAAGCCCTAGTTGATGTATGCATTATTTTACGCCTAGAATTGTTTATTAGGTTTTATCGAAATAATTATGCATGTGGCTAATTGTTTTACATATGTTAAATTGTTAAGTTATATGTATATATTATTTGAGTTTGTTTAATTTTTTATTAAAGTGATTTTTTTGTTTATATTGTATGACACGTTAGTAAGTAAAAAGGGTTTTTAGAGAATAGAAAATTAAATGGACTAAATAATGGCAAAATTTGATTTGTTTTCTAAGTATTAAATCTTGAACTTTTAATCGACTGAAGCGACTGTACTAAATGGTTAGAACGGCTCACCCACTAGAACAAACTCAAAAGGGGGGTTCAAAGAAGTGCGCACAGTCACACTGAAAGGATGTCTAAGGTTATGCTTCAGCGCTTACCTGGTCCTATGCCTCCCTGTGCGTTCGATTGGAGCTACCTAGTATAACTATTCTATGTACGAAGCATCTTAGTGCAAAGTTGTAAGTTTCTCAACGTATCGATTAAAACTTTGTAGAATTTAATCTTAGCAATTTAAAACTATGAGTAAGGTTTTGAAACATTTTATGTTATGAAGATGTATGCATGCTTCTTCATACATAAGTTTTGATTACACATCAAAAATTGTACCCTTTAAAATTTAAGTTTATGCCATCTAATGATATGAAACACTTGAAGTTGTAATTTACGTTATGTGAGACCTTGAACTAGATTACAATAACAAGGTGAATCTTTATGTTGTGTGAGACCTCAGCTTAAATAATTTGCAGTTTCTAAATTAGACAATTTAATTAAGTTAGTTAGTGAGACCTATAACTTAAGGCATAAGATGGGATAAAACATGCTTACGTTTTGCATAATTGTTTTGGCAAAATTGTAAATCCCATATTTTCTAGGAATTGAAAACTTGTTTGTCAATTATTGTTCTTCGACAATTACCTATTCTATACTTTCATCACTAGCAGATCAACTGATGTGGTGAAACTATGATAATGAGGGTCCTAGATTCAAGGAAAATTCTATGGTTAATATGAATATTGACCTAAGGGTATTTTATTTTCTTGAAATATTTAATTATTGAAAATACTAAAAATTGAAGTTTGTTAATTCTTTTGATTGTATTAATGCAACATTAAACCGTAAACGTGGTTTGGGCTTTGGTAAATTGATCTAGTTCTGTTTTCAAACAAATGTTTGATCAAGAAAAAATTACTAAAAGACAAACATAAACTCTTTTCCATGGAAGAAGAGTGAGACTCAATCCTATTCCTTTTCATGATTGAGAAATGTATGTTAGGAACATTAGAATTGTCTAAATTCTAATATAACTCATAGCAACTTTAATAGTTAAGAAAATTGCACACCATGTTTTCCTTAAGAGATTTCATTACCCTCTGTTGGTGATTGAATTCTTATATGACATTTTGGTCAACTAGAAAACATGTTTGACATTTTATGAGTTATTAAATTAGAAGCTAGACTAATTACCGCAAAATTGGTAAAAGACAAACTAGTATATTTTATCTAGTTGTTTTGTTTTGACTAATTGAAGGTGCTATACATCATTATGGCGATGGTAGACCCATTAAGGAAGAAATTTCATGCTCAATTTTTCAAGTTAATAGCATTGATGGATGATCCATCATCTACAGAGTAGAATACACTCTTTTAGTACCTAAGTAATTGTTACGAATGGTCTTACAAAGGGGTAGCAACGTAATAGCACGCTATTTTCACTGGTTAATGAAACACTTACAATGTTATCAAATCCAGTGGGAGTATGGTGTATTACTGAATAAGACATTATTGTAACGTTGTCTAATTCAGTAGGAGTTACAAGATTTATTATCTTGGTAGTAACTCAGATTATTTCTAGATTTTCTTGAAATAATACATTACGTTCAAAAATGCAGACATTCATATGCTCAAGGATAGTTACGAACGTTTCCTTGATAATTAAGTGATCCTACATCTACTTGTAATGCTTATATATCTATGACACTATCATATTGCTCACATAAACAAACGAATGCCATGGTGTTTATCTACTATATGATGTTGTTCTATGCACAAGTGGGAGAAGTATTTATTGTGTGCAAAGGAACAACACATACAAATATGATTAATGGATTCTCTTGATGGTGAGGTAAGAGATTAACGTTCTAATAAGATTGTCTTATTAAAAGAACATGTGTCAAGATTATAGCATAGACTACTTTTATGTCTTATGTCATTCAAATTATAGAAACACTTGAAGTTACATTTTAGGTTAAGTGGGATCTTGGCAAGATTGTAATCTCAAGGTAAATCTCCACTTGTTGTGAGATCGAGTGTGGTTGCTTTTACAGTTTCTTAAGTTGGACACTTCATGGAATGACATAAATAAATAAAGTAATCTAATACTATCTTAAATATTTATGTATTTTTAGAATGACATAAATAGATAGAGTAGTATATTAACTTGAAAATAAATTAATTGAAACCACGATGTGGTGTTCATAATTACTTTAAATTATAAATGTTTATGTGTTTCTTTGTAAAGTCACAAACATGAAGTCTTTTCATTATTACAAGACATATAATATAAAGTAATACGTTAACTTATTATGTCTTCTTATTAAGATATAAGTCATTGGTAAATGACTTATAATGTATAGTGGAATTATAAGTGTTTATGTTTTCTTGTTGAGACATGGACATGAAGTGACTTGATTAAAAGTACTTGAGTTATAAAGCATGCAATTGGCTTGGAATTCTATTGTACCATTAAGTTGTCTTAGTTGGTAAATAGGTAAGCCAAAAGGAATATGTTTATCTTACATATTGTTAGATTGTCTTACAATATTAATTCTAATGAAATATTGTATGTATATGGAATGTTCATTTAGAAGAATCAAACATTTGTTACATTGTTTTATTCAAGATAACTATATCTTCTTTTCTTCCAAAAGTTATCAAGGTTAGAAAATTGGGTATTGATTGGATACACTTAATAAAACTCAAAACCTAGAAGATTAATAAGACACCATTTTAGTATGGAATGTGATGAATCATATTGAGTCTTATATTGAAGTTCTGATTTGTTAAAACTACTTATGGAGTAGGTTATTAACGAACAAGATTTACGAACTGTTAATGTGATTTGTAATATCCCAAAAGAAAACAATTTAGTGTTGTTCTACTTGCTAAAGTATTCATAGATAGTCTTTAAATTACAAAAGCAAGTGGGAGTTTTGTTTAGATCTTGAAGAGATTAAATTACAATTACAAAACACATAATCTTCTAAAGTACACTAGTAAATATGTTAGCCTTAATAGTTTATATTAGAAGTGATGGTCATTCACATTTAGGAACTTTATAACGTGTGTTAGATATCGTATTAGAATAGTCAACGGGCTCGTGGATTGGGCTAAGCTAATTGGTTAGAAGTTATGTTAAGCTAGCCTTATATCAATCCATGTCCAATCCAATCCAAACGAGCCCATGCCAAGCCCATTAGGGCATCTTCTACTTGTTCTATATAAACCCCTCAAAGTCTCATTAGGGGGAGATTGTTAGCCTTAATAGTTTATATTAGAAGTGATGGTCATTCACATTTAGGAACTTTATAACGTGTGTTAGATATCGTATTAGAATAGTCAACGGGCTCGTGGATTGGGCTAAGCTAATTGGTTAGAAGTTATGTTAAGCTAGCCTTATATCAATCCACGTCCAATCCAATCCAAACGAGCCCATGCCAAGCCCATTAGGGCATCTTCTACTTGTACTATATAAACCCCTCAAAGTCTCATTTGAGGGGTGTGCTTGAGTGTGTGTGTGTGTGTGTTTCATATGAATATTGTTTTCATCTTCTTTCCTTTATCTCTCTAAACATACATACGAATTCATATTCAAGTCACCAAGTTCTTTACTTAATCTTTCTTATACGCGTATGTGTTTGTGTTTAGTATTCTACGCATAACTGTTACGTGTTTGTGTTGGGTTTGCTTGATAAAGTGATAAGGTATACGTGATAAAAGGGGCTTTACAAAATATCATGATGAGGTCAAATCTGATAGACCTCAAGATGGTGGAATTCTCATTCATAGATCCGCAAGGATATCTCAGATATTTGATATAATGAGAAATATGAATTACAGGATCATGGTAAACCTGTTAATCATAATGATATATTACCTAATATTAAATTGTGGTAAATTATTCATACTATGAATGTTAAGATATTGTCCATAAAGATAATCAACTTTGAAAACTTGGTTTATCTTAATAAAGATGAGTTTCTTCAAAGGAAGGAAAACCCTAGTGGTTTAAATCTTTGTGTAGGAATCATATGGACAAAATATTGTATATGTATTTAATGCATGACTTGTGACAATATTATTAATCACACTTAAGCAATTAACTGTGATTGAATATTCTTTCCTTGGCACATTAAATATATAATGATTATAATTGTCATACTTATTTTCATTGATATGAAAAATGACAATGGAATATTAAAACTATTTCTTGTGTGATTGCTTTTGCGAGGACGATAAGCAATCGAAAACAGTTTTATGAATTCACATAATCTTTGAAAATGTACAAACGGCAAGAATCCATGAATGGATATATGCATGCATCTAGGAGATGATTCTTATGTTTAACTATTAAATCCAAGTTTTGGTTTAAAAATTAAAATAAAATAATTTCTAAGTATTCCTGAAAGCTAGTGGGAGTATTGTGTTTATTTTCTTTAAATCTTATATGTTGTGGGTAGTAACATTTCATCTAAGCTAGATGTTAAGTTTTAGTTTGGAATGGAACTTCACATGAAAGATTTAGAAAATAAGACATACAACCTTGGAGTATATATTTATTGTTAGTAAACATGTGCGGCATTAAATAAATGAGTCTAATAGAACATGATATATCATTTGGAACATGGATATGTAGAACATGAATGAAATATCTGTTTGACACAAGGATTTTTCATGTACATCATGTTATTGTTGTATCATGCTTGAAAGGCAAGATGATTTGACAACATTGATATCTAATGAAGTTATTAGATAACTAGTGTAATGAATATTCCAATAGAATATGTTTGAATCTAGAATTACATTCCTCAGCCTGGAATTGCTCTCAAAATTCTATGGATGAGCAATATATCAATTGTTGTGTAATTGTCATAGCCAACAAACTTGAAAGTTTTGAAGGCATCAAACATTACACTGTAGATATTGAAGTTTATGGAGATTTTAAAGAGCATATTGTTGTTTTGAATACAATGATGCTGGTATAATTGAGATGACACTCGATACTAGTCATGGGAGGATTTCATCCTTGTAAATGGCCATGTGAACTAGTTGTGCTCAACTAAGAGCATAGTTGCATTATACAATAAAGAATAAGAATACTTTAAACTTTAAAATGTTTGAAAGTTTGATTGTCATAAATTGGAGGTTGAGGATGTAACACCCCCAGAAATGACTCAGCGGAAGCATACAAGTATTGGGGTGCTACTAAATTGGTATCACAACATAAGCATAGAACAATTGGTTTTTCATAAATAAACTTTTATTCATTCTTAAAACAATATTTACATTATTAATTAGTGCGGAAAATGGCCCATTATAAAAAGGTGGTCCCAATACATAAATCAGAGTCATCTATGACCATGCCATGCCTTTGCGTTGCGCCTCCAAAGATAAGCTATCACTTCGAAACCTGAAGATACATGCTAAAAGGGGCCAGCTTACGCTGGTGAGTTCATAGGTTTATTTAAAAAAGGAGTTTCAGTACACTGTTTCAAATTTGGTTTTTGATGATCATTACGTCTTGCATAATGACATAAAGTTTATGATTTCATTTCATAAAAGGATTTCATAAAAGAGATTTCATTAGTGGACCATAAGTAGGGTATATGTACATTACAACGAATATAATGTCATATATTGAATCTATTACGCTAGCACTAAGTTCATGCAACCGAAGCTACGACAGTTTATGTATGCACAAGGAAGTCATACAAATAAGGAGCCCATGGCGAGTATTTATCCCAATACACTCGGTCCCGACATGCTATATGTTTCGCCTTGACCCAAGCGGGGTCAACCGAACAGAGGAGTCACCCTCAATAGATCTATTTATAACATTCGCGCTTCCCAGCAGGAATTGACGGTTCATGAAAAGGGCAATTTGGGATCTAAAGTCTTAGGCTAAGCTACGTAATATTCTAGGTCAAAGGTTTTGGTGTGGTCCTTAAAGCATCTAGGTATGATGTATCTTAAAACATATCAATCAAAGGGAATAGTATGCATAGAATGCAGAATTTTAGTAATTAAATCATTTAAGTAAAAATGAACATGTATCTTCCCCCAAAACAGTTATAAAACAAGTAAAAGTAGGGGCTATGAAACTCACCTTGGCAATGTGCAATATGAAGTCTAAAGAGAATTAAATCAAGGAGTGATAGTGCACGGCTCCAACACGCAACCTAATTAATAAGGCAATTTAGTTTTTATGTTTAAGACTCGATAAAGTTTAACTAACTTTATAAATTTTAAATGTTTATGTTGTTGTTGTTGCTTGTGTGGCATTGGTTAAGTTTAGAACATTTTTCTAAATGTTTGTAGTATTGGCTCTTGGAAGTGTATACGCAGAAGTATATCAAGGAAGAACAAGGTTTCGGTTTGATGATAACCGAATGAGGATGTACGAAATGTATGTACATTTATTAGGGCATTATTGGATTAAATGGACATCATAAAAAAAATATTTAAGTAATGGCCTTACTTAATACCTTTGTATTAAAAAGATTTGATGGTGCAAGTTATGAATAAAACTTCTCATTGATTTATATAAAAATATACTAAGTTATATTGGTTATTACGGAGTATAAAAAATATAATAAGTTAATTATATTTCGATGAAAGTCGGGCATGACTCATGTATACATTTTAGTTTTTCCGAGGTGACTAGATGTCATAATTTTTATATTTGAATGATAAACCATTTTATGTTGTTTAGTAAAAACTCGAATAAGATTTACAAGTTAAAATGTGACATTGAGCTCACACAATCTAAAATAGGCAATATTGATCAACAACTTAAAATGAGTTTAAACTTATAGTTTTGGCGTAGCCTATATATAAAAACTTATAGTTTTATGTTAAGAGTAAATATTTAGTTTACACAATATATATTACGGTTTAATACGTGACAAGTCAATTTTTTTTGTCATAATGAGTCGTAAATTAACAAGTCGAAATAAGCCGGGATCAAGTATGTATATTTTTTTTTAAGCTAGATGGGCTCGATGTGGGCTCGACCCAACATGCTCTCGGCACACAAGAATACCAAACTCAAATTCAACAAGTTAAACTTTATACCGATTTAGTAATTGAAACTAGTTTATGTTGGGAAGTCAAACAATCAAGTAGACACCCTTTTCTTTTATTATATTCAAACGCACCCTTTACTGGGTGGCTTGGGGTCACAAACACACGACCCAAGTTAAACTTGAATTTACCAAATCTCCAAAACAACATTAGTCTAATATTACTCTAAGGGAGGAGGGAGTGGTACCCTAATACCCTGGGTGTCACATCACCTCTATCCAATAAAAACCCTCCAACTCAAAACTACCCAATTCTACCCTAACACTACCCTAAGTGGAGGGAGTGGTACCCGATCCTACCCTAACACTACCTTTCACAAAAAGACAAAAAAAAATAGAGAAGAAAGGAGTATACTCGATCGGCTTCTGAGCTCGATTTGGTACAAAATTTCAAGTACCCGATTTAGT
>BPTQ01000005.1:255921386-256125325 GCA_019973895.1 Chrysanthemum seticuspe | reverse complement strand
TTAAATGTTGATTAATTGATTTGTATGAATGCCATGTTTATTGTCTAGAAAGTGTTTCCGTTAGCTTTTAGACTTTTTGTTTGGCTTATACGTAATCTGTTATTTTGATATGTTATGTGTTTGGTTGCTCTGATGTGTTTGGGTTTGTGTCGTTAATGTGCTATGTGATGTCTAAGTTGTTATGTGTTTGTTTGGATTTCTGTACATTTGTGCTTCCGCAGAATCCTAAAAGATCCTTCGTCATTATTTCATTTTATTTTCGTTATTCGTATATTTGTTTTGTTTTAGCTTTTGTTTCTGTTATATCCGTTCACTGGGCTTTGTAAGCTCAGCCGCACTTTTCTTTTCCTGCGGCAGGTATTTAGCATTCAAGATGAGCTTATGGGATAGCTGATCTGGGTTTGAGAGTAGAGCTGAGAGAAAGACTTTACCATAGAGATCTTAGATTTATTTTGAAGTTTTAGCTATTTATGTTTTCTTTTTGAATATTTTGTAAAGGCTTCCGCTATTGTATAGTATTTAAAGTTCTGATATGAAACCGTATGGTGATATCTTTACCCTTGTCGGGTCGGGGTGTTACAACTTATGGTATCAGAGCTCTAGGTTTTAGGACCCTTAGAGCTTAGGCTATGACCTGTGAGAAGTGGGTAGACATTAGGTTTCCGTCTGTTCAGAAATTTTTTCGATTCCTTTTGATGGTCGTTCAGATTTGACTTCGATATCCTTTTGCCTTCACTGAATTAGCCCTCCTTTGTTCGCATCGAATTTTGTTATTTTGTTTTCGCTCGTCCGTTTGTCGATCGTTAGATGGAGACTACCTGTGGAACCGAAGAAGATGGTGCCGACCCTACGTTGCTGCAACAGTCCCTGTGCTGGAGAGGTTCATGAAGCAGAAGCCACACTCGACTGCCGTGCTGCTGGAGACATCAGGATGCCGCTGGAGGAAGCTGGACGAGTCAACCAAAGACGCAACGGCGAAGACATGATTCAACCGGTGGCTGAGAAGATTCATCTACTTCATATGATTTGGGCGTAACTTATGTCACTCTGATTCGTTTGTCATGCGTTTCGAGACGGTTTGATATTCTGTTAAGTGATTTTGATCTGTATCGCCTTTCTCTGATTTGTTCGGAACTCGGTGTGAATCGTGAAGTTTTATCGTTTGAGGAAGAAGAGGAAGAAGAGGAACACGAGGTGGATTCGGATTTGGAGTCTACGGCTACTAGTAGGTTCAATCCGACACAAGAATAGGAATTTCGCTTCTGATTTGTTGTCCTCCCTATGAGAATTTTCTGACATTTGATTTTGAGTTAGGTTCTTCTGTTTTCATTTTGACGTTTGAATCTGGGATTTTTAAGTTTTGTTTTGGAAGTTCATCTTAAGACGATTCTGCGAATTTTGTTTGATTAAAGGAAATAAAACAAAATTTTGGAAGTATAGTTCCTGTCTGTTGTTGTTTCTAATAGATTCGCTAAGTTTCCGTTAGTCCTCATAAGTTTCGTCTGCTGTTTATTTTCTTAGTGATGTTGTTTTATAACCGCTTGAAGTATGGCCATCATGATGGTATACTTATGGGTATCTGGTTTGTTATAGTAGGTTACTGCTATCTGTATGTTATCTGTATGTGGTATGTTTTGTTTTGATGTTAGTTATGTGTTTTGTCATGACCCGAGACCGAATATAATGACAATAAGAACTTTTTATGTGATGCAAGTATTATGACGCCTGATCAACGTAATAATACCGAGATCATATAATCTGAACTTATTGAAGGTATACGAAGTCTGGGAAATGCCTGTAGTTGATGTGTGATTGGACCTTGGATTGTATCTGTTATTTGGTGTTTCTCATGTTCGTTTGGAATTCCGTACCTATTTGTGAGATTTCGTTGATATTTGTTACGTGTAAGTTTTGTACGTTTGAAATCGGAAGTGTTATGATCTGTACAACCTATAGATTGCTATGACTGCCTTAAGCTTATATGTCTCCACATACTTCTGCGACTATAGAGGCCGATAGTATTTATTCCGTCTATGCATTTGATGTCCTCATCATTTGATATCTGAATAAGTTAGAAATTGTCGTTTGATTTCCTGCGTCTCATCTATTCTCCGCCATTATTCTGATGAGTACATAATTATCTATTATAAGTATTTGACTATTGATTTAATTTCTGAATAAGTTTGAATATGAATATTCTGATAAGAAATTCATTTGTTCCGATATAAGATTAACGTTCGATATATTCCTAGAAATTCTGAAATTCGATTCGTTTTCTGTTCTGTTCCGTCTTGTCTAATTTCGAGGACGAAATTTTCTTTTAGAGGGGAAGAATTGTAATACCTGAATTTCTAAAATTCACAAAAAGACCAAAATACCCCTACAATCAAAAGTATGAATAATTAATTCAAAAGAATACCAAGTAATCTATGTAAATTCAGAGAATTTTAAGAAATATCCCACATGATCTAAATAAATATTAAACACTTTGTAAAGGTAATTTTTATAGTTTATGATTTTATAAAAATTAGTTTTGTATTTTACATATTAGCCGAAAATATTTAATTAGTTTAATAAAAGAAATAAAACTAAATAAAAGCCCAATATAATTTATATAATTTAGAGTCCATTTATTTTAAGTCCAATACATTATAAAGCCCACAAGAAAAATTATAAAACCATATAAAAACACATGTACGGTTCTTTAACAACCCTAACTAGCGATTATATACAAACCGACTCCAAAACCCTTTACAAATCGAATTCCAGTTTCCAGAGGTTGAGACCATTTTTCTTGGAGAAGATTGAAGGTAAACAAGGTGGGAAAAATAGTTTTTGAGTTCCAAAGTTGCTGTGGTGATCGTTGTGAGTTTTGAGAGAATTAGGGTTTCGGCAAATAGGGTTTTTGTGCTTCTTTTGTTCTAACGATTCAAGGTCATCAAGGGTATGTTTCTAATGTTGAATTCAGTCCTATAAGTCATATGTAACACATAAAAATTGGCCATGCATGTTTAATATGTCGTATGAAATTATTTGGAATCGAAAACCCTAAAAAGCGTATACAATTAACGAATGAGCTTATAATATTTTTAGAGATCATGAATTGATTTTTCCAGAAGTTGTTACATGTTATAAGACCTGAATAAAATACATATTTATGGATTCGAAGCTCATGTGAATTGTTTTGAGTTTTATGGGTCGATTAAACATGAAAAGAGGAAGGTTTTAAAAAGGGTCGATTAGGGTTTTGCATGAACTAGGGTTTTCTTGTAATCATTGAAGGTAATTAATGAAGTAGTAATGATGAGCTAATGATTGGTTAAACTTAGGTTTAGGGCTTATATTTGAATTATGTCTATTCGGCCTTAAATAAAAGTTTTGGGTTGGTTTTGTAAATTATGAAACTTAAAGGTTATTTTTGTAAACAGTAAAATAAGGGTACTAAACGTATAAAAATAAGTGTGGAGGTTAAACATGTAATTTTGGATATTTGGAGGGCTATTCGAATTATTTAACTAAAAGGGTATGTTTTGTAAATTCTAAAACCTTTGGGCTAAAAGTGTAAAATCTGGTAATAGAAGGTTAGATTGTATAATTAAAGATGTTAAAGGTGCAACATGTAAATTTGGGTAATTCTGGGTCAACATGTGTAAATAAATTACGTAAGGACATGCGTGAGTTAGAGTTAATTTCCGTTTGAGTTTTCGTACGTTCTAGGTCAAAGTGGAAATCATTAAAGGAAGTAACATGTTAATTGAATGCGTATTAAGTAATATTAGAAGTATGGAAACCCTAAAATCTAAATAGGAAGTTGGTGAATTAATAAGGAATACCCTAAAATGTTGTAGTTTCGTCTGTCACTAAAATGAGAATATCCTGACAACTCTAAAAGTATTAATGCGATAAATCCGTTATAATATTAATGATTCTAATAAGTATTAAATAAATCATAATCCGTGTAGATTCGTTGAAGGAGACGCGACGTTACATCTTCGTATTCGTTCATTCGTTACTTTTCTCTCAATTGCTTTAAGGTACGGATATTCTGTCTTACTTTAAGACACTTGTGTTATCATACAGATATTCTGACCTTTTCAGTAAAGGTTCCGTATGATGTTCTTTTCGTTCGCTTTTCTATTTTACTTATTAGGATTTCCGATGCCATTGCTATGAACCCTTTTTTTGAATGTTTGATCTGTTACTTATCTGAACTATGTTCTAGTGAACTATGCAATATCTGATGTGAATTTATGTTAGGAAGACTCTGATATACACATTTGTTGAACTTTGCTATGGTTGATTATGAACTTCTGATTATGAAACTCTGCTTATGAATGTATGATATGCCACTATGATATGAACCTCTGACTTCTGACTATTTGAATATGAACCTTATGATATGATGTTATCTGATAAGTTATATGTGACCTTTATGATGAATTATGATCTGTGTCATTTATGACAATTTGTTTGACCTAAGTTAGTTTGACACCCGAGCCAAATATTTAACTAGTCATGGGGGTTCCATGTCCGTATCAGTGATGCACCTCTGATATGACTCTAGGGCAGTAGAGTGATGTTCTGCCACGTCCCTTATCTGTTATTTGTTATGAGCTCAGTTGGTATTATATTACCTATATTTGTCTGTGGGGCGTATGGATGCATCCTAGATCTGATCTGTTATCCGATATGATTTGTCTGGTGAATGATGTCGTGTGCAATACGCGTCTTCACAAATTCTGGGAGCTAGCTACTCCAATGGTTACTTATGATATGTTATGATCTGATATGTTTCTGGGCTCGTGGTAGTTGACTAAATCTTTATCTGTTACTTTTGTGATTAAGTATTCTGTATGATTCGGTATTTCGAGTGTTTATATTATGTATTCTGATATGATATGTTAGTGAACGTGCTTATGACGTATTTGTTTAAGTGATTATTAGTTGCCATGCTAGGACAGGATTAATACGTTAAAACATGATTCGTATATCTTATATTATGATTTGTTATCTTTACGTGAATGCGTTGATTTGCGAGATGAATGTGCTAGTGTACAATTGAGTGTTTTGAAAGTTAATTATCTGTCTGCATATGTGACCTGCCATGTTAAAATCTGCTAAGGTTAGGATTTGATCTGAGAACTGGTTTAGCTATTATGTCTGCCATGACCTGTCTGCTAGTTCCGCTGCTACAATATTGCATTAAGTGTATTAAATGTTGATTAATTGATTTGTATGAATGCCATGTTTATTGTCTAGAAAGTGTTTCCGTTAGCTTTTAGACTTTTTGTTTGGCTTATACGTAATCTGTTATTTTGATATGTTATGTGTTTGGTTGCTCTGATGTGTTTGGGTTTGTGTCGTTAATGTGCTATGTGATGTCTAAGTTGTTATGTGTTTGTTTGGATTTCTGTACATTTGTGCTTCCGCAGAATCCTAAAAGATCCTTCGTCATTATTTCATTTTATTTTCGTTATTCGTATATTTGTTTTGTTTTAGCTTTTGTTTCTGTTATATCCGTTCACTGGGCTTTGTAAGCTCAGCCGCACTTTTCTTTTCCTGCGGCAGGTATTTAGCATTCAAGATGAGCTTATGGGATAGCTGATCTGGGTTTGAGAGTAGAGCTGAGAGAAAGACTTTACCATAGAGATCTTAGATTTATTTTGAAGTTTTAGCTATTTATGTTTTCTTTTTGAATATTTTGTAAAGGCTTCCGCTATTGTATAGTATTTAAAGTTCTGATATGAAACCGTATGGTGATATCTTTACCCTTGTCGGGTCGGGGTGTTACAACTTATGGTATCAGAGCTCTAGGTTTTAGGACCCTTAGAGCTTAGGCTATGACCTGTGAGAAGTGGGTAGACATTAGGTTTCCGTCTGTTCAGAAATTTTTTCGATTCCTTTTGATGGTCGTTCAGATTTGACTTCGATATCCTTTTGCCTTCACTGAATTAGCCCTCCTTTGTTCGCATCGAATTTTGTTATTTTGTTTTCGCTCGTCCGTTTGTCGATCGTTAGATGGAGACTACCTGTGGAACCGAAGAAGATGGTGCCGACCCTACGTTGCTGCAACAGTCCCTGTGCTGGAGAGGTTCATGAAGCAGAAGCCACACTCGACTGCCGTGCTGCTGGAGACATCAGGATGCCGCTGGAGGAAGCTGGACGAGTCAACCAAAGACGCAACGGCGAAGACATGATTCAACCGGTGGCTGAGAAGATTCATCTACTTCATATGATTTGGGCGTAACTTATGTCACTCTGATTCGTTTGTCATGCGTTTCGAGACGGTTTGATATTCTGTTAAGTGATTTTGATCTGTATCGCCTTTCTCTGATTTGTTCGGAACTCGGTGTGAATCGTGAAGTTTTATCGTTTGAGGAAGAAGAGGAAGAAGAGGAACACGAGGTGGATTCGGATTTGGAGTCTACGGCTACTAGTAGGTTCAATCCGACACAAGAATAGGAATTTCGCTTCTGATTTGTTGTCCTCCCTATGAGAATTTTCTGACATTTGATTTTGAGTTAGGTTCTTCTGTTTTCATTTTGACGTTTGAATCTGGGATTTTTAAGTTTTGTTTTGGAAGTTCATCTTAAGACGATTCTGCGAATTTTGTTTGATTAAAGGAAATAAAACAAAATTTTGGAAGTATAGTTCCTGTCTGTTGTTGTTTCTAATAGATTCGCTAAGTTTCCGTTAGTCCTCATAAGTTTCGTCTGCTGTTTATTTTCTTAGTGATGTTGTTTTATAACCGCTTGAAGTATGGCCATCATGATGGTATACTTATGGGTATCTGGTTTGTTATAGTAGGTTACTGCTATCTGTATGTTATCTGTATGTGGTATGTTTTGTTTTGATGTTAGTTATGTGTTTTGTCATGACCCGAGACCGAATATAATGACAATAAGAACTTTTTATGTGATGCAAGTATTATGACGCCTGATCAACGTAATAATACCGAGATCATATAATCTGAACTTATTGAAGGTATACGAAGTCTGGGAAATGCCTGTAGTTGATGTGTGATTGGACCTTGGATTGTATCTGTTATTTGGTGTTTCTCATGTTCGTTTGGAATTCCGTACCTATTTGTGAGATTTCGTTGATATTTGTTACGTGTAAGTTTTGTACGTTTGAAATCGGAAGTGTTATGATCTGTACAACCTATAGATTGCTATGACTGCCTTAAGCTTATATGTCTCCACATACTTCTGCGACTATAGAGGCCGATAGTATTTATTCCGTCTATGCATTTGATGTCCTCATCATTTGATATCTGAATAAGTTAGAAATTGTCGTTTGATTTCCTGCGTCTCATCTATTCTCCGCCATTATTCTGATGAGTACATAATTATCTATTATAAGTATTTGACTATTGATTTAATTTCTGAATAAGTTTGAATATGAATATTCTGATAAGAAATTCATTTGTTCCGATATAAGATTAACGTTCGATATATTCCTAGAAATTCTGAAATTCGATTCGTTTTCTGTTCTGTTCCGTCTTGTCTAATTTCGAGGACGAAATTTTCTTTTAGAGGGGAAGAATTGTAATACCTGAATTTCTAAAATTCACAAAAAGACCAAAATACCCCTACAATCAAAAGTATGAATAATTAATTCAAAAGAATACCAAGTAAGCTATGTAAATTCAGAGAATTTTAAGAAATATCCCACATGATCTAAATAAATATTAAACACTTTGTAAAGGTAATTTTTATAGTTTATGATTTTATAAAAATTAGTTTTGTATTTTACATATTAGCCGAAAATATTTAATTAGTTTAATAAAAGAAATAAAACTAAATAAAAGCCCAATATAATTTATATAATTTAGAGTCCATTTATTTTAAGTCCAATACATTATAAAGCCCACAAGAAAAATTATAAAACCATATAAAAACACATGTACGGTTCTTTAACAACCCTAACTAGCGATTATATACAAACCGACTCCAAAACCCTTTACAAATCGAATTCCAGTTTCCAGAGGTTGAGACCATTTTTCTTGGAGAAGATTGAAGGTAAACAAGGTGGGAAAAATAGTGTTTGAGTTCCAAAGTTGCTGTGGTGATCGTTGTGAGTTTTGAGAGAATTAGGGTTTCGGCAAATAGGGTTTTTGTGCTTCTTTTGTTCTAACGATTCAAGCTCATCAAGGGTATGTTTCTAATGTTGAATTCAGTCCTATAAGTCATATGGAACACATAAAAATTGTCCATGCATGTTTAATATGTCGTATGAAATTATTTGGAATCGAAAACCCTAAAAAGCGTATACAATTAACGAATGAGCTTATAATATTTTTAGAGATCATGAATTGATTTTTCCAGAAGTTGTTACATGTTATAAGACCTGAATAAAATACATATTTATGGATTCGAAGCTCATGTGAATTGTTTTGAGTTTTATGGGTCGATTAAACATGAAAAGAGGAAGGTTTTAAAAAGGGGCGATTAGGGTTTTGCATGAACTAGGGTTTTCTTGTAATCATTGAAGGTAATTAATGAAGTAGTAATGATGAGCTAATGATTGGTTAAACTTAGGTTTAGGGCTTATATTTGAATTATGTCTATTCGGCCTTAAATAAAAGTTTTGGGTTGGTTTTGTAAATTATGAAACTTAAAGGTTATTTTTGTAAACAGTAAAATAAGGGTACTAAACGTATAAAAATAAGTGTGGAGGTTAAACATGTAATTTTGGATATTTGGAGGGCTATTCGAATTATATTTAACTAAAAGGGTATGTTTTGTAAATTCTAAAACCTTTGGGCTAAAAGTGTAAAATCTGGTAATAGAAGGTTAGATTGTATAATTAAAGATGTTAAAGGTGCAACATGTAAATTTGGGTAATTCTGGGTCAACATGTGTAAATAAATTACGTAAGGACATGCGTGAGTTAGAGTTAATTTCCGTTTGAGTTTTCGTACGTTCTAGGTCAAAGTGGAAATCATTAAAGGAAGTAACATGTTAATTGAATGCGTATTAAGTAATATTAGAAGTATGGAAACCCTAAAATCTAAATAGGAAGTTGGTGAATTAATAAGGAATACCCTAAAATGTTGTAGTTTCGTCTGTCACTAAAATGAGAATATCCTGACAACTCTAAAAGTATTAATGCGATAAATCCGTTATAATATTAATGATTCTAATAAGTATTAAATAAATCATAATCCGTGTAGATTCGTTGAAGGAGACGCGACGTTACATCTTCGTATTCGTTCATTCGTTACTTTTCTCTCAATTGCTTTAAGGTACGGATATTCTGTCTTACTTTAAGACACTTGTGTTATCATACAGATATTCTGACCTTTTCAGTAAAGGTTCCGTATGATGTTCTTTTCGTTCGCTTTTCTATTTTACTTATTAGGATTTCCGATGCCATTGCTATGAACCCTTTTTTTGAATGTTTGATCTGTTACTTATCTGAACTATGTTCTAGTGAACTATGCAATATCTGATGTGAATTTATGTTAGGAAGACTCTGATATACACATTTGTTGAACTTTGCTATGGTTGATTATGAACTTCTGATTATGAAACTCTGCTTATGAATGTATGATATGCCACTATGATATGAACCTCTGACTTCTGACTATTTGAATATGAACCTTATGATATGATGTTATCTGATAAGTTATATGTGACCTTTATGATGAATTATGATCTGTGTCATTTATGACAATTTGTTTGACCTAAGTTAGTTTGACACCCGAGCCAAATATTTAACTAGTCATGGGGGTTCCATGTCCGTATCAGTGATGCACCTCTGATATGACTCTAGGGCAGTAGAGTGATGTTCTGCCACGTCCCTTATCTGTTATTTGTTATGAGCTCAGTTGGTATTATATTACCTATATTTGTCTGTGGGGCGTATGGATGCATCCTAGATCTGATCTGTTATCCGATATGATTTGTCTGGTGAATGATGTCGTGTGCAATACGCGTCTTCACAAATTCTGGGAGCTAGCTACTCCAATGGTTACTTATGATATGTTATGATCTGATATGTTTCTGGGCTCGTGGTAGTTGACTAAATCTTTATCTGTTACTTTTGTGATTAAGTATTCTGTATGATTCGGTATTTCGAGTGTTTATATTATGTATTCTGATATGATATGTTAGTGAACGTGCTTATGACGTATTTGTTTAAGTGATTATTAGTTGCCATGCTAGGACAGGATTAATACGTTAAAACATGATTCGTATATCTTATATTATGATTTGTTATCTTTACGTGAATGCGTTGATTTGCGAGATGAATGTGCTAGTGTACAATTGAGTGTTTTGAAAGTTAATTATCTGTCTGCATATGTGACCTGCCATGTTAAAATCTGCTAAGGTTAGGATTTGATCTGAGAACTGGTTTAGCTATTATGTCTGCCATGACCTGTCTGCTAGTTCCGCTGCTACAATATTGCATTAAGTGTATTAAATGTTGATTAATTGATTTGTATGAATGCCATGTTTATTGTCTAGAAAGTGTTTCCGTTAGCTTTTAGACTTTTTGTTTGGCTTATACGTAATCTGTTATTTTGATATGTTATGTGTTTGGTTGCTCTGATGTGTTTGGGTTTGTGTCGTTAATGTGCTATGTGATGTCTAAGTTGTTATGTGTTTGTTTGGATTTCTGTACATTTGTGCTTCCGCAGAATCCTAAAAGATCCTTCGTCATTATTTCATTTTATTTTCGTTATTCGTATATTTGTTTTGTTTTAGCTTTTGTTTCTGTTATATCCGTTCACTGGGCTTTGTAAGCTCAGCCGCACTTTTCTTTTCCTGCGGCAGGTATTTAGCATTCAAGATGAGCTTATGGGATAGCTGATCTGGGTTTGAGAGTAGAGCTGAGAGAAAGACTTTACCATAGAGATCTTAGATTTATTTTGAAGTTTTAGCTATTTATGTTTTCTTTTTGAATATTTTGTAAAGGCTTCCGCTATTGTATAGTATTTAAAGTTCTGATATGAAACCGTATGGTGATATCTTTACCCTTGTCGGGTCGGGGTGTTACAATGCTAATCTTCTTGTGCTCCATCTTCTCTTACCACCATTCAGCAACTTACTCCATCTTTCCTTTTCCCTTCCTGGTTACGATATGTGAAGAAGTACCATGAGTTGGTACCCTAAGACCAAGAACCACCTCTCTGTCACGAGGGAGTGGTGGGTTTCTTGCTCGAGGTCTTGGATGGGGGTTAGAAGATGAAGGTTTGGAGTTTGAAGGTCTCTTCTTAGAAGATTCATCAGAGTCTTCTGAAGCATCACTTGGATTCACAACACTATCATCTTCAGATGATGGGAGAAATGGAGATTTTCTTGGTCTTGGTTCTAGTGGAGGCAAATAGGTTAGCCATGGGTTTCCATCTTCACTTGATGATGAAGATGATGAAGAGGATGAGGAGGTGGTTAGATCAACCACTTCTGGTTTGTTCCAACTAGGGTTCCACATTTTGAGTGATTGGGGATTTTGGTGAAATTAGGGTTTTTCTCTTTTGATTGGTTTGGGCGTTCTATGATATTTGGGTGCTTTTTATAAGTGAGGATTAGGGTTACTGAAGTAACTAAGGGGCAGGTTAAATGTGGTTGGATAGTTAATGAGGATTTTGGGGATTGGACTGAGATATATTCTAGAAGTTGACTATGTTGACTTTACTGTTCTAACCTCGGATAGGTTGTTTGTAACCACTTCTGGCTATTACTAACCACTGACAGCTATACTCTTTGTCTTTGTGTTTGTTTTGTGTTGTCTTGCAGGAAAGAAGGATGTGTGTGCATAAGGAGCTAGTGTGTTTGCTGCTTATGTTTGTGTTTAAAAAAATAAAAAATAAAAAAATAAAAAAAAAATAAAAAAAAAATGTATATATAGTTTTTGTGTTATTGATGATTGTTGTGTAATCCTTCATATCTTGTGAGATACCATTTCATTTGGCATTGATTTACTTGCTCTAATGTTGATCAGTTGGAAGGAGTGATTATCTGTATCCACGGATAGTGTGTTACAACTGCGGACAATGTTGTGGAACAACGGATAGTGTGTTCCTCTGTTTTGATACTTCAGGGGTTGTTTTTGACACTTTGGCAAAAGTATATATATCACTTCCCAAACTCACGGATGGATCACTTTCACTTGCAAATATCCTAAACCCTAATCACTTTGGTTGATTTCTTCACAAACCCACTTAATTCATATCCCTCATCACAATGGCTGAGTTGTACTCTACTTCACATAATCTTGTTGCTATTCTCACCAAAGATGCTCGCTCTGAAGGGTTTCATCAAATGATTGATTTCCTTGTTCATAGTCCCATTCACTTTGCTTTAACGGTTGAACCTACCATTTTCAAAACCTATATACGACAGTTTTGGAAGAATGCTACCCTTGAGGAGGTTAATGGGTTGGAGGTTTTTAGTACTAGGGTGGATGAGCATGCTATTTCGGTTTTTGAGGAGCTTATTCGAGAAGTTTTGCGGCTTGATGATGCTGATGGTGTTGATAACCTTTCTGATGCTGAGATTGTGGCTGGTTTAGAGCGATTAGGATACACATACAGAGGTGAAAAGGTACAATTTTTTAAGAATATGTTTTCTCCACAATGGAAGTTTTTGATTCACACTTTGTTGATGTGTATGAGCAATAAGACCACAGGCTTTAATGATTTTCCTTCCAAAATTGCTACTGCTATTATTTGTTTGTCAGATGGAAGGAAATTTAATTGGTCTAGGATGATTTATGAGGGGTTAGTGCAGAATATTTGGAAGAAGGGAAAGTATTATTTGTATCCTCGATTTGTTCAATTGCTTGTGCAACATCAAATCCAGGATCCTATTGAACATGTTAGAGAGTATGAGGTAAATCGTATGATTCCTCGAGTGTTTGCTTATATGAGGAATCCGCCACAGAACGTTGTTATTCCAGATGTTCCTTTGTTTCCTCACATGTTAAATTTTCCTACTGATTCTGAGGTTAATGAGGCTAGGAGAACACAGGGCACTCAGCTTCCTCAGGCTAGTGTTAGTGGTATGGTTAATGAGGCTGTCACACGGTGTGGAGGTGACATGATTGGAAGGGCTTCCACTACTGATTCATGCTTAGATGCTGGTCAGGATAGTGGAAACATCCATAAGACCCAACCTTTGGCAACTCCTAATGTGGAAAGTTCTTTAGAGCTTACCACAGGTGGAGGTATCCCTAGCCAACTGGCTACTACAGGGTACATAGATGATCAGGCTCGGTCTGGTGCTATGTCTTTTATATCCAAGGATTCACCGCTCGGAGCAGTTAACACAGCTCGAAGTGATGAGGATAGATTGGAACCTGATAATGAATTGACGGTTGATGACTATGTACATGAGGACTTTTTCGATGATCCACCTCTCGGACTAGATAACACAGGTCGAAGTGGGGAGGATATTCTTGAACGAGTAAATGAATTGACGGTTCAGTGTGCTAAAATGGAGAATAAGATTTCTAGTCTACAGGAGGTCACTGTGCTTCAGGGTAAAACTATTCGGAGATTAAAGCATAGGGTCTTGGTTTTGGAAAGAGTGAAAAGACCTGGACTTGCTGTTTTGAAAGCTTTGAGGCGTATGAAAAAGAAGGTGAACTCTTCTCCTACTTTGAATGTGGATGATGTATCCAAACAGGGGAGGAGTGATGGCATGACTTCAGGGGAGGCTGGGAATGTATCTGTTGGTGTTACTATGGAAGAAGATGTTGACAGTGGAGATCTCGAATTTGTAGTTTCTGATAAAGCTGGGAATGCTGTTGTTCTTGAAGAATTGAGGAATGTTGACATAGTACAGAACACAACCACTGATAGTATATCTGAAATCCCGGTTAGTACTTTTGTAACCACTGATGTTGTTTCAGATTTGGCTACTCTAGTCATACCTACTGCTATCACAACTACTTCTACTGTTGTTACAACTCTTTCTGAATTACCATCTAAACCTAAAGAAGTAGAGAAAGAGGCTGCAAGCACATTGATTAATTTGAGCAAAACATCATCAATACCTACATCAATAATTGCACCTGCTTTATCTATTCAGTCTACTGCTACTAAATCAAAAGGTAAACCAAAAGGTAAAAGTTTGGTTATTGGTGAACCTTTGAAGAAGAAAATGATCAAATCTAATGTTGGAAAAGGCAAAGAAGTAGTACTGAAGTTCAAAAATAAAGCAGAACAAGAGGCTTATGATAAAGAGCTTGCTAGAAGTATGGAAGAGGAGGATAGAGCAGCTTTGGAGAAGAGAAAGAAAGATGAAGAAGAAGCTAGTCAGAAGATATTAGCTACATGGTATGAATCTCAAAATTATCTTAAAGCTTCAGAATTGATCAATGATGAATATACACTACAAGAATGGGCTTTGTTCGATGATGAAGAAAAGGCTAGACTTCTGGGAATGTTGGCAAAGAAGGTTAGTAGAGGAAAGAAGAAAATTGTAAGAAAGAAACCTCCTTCTATTGCTCAGTTAAGGAATGTTTTGATGAGGATTGTCAAGAATTCTGGTATATATGTTTCTGAAAATCTTAGTACCTGTTCATTTAAAAGAATGGTGGAAATCTATGAGACATGTATGAGAATTAACAATAATGATTTCTGTCCGATGAATTCTCAAAAAGAGGAAGAGTGGATTAAAGAGCATGATGCATGGATGGAAAGTAAACGAAAAAGAAAATCTAAGGTTCAGGAGACATCTGATTCTAAGAAGTTGAAAGTTGTTGCAGAAGTGAATCAAATCATCTCTTATGAGTTTAATCTTTTAGATGGCAGTGAAGGAGTTTGGAAAATTCAAAGACTCAATAATGATGTTTCTGAGTATAATAAATTTTCTCAAATGCTTCAATATTTTGATAGAGATGATTTGATGAATCTTTGGGTACTTTACAAGAATAATTTTGGTGAAGTACATCCTGATGATTATCATGAGAGGCTGATGTATCATAATTTGAAGATTCTATTTGAGCCTACTCATGATGAACCTGAATGGCAAGGACTCTACAATGGTCAAGTTACTCATTGGTTTTTATATCAAACTTGTGGAGTTCATGTTTTAACTGTTTCTGGACAGATTATTTATATGCTTGTAGAAGGTGAATATCCTAAATTGAATAATCATCCAGGAATTATTGCTCAAATGTTGAAGCCGGGTTGTTTCAAGATGTTATTGTCCTATGATAGTCAAGCTTATGACTTGTTGAAGAAGTATGAGAAGATACTTAAAAGTAAGTGTTTGGTTACATCCTCCACATCAGATGTTTTGACCTTAAAAGAAACTTGAAGATTCTGTTAGAATTTATCAAGTTTAAGGGAGGATTGTTGGGTTTTAGGTTCCTTGTATGATGAATTACTTTAAGTAATGGAACCACGGACAAGCTTGAAGACAACCACGGACTGAAGAAGTGTAACCACTGATGAAGATAACCGCGGCTAGTAGTATTGTGTAACCACTGATAGTATATTGTAAGCACTGCTAGTTCCATATAGTCGGTTAGTTTATTGTATCAGATAAATATGGAAAAGATATTTATCTTGTAGGTTACGTATTGTATATTGTATAGGACTCCTTAGCCTATAAAAGGAGGTCCTTGGCTAGGTTAGATATACGTATGTTTTATATCTAAGGTCGATACACTTCAAGGTTGCAAAACCCTAATACTGTAAGAGTATTCGTATTAATAAATAATATTGAGGTGTTGATTGTTAACTGTTCTTCTTCTTAAGTGGATATTAAAAGGAATAGCAATACTAAGATTACATAATAACAGTCCATTACTTTTACAAACTTATACAAAACAATTTGAGAGATTTAGAGAATAATCATTCCAAGCTTGTCCGTGGTTACCCTCTTCAATCCGTGGTTACACTCTTCAATCCGTGGTTACATCAAGCTTGTCCGTGGTTCCAGTACTTGGAGTAATTCATTATTCAAGGAACCTAAAACCCAACATATGTCACATTGAATGAGACAAACAGATTTAACTGGATGAGATGATTAAACAAAATTGTTTTCAACAATACATATGTCACACTGGTTTACAAAACATACAACATTCGTTTACAATATATTATGCTCAGTTACCTACTACCATTTGCAACTACTATTACAGTTTCAACTACCAAAGTACAAAGCCCACTACCAAAGTACCAAAGTTATGCCAAACTACAAAATACATTTGCAACCACCAGTTGAGTTATTTGAACTTGTACATCAATGAGTTATTTCTACCAACTACTACAGCTTCTCACATTTCAACGCCACATTTCAACCCCAGCTTCAATCAATTTGTGCCAAAGGTACTTCAATCTTGTACTTCCAAAAGAAATCTACCAATCGCTCCCTATATGCCAAAGCTGCCAAAGTAGGATTACCATCCGCCAATGGAAGATTATTCGACAACCTATACAAGTTTATCATCACCCATATACCGCAGTCACCATAAAGAGGGCCTTGCCTTGGCACATTATCCGCATACCGGAAGGTGATGGAGTAATGTTTTGGATCAATTCCCTTTTTTTCCATTACTTCGGTTTCTTGTAAAAACTTTGGAATTTTATATTCAAAACATCTCCTCATGTTGAGCCACCAAATTCGATTTTCAACTAGAGGCCTGGAGAGGCTGTCATATATTGTTATGACACCGGAACGTAGATGGAGTTCTCCCAGAACCCAATGTACATTATCTTCGTTGATAAGAAAATATACCTACAATATAAAGTTGAGTTAAAAATCTGTTTTTGCACAACTACCTGTTCTGCATCAGTTATTTTTAATCTGTGTAGATGCCCTTCCCAAGTTACATTTTTAGGATTACCACTATTCTAACTTTGTTGTTGTAGTTTGCTTTTGGTTTTGAAAGTCTTTTTTCAGCTAGAAAATAAGCTCCAAAAACAGCCTCACATTACCTTATTTAGGAATTTCCTTAAACCACTAGAAAATGACTTTTCAACCATATGTGTGATCAACGCGAAAACTAAAGGTTACTTATTATGGTCATGCCTGATTGTGATCTAATAAATACTACATATCAATTAGAACCATCAAATACTACTATACGAATATCAAAAATTTCTTAAACACACCTTTTCAACAGATTGAGCAAACCAGGGGAGACCATAAGTTACTCCGTCAGCAAAAAAACCCGGCATCCTGTTGGTGAGAATCATGGAGCTAAAAAATGGACCTGCCATGGCCCAATCAGCATCGGCAGGTCTAAAATGCCATAGAAAAATTATCCATAGATCAAGATGCTGCCAAAAAAAATAAAAATAAAAATAATAAATTACCTAAGTAGTTAACATTATCAATAAATATTAAAAACTGTTATCATGAAATTTACCGTATCAGAAAGCCATCCATTTCTATACTTCCTGATGCCCACCAACCTTTCCCAAAAATCATGATATGCATAAATGCCATCTCCTCCCCATGGAAAATAAAATCTCCTGTCCTCCTTTTGATTCAAAAAATCCATAATTTCTTTCGGGACAATCACTCTTAATTGTCGCGAACCTGTCGGACGAGTTAGATCCTGCAGATATATCATACAGAATCGTCTAGTCCAGAGTACTTAACCACCGTTACAACATCTGCAATAAATAATAAGTAAAATAAGTTACCTCATTCCACGGGGGAATCTCTTCACCACCATGTGAAAACAACGGCTAAAAACGCTTAACACATTTCTTCTTCCTGGCACGGACTTTAGGCTTTTGTGGAGTGGTTGAAGGCTGCTTCGTGTACGGGTCTTGAAGATACCTGCTCGCTCTAGTCTCTCGGGCATAATTAACCGGTATCTTTTTAATAGATGCCTGCCCGTCACCATAACAGTAGATATCAACTAAATTCTCGTTATGGTCATTGCTAGGGGTACAATCTGGAACATTCATTGCTGATTTATCCTGATCATCATTGCTAGGAACAGAATCGGGATGCTTCGTTGCTAATATCTCCATATCATCATTACTAGGAACAGAATCTCGATCCTTCATTGAATGAGACTGCAAATCATTGTCTTTTTCCTGTATTAAAAAAAAATAATAAATAAAAATAAAGAAATAAATAAAATAGCATAAAAAGATTGTCTTATTTGATTTTAAAACCAGAAAAATGTTAAATTTACCTTTTCAGGAGTATTAAATACACATATTTGCATAAGAGTCTCCACTGCCATTAAATCTTGTTCGTGAAGCGGATCACCCGTATTCTTCAATGCCCCTTCTTCCTCTTGTTCCTCTACTACCTGTAGAAATACAATTAATCAAGCCATTCTATTTCAGTAAACTGATATATGATCAAATAAACATGTTTCGGTCATACAAACGGTGAATATGGTTAAAACTGACTACCTGATTATCAAACGGTGTGTCAAACATGTTTTTATATTCTGAATCCAATATTTCAGGATCAGCTTCGTTGATTCCACCGTTATAATAATCATGTTGAATATCCATGTCAGGATGCAATTTGACATCATTATTTGAGGGCTGCATAAGAAATATAAAAATCCATAGTCTCGTTATTGTATGACGAGTGTTATGTAATAATATCCATACTCTCGTTATGTAATAATATTACCTTTTCTTCATTTGCATTGTCAGGTTCAAGAGAGGGCTGCACATTATCGTTGGAGCTGTTCTCAACCTTTCGACTAGTGGGCTCCACACTATCATTAAACCTGTTATCGACCTTCACACTAGTGGGCTCCAAAATCTTGTTCACAGAGGGCTCAAAAGTCTCGTTCACAGAAGGCTGCAAAAATTCAACTAATCTTAGCCCTTCACAATCTTCTTGTAATAATATACGACATGTTGATAAGGAAACAAAATTCAAGAACTTACCTTTTCTTGATTTGCAGTATTAACAACATTTGGTTCATCATCATGTACACTACAAGGCTCCATAGTCTCGTTAGTGCCATTCTTAACAAGTTGCTCAAGTGCTGCTATACGTCTCCCATAGAATGCTTCAATATACTCAATCCTCTTTATAAGCTCACCTCGAGGTTCAGAATTTTCTGATAATCTACTAGAGGACTGCAAAAATAAGGTAATATATAATAATCTTATTTACACATTCAATGTAAAAATAAAATTTTGTTTATAAACAACAAACCTTTGAGTCTTGATCAACTTCACTCGACATCTGCATAAAAGATGCATCCTTGGGGGGTTTCACACATTTCTCAAGTGCACTTAAACGCCTCCCAAATGAACGCTTAATAACCTCAACCTTCTTTGCAAGCGCTGGGTCATCCAATCCTTCATAGCCATGCACCTCAGTGCGAACATGTACCTCACGGTGGACCTCACGGTGAACCTCCGTGTGAACCTCCGTGTGAACATGTTTACGCGGAATAACCTTCCTCTTTTTCAAAGGTCTATGAGATGCATCTTCTGTTGACCCATTCTTGAAATAGTCTAAACTACATGTCCACCATGATGTATTGATCTCCTTTTCAGTGGGGACAAGTGTATTAATTGACTCTCTAGAATAGAATAGCCTCTCACAATCACCTTTTGTAAATGTTATACCATTACTCCATGAAACACAACGGGGTACAACATCATCGACTTTGTGCCACCAATTTGTAGCATTCGGAAAAAGTTCCAATAACCATATCTGTAAAATTTTTAAAACCATTAATGTTAAATAAATAAGCTAACTTAATGGCTAGTTGTAAACTAAATTAATGTCCAATAACCAGATATGTAAAGTTTATAAAACTATATCTGTAACAACTTGTGTATGGGAACGTAACAAAGATATATCTGTAACAACTTGGGTCAACATTTACACTGCATTGACATAAATGAGGCAAGCAATACATGAGACAAGCAATAAATGAGACAAGCAATAAATGAGAAAAGCATGCAAACCTTAAAGACGAAAACAAATCCATTCAAAGAATATTGAGGCTTGTATTTTTTCCCGTATGTTGCAATTTTTTGCAAAATATCCTTACGGTGTCTTGAATCAACATTATACACCCTAACGTGAAGCTCTTCCCAAATATATTGTCCCCAAGGGAAAGCATCAAAAGCACACAAATCATCCACTAGAGCCAAAATCTCATAGGGTATAACATGCCTAAGCTCATTACCCATGAATACATACTCTAAAGCCAGCAACAGACAAACACGGACTGAATCATCATGAGATAGCTTTTTAAAATCCTTATCCTTCTCAAGAAGTGCTTTAAGATCTTCACCCTTTATTCTTGGTAGAGTAGGAAATACCCGGTTATGGAAATTTGAGACACTCTCACTCAAATGGTCTAAAGAAGGATTTCCAAATTTGAAACCGGTTAACAAACAAAATTCCCTCCTACCAAACTCTAATGTATTGTGACCAATATCAAAAATAAAAGGCGTATCAGTAGTAGCATCTTTGATATCCCTTTGGTGTTGAAGCAAAAAATTCAGGACAAGATTATCATGGTCCTCCGTTCTAATATCCAACCAAGGGCCAAAAACACTACTTTGAAACTTGTTATACCTTTCCTTTTTTTCAGACAACTTCTTGGATATTGTTTTCAGAAGGTGTAGCTTAGTTCTCAAACTAACCTTCGAATCATAAACCTAGGTTAACAAAAAACAAAATATTAAAAATAAAACTAATTTATACATGATACTAGCTACCAGATTATTCAGTCTTCATGGGTATATTGTGTTACTAAAAAATACAAAATACCAACTATTTTCAACCAAAATTGATATACCCAAACCTAACTAAATGATTAAACATTTATTACATCTAAATATGATACTTACATCAACATGATGCAACGATGAATCCATTGGAAATAAACAAAAATCCGATCTATCAATCGGTGACAATATATGTTGTTTTGTGTTTGTGTTTGTGTTTGTGTTTAAGTTTGAGAATGATAATAAGATTTGGATTGATAATCATGTATTGATTAATTCTTGTGTATGATCCGATGGTTATTGCCGATCGGGTTTCCAGGTACATTGGAAAAGAAAGAGGAACGGTGACAAGTAGTTTTGTACTTTTTTTTTTTTTTTACTTTTTGCACGTGGATAAATGCAAGTCGAGTAAAAGTAGGTTGAGTAGCCGTCGGTTGCGCAAATATGGTGGTTATTTGGGTAGATTAAAAAGTAAAAAGTGTACTTTCCTTATGACACGTGTCATGTTTCTGGTGGAGCTGCGCGGTCGAGTGGTTGCGCATGACCATTTTGGAGATTGAGGAAAAATTTGACCACAAAGGGGACTGCCAAAAAGATTTTGGCACTTTTTGGTACTTTTCTCTTTAATATATCCTATTGTTATGATTTCCCCATGTGTGGTTCGACCAACACATACTAAATTCCAATTTAACTCAACCCAAATCCATTTTCTCATGTGCTCTGTATTTTGAAAATGTAGCATTATGACCACTCTACTGTTAGGTGGAGCCACTAGACCATAGCAAAGAAAACAACTAAGTCCATGTTTCAAGTTTATACCAACAATTAGAAGTGAACAAAAGGATGGAGAAAATATATATGTATATATATTTATATATGTGAAAGGCCCATTGTTGGGTGTTCGGTTTACAGTAAATCCAAAAGGAACACAATTTTTATTCTTATGCTACTTGTTACTTTATTCTTGATTGTTAAAACTTTGGCCAAGGATGCCATTTACAAAGCAAAAGAAAACTCACCACTGTGGTGTTCGAACCACAATGGGTTTCGACCAACCCAAAAATCAATCTCAACCCAATATTTGACAAGATCAAATTTTAACATTCTAAGAGCATTACCATTAGTAACGCAATAACGGCGTGAAAGACGAAAATAACGGCGTTATGCCGTTATTACCCTTGGACCTCCGGCGTTATAACGGCGTTAGTCCCTGGGCGTTACAGGGCTAACGCCCGTTATTTGGGTTTTTTTTTTTTTTTTTTTTTTCCTTTTCTTCTTTCATTTATGCCCCTAAATGAGGGGTTGTTTTTGTAAATTGTTGAGAATGTTATTGATGTTATGTGAGTGTTTTTTGGGGATGTTAATGTTAAATGTTAAAGCTGATGTGGCGCTGACGTGGACGGTGTTATTGGTGTTATGGTGTTATGAATGGGAGTGCTCTAAGCCAAATAATAAGCTATAAAATAAGCACTTATATTCAAGAGCCAACCTTGGATTTAGTTTTAGTTTGTGATTTAGCCATACCTTAACAACAACAACAACAACTTTCTCAATATTACAACCGATTTAATTCATTACTGTGTTTGTTCAATCGGTTCCCAAAAGAAGAAAGAAAGAATAAATTTTCAACAAAAATCTTCAAAAGAAATCTTATAGATGATTTACAGGAGCATATACATATACGAATGGAAAGTATTAAAACAAGGATTTTTGAGATTCTTACTTCATGAGATTTGACAAGGATTAACAACGAGACCCGAATCCGAATTCGAATCCAAGTGAGAGCCCGAACAACCAAGACTTCAATCAAACTCTTTAGAAACTTTATTTTTGTGATGAGATGAGATGCGAATATATCTGGTTTTCCCTCTGTGGCGTCGACATAATGAAGGAGAAAAAGGAGGGCTCTTTGACCTACACTTTCTTGTGTTGAATCTTGTGAAGAGTCGATTCTTAGCAACCATCACCATCACTTTATTTCTTCAAAGCATCTTGTGATATTGGTCATAGGAGGAGACAAGAAAGATGGTTATGAGATTTGTCTTTGTTGTTTTATGGTGAATCAGAGGGGCGGCGTGGGAGAAAGAAGGGAGGCAGGTACCTATCTTTGTGATTGCTAGAGTAGGATAGGAGGTTATAAATGGGTGTGCTAGTGATGGTTTTTCCTGTGTTGACTATCAAAGGAGAAGAAAGGATCCATTTTTATGTTTGTCTTCTATGTTGGTGTCGACAAGAGAAAGAGAAAAGAATCAGAAAATGAGTGTGGGAGAGAGAGAGGGCGAGGGATAATTGTATTACTTTTGTTTTATTATACAAACAGTATAATCGGTACCCCGCGTTTTGTCGAATCCTCAAGTAAACGTACCTCCCCGGTACCCGAAAAATATAGAAATTATGTTTTCGGAGACGGTTTCTTAAACATAATATTATGTCATTCTTATTTCGTTGAAATTTGATTATAATTGTTTGCCGTTATTAATTTAGTGTCGGTATGCGTGCGGTGCCATGACTTTCTGAAATCACGAGATAACTTCTCGTTTTCTTTCGTAAATTATTAGTGATTGATGAAATGTGTATTTTTCTCTTATCTCAGTATTTATTTTTAGTCTTGTATGCTACTGCACTGCAGTATACGGAATAACTTTTCGGAACAATGGATTAAGCTTATGTATGCTTACATATTAACTTGGACAATAATAAATTTCACAGATACTTTGTGGGCAAGTATTGTATGTGCGGTGTCTTATTTCTAAAGAAACGAAATGACCTCTCGTTTTTAAATTTTAGATATTGGCATTTTGTCAGAAAATAATTGTTTTAAATTTTCTAACGTGATAAATATTATTATAATAATCCAGAAATTTTACGGGTTGTTATAGAGGTTGTCACACACTTTATGAAATATTATGTGGAATAGCAAGATATTTTGAATGAACACATACAAGAACTTCACTAGTTGAATTCTTGAAATAAGTATTCTCAAAATTCAGATAGATCAAAGTTAGTTGAAATTATGCCTTGTCAACAAGTATGATTGTCATTACTTGAGACATAATTCATTAACCAGTATTATCATAAATTGATCTATTTAGTATTTGGATAAGGGATGTTTTGAACAAATATTATTTAAATGAAATAAAATATTGGTTATGTTTATTTTTCATTTTCTTAATATTATATCTTATATTTGCATGTTTAATCCGTGAATAACTTATGTTATTCTAAAAGTCCGTTGTCGATCAATGATGTGGGAATGTCATTGAATTAAGACAAATCTGAGTTTTGGTAGAATATACTTAAAGTATATTGATGCGTGGGACATGCCGAATTCACATGATATTCAATGAATTGAATATAGGACAGATCCCAACTTAACATGATTTTACTTTATGGATCTTTGTCATTAAGTAAATCATGTATATTTATCCTCAGACTTGAGATACCAGATAACTGTTATGAATGTAGTGCACTTGTGTAAAATAGTTTAACGCTATCTATAAAAGGTGGTTATAAGGGCTATTTTCAGAAGTGTTGCAAAGTTCATGAGTTTTGCTTGTAGTCAAGAGAATTTACTAATTTGAATTTGTTTCAAAGCATAATACTGTTTGGGCCCCTCGTAGGATTGGCAAGATGTTTGTAAGGCCTTACCCAAGATCTATCTGGAATACGTTCAGAAGATTTGGTAATCTTGTTCAATCATATATAACGAGAAACAAAATATTAACTTGTGAAATGACTCGATCCATATTCACAGTTAATGAAGTATTAGAAGTAAAAGGATAAGTAAAAATGATGAATCATTAAATGGTTTTTCCAGGAGACCATACTCGATTCGATCTGGGGGCATTGGCGTGTTAAGCTAGACTAAACAAATGTCATTACTATATTAAGTAATATCCAAGTGGGAGCTGAAAGGTTTATGGATATAATTTAATATGCGTATGACCGGATTCGAACTCGAGACTTCGGGATTGCACACATTACGTATGAGAGTTGATGTTAAAATAATTAATATATAAATGTTATTATTATTAATTATTTGTCACGAAATAAATACTTAACGATAGTTAATATTTAACGAGTTTTGACTATCAATCGTTAAATGTCAACGGGATATGAAGAAAAGTTAACAAGCCAAGAGAAGGTTTTAGGAACCCTCTTTTGGGCTTGTTTTTGGCTGAAACTATAGAATCACACATCGGAAACCATAGTAATCTTGACATCTACCATAAAGCTATAAATACATCCCCATGTATTCATCCTTTGGGACACTAGATTTCAATAGAAGACCAAACTTCTTCTTTCTTCCCTCTTGTTCTTAGGTCGACGAATAAAACCCCATGTAAGGGATTTGCGAGTGACCTTGAGCATAACAAAGGTGTTTGGTTAATCTATTGTGATCGAGAACCTAGCTTTTCACATCAAATCGCTACTAATACGTGTGTACAAGAATGAAGAGCAAACACACTTGTGTTTGCATATCTTGGTGGGTCGACAAGGGTTTTGGTCGACATTCATAAATCCTAATTTATTAGGGTTTAGGGTTTCTTGGTTCTTGATCTTAATTTGGGGTTTTCATAAACCCTAATTGCATTGATTCGCAAAAGGTACGCATATACTTTTAATTCGGTTAATTAATTTACAAGTATTATTCCTATTACTTCCGCTGCATGCTTTGATGATGTTTACTTGTTTTCTATAATTGTTATGATTAGTAAAACCCTACATAAATCAGTAGCTTGAAACCATACATTATTAAAAAAGAAAATATTGCATTTATTGGAAGAAAAGCAACAAGCTGGTTATTAGAGCGGAACCACGAATAAAAAACAGCTACAACATGAAGTCAAGGGCTAGAAAACCCTTTGGTTGATCGGCTATATCACACGCACAAGAAACTTTCACTCAAACGTTTATTTTCATCTAAAGTTTTCAATTAACTTGATTACCTTCCCAAGACGACAATGGAGGAGTCTCTGAATTTTTCCAGCTCATATGCATCCACTGATGCCTATCCCACTTCACCATGTCACTTGAAGCCAATGATGCGAGTTCCATTATATCCTCTTGTGTTAACTTAATAGATAAAGCTCGAATGTTTTGGTTAAAGTTTTCAAGTTTTGTGGTTCCCGGTATTGGAACCACGTCATTTCCTTGGTGATGCACCCATGCTAATGCTAGTTGAGCCGCGGTGCATCCTTTCCTTGTTGCCATCTCATCCACTCGCTCAAAAATGGTCTTATTGTGATCCATGTTCTGAAACCTTGGAAACCTCTGCCATAAATTTTGATAGAAACTGATCAAAATAAATAGATATGAACTAGCACATAAAGAGCAACGGTAATCAAAGCGTTTAATGAGATAATATAAGGTCAGCTAACTAATTATCTCCAGTAATTATCCGATTATATGACTCATACTCTCCTAAACACGACGGAAGAAGGATCCATATACTTTTTTTCATGATAATCAGAACTCGCAATCAAATCAAATGCTCTGATAGCATCTTCTCATTTGATTAAATATATGTAGATGAACATAATATTAAACTGGTTTATTTGTTTTGTAATGTTGTCTCGTGCACTTACTTTCTTGTTGCCTCGATGATTAACTCTAAACTGTAAGATCATAGAAACCTTTTATGCCATGAATATGAACATATCATACCTTCCTTACATCCCCCTCGTCAAAGTCGTTGACCATTTTAGGACTGCCAGCCAAGAATCCTCTCCCCATAGGACCGTAAGAAACAATCCCAATTCCAAGTTCTCTGCAAATGAAACATAAGAATCATCTATAAACAAAGTAAATCAGTGTCGATTAATCATTTATGCTGAGTGAGATCACCTGCAAGTAGGCACAATTTCATCCTCCAAATCCCGTGTCCATAATGACCACTCATTCTGGACTGCTGTTATTGGATGAACAGCATGAGCCCTTCTAATTGTCGAAGCAGATGCTTCTGATAATCCTACATACTTCACTTTGCCTTCCTCTACCAGTTTCTTTAGTTCTCCCATCTTTTTATCTATATCTATACTACTATATAATGCATTTAAAAGCCAAACCTCATTCCAAGCCTAACTCCTAACCAAAAATTAAGATAAGGAGCTCCAATCATGAGATGACATGTGTCAATTCTTAACAAACTCCAAGCCTAACTCCTAACCACTAAAAAATAAGATAAGGAGCTCCAATTATAAAGTGACATGTGTCACTTCTTAATTAAAAATTCATCTTTATTTTCAAATTGAAATATCTTTTTATCTATTTATTTTTTTTATAATCTAATTTCACCATATTTTCTAAAATTTTATGATCTTTAATTCAACATCTATTTTGATATATTTTTATGAGTTTTTAGTTTTTATATTTTTAGTGGGTTTATTTTATTTTTAATTCAAATTTTTACAACTTTAACCTTTATTTCAATCAATACAATCTTGATTCGTCAAATATATTTTTGGGGGAGTGTTTGACATGTAAGAGATTGCGAGAGTATTTTTATATGCGGGAATAATGATGTAACGGGAAAGCTACGGGTAACCTAAACAAACACATACAAGTAACACATATACATTCGAAGTGTTGTGAAACGAATTCACTAAACGGGTAAGCAAACACATATAACTATACTTATCGCCGCTGCTATGCGCGGGTATCCGACTATTATATTATAATGCATGCATGTAAAAGCCAAACCTCATTCCAAGCCTAACTCCTAACCAAAAATTAAGATAAGGAGCTCCAATCATGAGATGACATGTGCCACTTTTTAACAAACTCCAAGCCTAACTCCTAACCACTAAAAATTAAGATAAGGAGCTCCAATTATAAAGTGACACGTGTTACTTCTCAACTAAAAATTCATCTTTATTTTCAAATTTGAATATCTATTTATCTACTTATTTTTTTTATAATCTAATTTCACCATATTTTCTAAAAGTTTATGCTCTTTAATTCAACATCCATTTTGATATATTTTTATAAGTTTTTAGTTTTTATATTTTTAGTAGGTTTATTTTATTTTAATTCAAATTTTTACAATTTTAATCTTTATTTCAATTAATATAATCTTGATTCTTCAAAATCATATACTTTTGGGGGAGTGTTTGACGGGTAAGAGATTGCGAAGGTATTTTTATATGCGGGAATAATGATGTCACGGGAAAGCTACGGGTAACCCAAACAAACACATACAACTAACACATATACATTCAAAGTGTTGTGAAACGAATTCACTAAACGGGTACGCAAACATATATAACTATACTTATCGCCGCTGCTATGCGCGGGTATCCGACTAGTTACAATTAAGTGTAAAAAAACAGTTCAGGATTATCTAGTCATGGCTAGCAATCAAGAGTTTTCTAGGTTATCGCTACTATGAAATACCACCATATTCATATATGTCGCTTTGGTTTACTTTTCTCTACACCCTAGCCATTTCAATATTTCTTTGTACTGTTTGAAACATTTTTTAGGTCTACAAACCGCCTTCCAGAAATCATAACTCGTAAATGAAACCAATGGTACACAAAACCATTGTTAATGACTTTGATGTAGGACAAAAAGTATATTAAATAAAACGGTACATACAGATAAGTACATTCGCCCAACTTTCAGAAAAGGGAAAAATAGTAGATTAGAACACAAAGAAAAGCAAGAGTAACGAACCGTGACTTCGATAGGGACACGAGTGTCAATCCTATGAACATAGTAGAGATCAATACAATCAATATCAAGACTCTTTAAGCTACCTTCACAAGCTGAACGAACATAAGCAGGATCACCACACGCTTCCAACTTCCCATCAATCATTCGATAACCAAATTTCGTAGCAATTTGAACTTTATCTCTTAGTCCTCCTTGTTTCAAAGCCTAAACAAAAGTCATCATATTTATTAAATTACATACTTTATTTAGTAAATATGTCAGAATAATCATAAGTTGGTTATTATTTACTAACCTTGCCAATGAGGATTTCATTAGTGCGAGGGCCATAGGTATCCGAGGTATCAAGGAATGTGACCCCGGATTCAGTGGCGTGATGAATGAGTTTGATCATATCAGCTTCGGGTTTTGCAGGTCCATAGAAACTCGACATGCCCATACAACCCGGTCCTTGGGCTGAAACAACTAGACCTTGTGAGCCTAGTTTCACTTTTGGAACCTGTGGTAACATTGTTGTTTCTTGATCACTGGATTACTTAGCTTAAAATATATATAACCTTGATTAGTAGGTGTTTGACAATAGAATGCTTGACTTGATCTAGGGAAGATGATGCTCAACTTACTGGTAACTTCAATGCAATTGGCTCCCACGTGCAATTTTTTAAAATTTTTTGGTCCTGGTAGTATTCTTTATTTAATTGTTTCGAGATAAGATAACGAGTAATTAACAATTAGAGGTATGATTTATGATATTAATGTAGACATCCAAATCCTTTCGCACGTTTATTTTTCTTTTCTGTAAAGAGTGTCTACGTTGTTTGACAACTTTAAGTGTAAAATGATCATTTCTAACAGAGCATTTTTTTTGACAAAAAATGGCACTAGCATAAACAACATGTAACATGGGTGGCCTAATTGTTGGCATTCGTATACGAGTAGTAACATGTTTGAGAAAACCAAAGTGGCGAACTATGCGAAGATACTAGAGACGGAGTAGTTATTTCTACCATTTATATAAAATCAAGCTTTTTAGCCTTTTAAAAGCATTGGGTATAGTGGCTTGGAGCCATGCGCCATCTAACGTGGCATGGATTTGGCTTGAGCCAAAGCTAAGCCACCACACCGCCCCTCCCCTGCGCTAGCCATGCGCCATCTAACGTGGCATGGATTTGGCTTGAGCCAAAGCTAAGCCACCACACCGCCCCTCCCCTGCGCTATTGAGTTTGTGTTGATGAAAGTAATCTTGAACCCGTACATAGAACTAAACCCAATTTGAATTACTAACCTTTAATAATTGAACCTTTTGATACTTATTAGTAAAGAGATATGACCGCTTTGTAAATTGACTTGTTTGCACTTGTTAATTAAGTTTAGGATGTTCTTGCTTACCTTTTTAAACTATACATTCCATTGGCTAATTTATTGTTAATCTCTTTTAGTTTATAGTTTTCATGATGATTTTGCGATTTCCTAGACCTTTTTATCGTTGTCGTCCTTATATTTGTGAGGTTGTAGAAGATGAATCCAAAGGCTCTTGTAACTTGTAACTAGTCCATAAACAATTGTCGCTGAAAAGGAATTGGACTAATCTCCATGGTTGTGGAACATTTAAAAAAAGGGGATCAATTTTGTCATCAAGGGGGTGTTGCGTTTTTGCTATGGGTGTATCAGCGAACCGGGTGTTTGGATTCACGTTTAATATTTTGGTCACTCATTGTGGTCAAGGGATGTTTTGTTTTATGGAGAATCACATATATACCCACTAAAACTCAAATACTTGCACATTTCTTCAAAATACAAGTTTTTAATGCATGATGTATCAGAGGCGGTACCACAATGGGGGCAGTGTGGGCAACTGCCCCCACAAAGTTCACTTGAGTAATGTCGATTTTCTGAAGATGATCAATGACTTTCATTTTGCCCCCATAAATGGGTAAATATTATAATGGTGAAAGTTTATAAAATAGTTGCATCATAATCAAGTGGCTAAGGATATTTGAACTTTCATGTGAAGATATAATGTTCGATTCTTGTGCTACTTTATAGATTTTTGTGAATTATTGTTATCCAACTTTTTATTTTTACGTGTTAATATCGATCAGAAAAAATAAGTATGTGTTAAATATTGTATATCATCACCTATTCTTATTTTTGGTTCTTGCATGCAAACAAACACCAAACAAATTCACTTTCATTCAAAGTAAAATCGCTTTCATTATAGCAACATAGGTCGAGTATTGATATGACCCGACCTGACACACACTTTTAACTTTTGCCCCCTCTTAAAAAATTTTCTGGTACCGCCCCTGTTAAGATGTATAATGCAAGTTAAGCATGTTTTTTGTATATATGCAAGTTTTAGTGGGTATATATGCAATTGCCCTTTATTTATACGTTTTTTAACAATAGCTTTACCAATTAGTTTGTTTGTTAGGGCTTATAAGTAATGACAAAAATTTGGTAGAACTTTGCTTAGTTTTTATTATTTTGTTTGTTTGTTTTTTGTGTTTAGTAGTTTGCATGGTTTGTAAAATGGGTTCTTTTACTTGCATTTTTATTGAGAGAGGTTTTTAGAGTATCATTAATTGTGGTATTGATAGCTCAATTGATATATGTGTTGATGCATCAATTGGTTGTATTAGAGGTGACAAAACGGGCGGGTGCGGGCACGGGCTAAACGGGCACGGGCTAGAATGGGCACGGGTTTAAACGGGCACGGGCTAAACGGGCACATGTTATACAAATCGCTTAATAAAAGACCTAAAACGACGAAATAAATTCCTTAAACGTAATATCTTATTTATATTAAAAAAAACTTAAATATATTATATAAAAAAATATTTCTTAAAAACGATCGTAATGTTCTACAATTGAGAAAAAAATGTGTCCGTTAGTGCCCATTTAAGTTTTCAATGGGCTATACGTGCCCATTTCAAAACAAATGAGGATTAAATGTGCCCAAATCTTATAAAAATTTGCTCATTTAGTACATCTTTTTACTTTTTGGCACATTTTACCACCTCTAGTTGTATATATCACATGAAAATTTGTATTCTTTTATTTTTAACTATCTTAGTGTAATTAAGATAAGATATTGAGTCGATCATATTGCAAACGATATTGGGGTTGGGTTGAATTGGTGTTTTTGTTGTATAGTTGTATGTTAAGGGCGTGTTTGATAGAGGGGTTTTTGTTACGCTCCGATTCCCGGTTTGACGGGATTTACTCGATTTTTAAAACTTCGACTCGGAATGTTTGACTATTACATTTTCTCATTAAACACTTGACAAAACCATGACATTTAACCTTTGACAATTTTTATATAGCACGTATTCGACAACATCTTTAATCAATATCATTTGACTTTAACAAAACAATCATTTTGAAACTGTATGACGGGCTGACGCCGTCGCCACATAAGGTGCGACGCCGTCACCCTTTAATAGTGACCCAAAACATGTTCAGATTTAACACGCGACGGCTCAGAGGATTTTAAGCCTGACGCCGTCTCAATTGGGCCGGAGGCCGTCACCACAAAACTGTGACGCTGTCCAGGTATACAGACCTGTACTTTTGACAGCAAGACTGCACAAAACCAATTTATCCATTTTGACACAGATGATCGTTTGACCCTTACAACTTTAAAATGGGTAAAAATATACCTTAATCCAGACACTCCAAAATCCTATAACGACTATGACCTATACTTGTCAATTGACGATACATTTACAAAACCATGAAAGAGTCACGGAGGTACAAACTTATCACATGAGCTCGGTGTCTACCTAGCTCCTAATATCATATACTAGTAACTTCCTTGATCAAACTATGATCCAACGTCCAATCCAAGCCATAGCACTTCCAATACACATGAACCTACAAGAACATAGCAACTATAACATGTAAGCGATTACGCTTAGTAAGTAATTGGCTAATACATGTTCAATATATTCGTCGTTATATATGCATCACAACCATATAATCATGCACGCAACTACTCAATTAGCACATAAGACATCTAACACATACCTTAGCCATTCAATAATTCCAAGACATATCTATAATCATCCAATATCAAGTATCAAGGTCAACACACCTTTAAAGTATCTATAAACACTTAGCACAACATTGTAATCATATACTATAACAATGTCATATTAAACACATAGTAACCAAGTTACTTACCTTAGCTAGCCAAGCTAAGCTATTATGAGATTATCATCATGTTCCATCTTCTCCATCATCAACATCATCCAAAGCTAACATCCTTAACACATAATCATAGTACATTTAAAACATCATCAATTAACTATAGCTATGATTTATACAACCATTTGGCTTACATAACAACCTATAATCATCATATAACCATATATTGATTATGTGATGATCAAACCCATAATTATCCAACTTTTACACATAATAAGATTTTCCACAAGATTACTATACTATTTTTAATTATCAAATTATCACAATATGATCATATCCCAAATTACTTATTGACTCCAATTTAATCAAAAGGGGTTTCACCCAATTACTCTATAACATCTCAATTAGTATTTAAAAACATAATTACCCAAAACCCCTAACTTGGGTACATGAATCCTAACTCTTCAATTAACTATTAACACAAATTAATGATTACTCACATTGCAAGGATCATCTCTATAACTTCCCATTAGGGAAAACACTCTTAATTCATCACCAATTGGTCTACAAGACTAACCCATATTTTCCCTCCATTCTTCTAATCCGACACTCCTTAATCCTCAGGAACTTTTGAGAAATCTGCCTTTTAATACTTGAAGCTTTCTTCATTTTAAAGCTATTTCACCATTTGACACTTTTGGTCCCTCAAGCCCCTTTCTTTCTATTTTGGCCACAAGATACTTATATTAAGTTTACTATATGGCAACTTAGGTCTCCCTCATTTATATAACTATAACATAACATTTATTAATTATTAGTTTGACTATCGAGTTAACTAGTCAATCCCGTCAAGTCCTTAGACCATATTCATCTAGGTTAGGGCCTATTTGTATTTCGAGATACGGGTGTAACAATTCTACTCCCCGTTATTTAGATTTCGTCCCCGAAATCTCTCGTCTATTGCTATCCAAAATTAATTCCATCTTACACCATGTCACGCAAACAAGCTCCAAACGCATTTACTTTATTATAAAAAAAATTATAACAATACATCATTATGTCATCCGAGACATAATTTAGCAAAATCACATATCCTCATAATCAATTTCTTACCGTTACATTCACCTATACTCACGGTCATATTATTTTTGCGTAAGTCAAATTTTAACCAACTCTTCCATATTTCACTATAGTATTTCATATTTTAGTAACCTCATTACTTATAATGTATTGTCATTGGCATAACATTCTCATAAATTTTCACAATTTTAACGACCGAAATGGTCTTATTCAAGTTACTACATGCCCCCAAGGCATACTATAACACAATTCAAACATTTTAAATTTATTCATTATGACATCCATGGTCATTACTTACATTACATCATTATTCAAGTTTTATTTATTATACTTTACATTTTGAGTTTTTATAACCTTAAGTTTCACATAACGACTTTCACTTAGGGTCCGACACGGAACTCCTATTCCCTCTATCCTATTTCCTTAAGGCGTCTAGTTTTAGACTTTTATTTTCTACTCCACTGCCCTACTCATGCCATGTCAGAAACACATACGCCTACTCATTTATACTTCTTCATTTACATGAAGAGGCGTCCCAAACAATGTAAATCAAGAAATAAAAACTCGTATTTCGGTGACCCATAATTTGTCTACTTAAATGAAAAGGCGTCCGAATCCACTTAAATAAAGAAATTATAAACCATCCTACTCATATGCTTCCGACATAACACTAACACATAATTGTAACTTGCTTTAACAATCAAAATTCTCATTTATTAGCATTGGATCCTTCTTACTACAACACTCCCCGAAGGAGCCATTTCACATGCCAAGGATATAGACAATTCTTAGCCGATGAAGGCAATTTAATTTATCCCGAAAGATTTCTATAACTTTCTCTTGCCAACTCGTACTATAACTCATCCCGTATAATTCACTATAATATATCCCGAAGGATTACTATTATATATCCCAAAGGACTTTATAACAATAGTTGTACCATCTTTCGAGTGGCCTGTAACATCACACTATAACAATATATAGGATCCAAGCTATTATTATTTTATCATACTCACAATTTCCTCATTTCCATTTAACCAATACAAATTTATAGGGCTTATGAGCCCACTTTCCATACTTATACATTTACCATGTGTTTAATCATTTCATCTTCTCATTAACCCGTCAACTCTCGTTGACCATTTTCACATTTTTAATATTACAAGTTTTAGTCTATTTGACTTTTTCCACATGTAAACCCTTATAGGTGTATTCCTAATCACACTCACTATTTTTCAATTATTCCTTTTTACACGTTCTATAACGTTAACACTTTCTATCACTTCAATACGTTCTTTTCGTGTTTTATTATACCACACACCAACACATTCTCATTCATATATATAACTCAACGCCATTACGTTAGATTAGCACTTGGCTTTACCGTTTATCCCGCAATTAGACCCTACATAGGTTATTAATCATAAGCATTCTTCTTTACATATTCCTACACGTCATAGTTTTATTTATTAACAAATAGGCTTATTTCATTTTCACCCTTCAATACAAGTTATCAAACTTCAATATCATTCTATAACTTCACATTTTTAGACACTTAACTATTTATGTGTCAAACTTTCACTTTACAATTTCACGTGTATTACAACACACAATAATATTACACTATAACACGTCTATATCAATTAACATTTATGGTTACCTTTACATTTTATGACTTACAATTATCTCATCTCTAATACCACCATATTGGCTATCCATTAGCCATTCACATAATAAGATCACAGGTTGGTCATTAACACAACACGAGTCACACCTCATCTTTATTCATAATTATAACTTAATTATTATAATTCCAAACCATGCATTCTATAAGCATTCACACCATTTGTATCATCTACTCAATTCTCTTTATAAATTCTATACCAATTAGGCACACAATCATATCACACCTACCATCACCATCCACAGTGAACAGATTATAATTACTTATCACATCTATACTATAGCGCACAATTTACACTATCATAAAACATTCATGGTGATTTATTTACCTATACACATAAGGTCCGCCATGGACTTACATCAATCACACAATATTACTATGACTTAATAAACATTATCACATAGTTTTCATATAGCACAAGGCATAGTTTACTCCATAACATAGCATACACATTTCCGTTTCACTTAATTCCGCAACTAAGAGTGGTTTAAGACTAGGCAACCTATAGTGGAAACCTAATTCACTTAAACCGAAGCTCTGATACCAAGTTGTTACGCCCCGATTCCCAGTTTGACTAGAATTTACTCGATTTTTAAAACTTCGACTCGGAACGTTTGACTATTACATTTTCTCATTAAACTCTTGACAAAACCATGACATTTAACCTTTGACAATTCTTATATAGCACGTATTCAACAACTTCTTTAATCAATAACATTTGACTTTAACAAAACAATCATTTTGAAACTGTATGACGGGCTGACGCTGTCACCACATAAGGTGCGACACCGTCACCTTTTAATAGTGACCCAAAACACATTCGGATTTAACACGCGACGGCTCAGAGGATTTTAAGCTTGACGTCGTCTCAACTGGGTCGGGAGTCGTCCAGGCATATAGACCTGCACTTTTGACAGCAAGACTGCTCAAAACCAATTTGTCCATTTTGACACAGATGATCATTTGACCCTTACAACTTTAAAATGGGTAAAAATATACCTTAATCCAAACACTCCAAAATACTATAACGACTATGACCTATACTTGTCAATTGACGATACATTTACAAAACCATGAAAGAGTCACGGGGGTACAAACTTATCACATTAGCTCGGTGTCAACCTAGCTCCTAATATCATATATTAGTAACTTCCTTGATCAAACCATGATCCAACGTCCAATCCAAGCCATAGCACTTCCAATACACATGAACCTACAAGAACATAGCAACTATAACATGTAAGCAATTACGCTTAGTAAGTAATTGGCTAATACATGTTCAATATATTCATCGTTATATATGCATCACAACCATATAATCATGACACGCAACTACTCAATTAGCACATAAGACATCTAACACATACCTTAGCCATTCAATAATTCCAAGACATATCTATAATCATCCAATATCAAGTATCAAGGTCAACACACCTTTAAAGTATCTATAAACACTTAGCACAACATTGTAATCATATACTATAACAATTTCATAGTAAACACATAGTAACCAAGTTACTTACTTTAGCTAGCCAAGCTAAGCTATTATGAGATTATCATCATGTTCCATCTTCTCCATCATCAACATCATCCAAAGCTAACATCCTTAACACATAATCATAATACATTTAAAACATCATCAATTAACTATAGTTATGGTTTATACAACCATTTGGCTTACATAACAACCTATAATCATCATATAACCATATATTGATTATGTGATGATCAAACCCATAATTATCCAACTTTTACCCATAATAAGATTTTCCACAAGATTACTATAACTATTTTTAATCAACAAATTATCACAATATGATCATATCCCAAATTACTTATTTACTCCAATTTAATCAAAAGGGGTTTCACCCAGTTACTCTATAACATCTCAATTAGTATTTAAAAACATAATTACCCAAAACCCTTAACTTGGGTACATGAACTCTAACTCTTCAATTAACTATTAACTCAAATTAATGATTACTCACCTTGTAAGGATCATCTCTATAACTTCCCATTAGGGAAAACACTCTTAATTCATCACCAATTGGTCTACAAGACTAACCCATACTTTCCCTCCATCCTTCTAAATCGGCACTCCTTAATCCTCATGAACTTTTGAGAAATCCGCCTTTTAATACTTGAAGCTTTCTTCATTTTAAAGCTATTTCACCATTTGACACTTTTGGTCCCTCAAGCCCATTTCTTTCTGTTTTGGCCACAAGATACTTATATTAAGTTTACTATATGGCAACTTAGGTCCCCCTTATTTATATAACTATAACATAACATTTATTAATTATTAGTTTGACTATCGGGTTAACTAGTCAATCCCGTCAAGTACTTAGACCATATTCATTTAGGGTAGAGCCTATTTGTATTTTGGGATACAGGTGTAACAGTTTTAGTGGTTTGGGCTCAAAAATGCTTTAAATCAATTATTTGGTAGATCTTTTTTTAACTCACACAAGGGATTTACTCTGAGATTCTAGTCCAGCCTACATTAGCGGGTTTTCAAAACTGGACCAATCAAATTTCTCTTTTATTCCATGATTTTTTCAACCACGTATTAATCAATACTTTTTCTACTTCTTATTTTTTATTTCAAACAAACGAGGTGGATAGCACCCGCACGTTGCAGCGGGGTTTTTTGTTTTTAGTTTTCGTGTTTCCTGTGTTTGTTTATATGTTTGTTGCCTAAATTATATGCGAAAATAGAATTATATGAAAAACGCCCCTATTCTATGCGTACACAAATTGGAGGATGGTTTTTAAAGTTAGTGGGTAAGTTAAAGGTATGTTTTGTAACTTTTTTAAAAGATATGTTCAACTTCAGCTTTTTTTTTATAAAATCGTATGCACTTCAAAAGTATATCAATATTGGGTTTGTTTTGTTTGTAATCTAGAGCTCTTCGCATCGATATATTTTTTTTATTAAAGATTGCGTTACGTATTTGTTACATATTTGACGAATAATATTTGATATATAACAAATACGTAGCGAAATCTATAATGAAAACTTTTAAAATGCACCCTTAAACTTTCATAGACTTGTACATCTTGGACCCCCTGTGGTTATTTTTCAAGTTATCAGATAGTTTAAGGGTGTATTTTAAAGGTTTTCTTTTATTTAAAAATATATATATATTGAACTCAGACATTTTTATAAAATCGTATGTAAGTCAAAAGCGTATCAATATTGGGCTCGTTTTGTTCGTAATACGGAGCTCTTCGCACCGACATTTTGTTTTTATTTTTTGCAAAAATTCGCTAGGTATTGTTAGACCTTCGAAAAATAAAGTTTGTTATATAAAAAAAATCATAAATATCAAAAAGTACAAGGTGCGTTTTGTAAATCATCACATAGTTTAGGGGTACTTTCTGCACATTTTCCATTTTGGCCGAAACGCCGCCGTTTGGGTACTGTCGTTTGACATTTTGTTTTACCCACAATGTTGTCGTTTTCTTCTTCTTTTTTTCTTTTTCTTTTCTTCAAAGAGTAAAACGCCACTGTTTCCTTCGACATTTAATATATATACTCCCCCGTTTTAAAATAATTGTCCACAAACAATAAACACACAGTTTAATAAAAACATTAGCTTTCTCTTTCTTAATTTTTGAACACAAAACAGTTTTACCCCCTTAAACAACTAATTTAAAACTTTTTAAAGTTTTTAATAATAACCTTAAATGAGATTAATATTGTAAACTTTATCTATATTCTTTATCTATTTTTTAAAGTGAACAATTAATTTGAGACAACAAAAAAAATATGAAAAATAAATATTCCCTATCATGTTAATTATTAAACAAATATATAATTCAAATAATAATTAAGTTTCTCTCTCCTTATTTCTTTCAAACCAATATTAAAATCAAAATTCAATTCTAAACCCACTTACAAACCAAACAGATCCAATTACATCTCCATTGAACTTGTTATCGTTTTGGCCTCATTATCTTTTTTGTTGTTTAGATTCGCTTACAATTACATTATTGTTTATTGATAGTGATGCAAAAAACTTTCGTACTTTCTATTGAGTTAAACACGACTACTTTGACCCATAAATGGTATATTTTTAATTTAATTATATCAGCGATTTGGCATGCAGCCGCCAACATGCAATCTTTTGACACCTCTTCGTTAATGCTTGATTGATTCTTTCCTCGGGTGACCTTTTCATCTTTGTTTATGATATTCTATCAGGTTAAGCGATAGTCATTATAAAGTATTTAAGTTATATGCAATCTATTCTATAATAATATTTGTTTAGCTTCGAGGATCGGACCAGTAAGCCATATGGTTCCAAGTACCAATCTTCTTTACTTCAATTGTTTCACGTTGACAGGGTTGTAGTCTATTCGCCGGTTCTTTTTCATGTGTAACATTAAGGTGAGCAATAAACGAAATAATGCTCGAGTTGTTCATGATTCTTCAGAGAAGAGCTAACATACTTGATAATTCAGACCGCTCAATTTGGTGAACGAAGAAGCTCAGGTTGTTCAAGCTAACAATCAAAACTCTCGAACTGCCTTCTACAATAGAGTTTTGATTTTGTTCATTGTTGTGATGTTTCTTCTTAGGTTTCTTTAGGTGATGATGTAGGTTAGATTGTTAGGTTCTAATTTAATTATCTTTTGGTAAGGTTTGTGTCTGTTAGTAATGTAGTAGGGTCTAATGTTTCTTATTTAGTTATCTTTTGTATTAGTTGTAATGTAAGTATTTTAATGGCGAATGAAATGAATTTGCTTACATATGATGATTGTTTGATTGTTGGGCAGTTATAAAGACATACTGCATTTATAAAGTGTTACCAAATGTTGAGATAAGTGTTGCCAAATGTTGAGATATGGCAGATGTGCAAAATAGACATACTGCATTTATAAAGACATTCAAGTAAAAAAGTTATAAAGACAGAAAGATGATACCATTTAGGTACAAAAGACATACTGCATATTAAATCACAATGTGATACCAAGTGTTTAGATATAAAAGAGGGGCAGTTATACTACATATGATCACAAAGTGATACCAAGTTTTAGATACAAAAGGTATGCAGTTATACTGCATATTAGATCAGTAATATCATTCTACAAAAGGTTACCAAGTGTTTAGATATGGTATATGTACAAAATAGCCTCACAATTGGCTAGCCAAATTTAGTCAGAGAATCCTATAATCTAATCTACTAAAATAACATCATCTGGAGTTAATCTTGGTCCAGGTGATGGTGGCATGTTGAACTTGAGTTACTTTATCCTTTCAGATTCTCTCTTTATGAACACTGGTGGTGGCTCTTGAATTTCTTCCATCATTGGTTGTTGTTACACTGCTTCTTCCTGAACTGCTTCTGTTGTTGCACTGCTTGATTCTTGAACTGTTGCTGCAATTCTTGTTTCTTGAGCTTTCATCCTTTCATATTGTGCAAGTCTTCGGATCAATGGCACCTGTATTGGTTCTTGTTCAACAAGTGGTTCATTCTATGGTGCTTGAGCATAGATTCTGCAATATTCTGGTGTGACTTCAATAGGCCAAGCTAGAACATGTATACCCATAGTATTCTGCAAATGCAAAAGAAATAGTTATAATCATGGTACAATTACACTAATACAATGATTGAAGTTAACATAAACAAATGCAAAAGAGTTACTTACTCTTAACATAGCTTCTCCATCAATTGGATCCCAAGAAACACCAAATCCTATAGGCACATTTCCACCAAGATACCTAAAAGATCTTGATCCATCTCCTTTTCCTCTACATCTAACAATTTTTCCATTGATTGTCCTAAGCCTAGTGTTACTGCTACTTCCAGCTTCAATACTTGCACTACCAGCCCTCACCTTCACACCACCACCCCTCAGCCTCACATCACCTCCTCTCATTCTCACACTACCACCCCTCATCCTTACTGGACTTCTTGTCATCTTTAGTGCAATCATCTCAAATCCAACTTGAGGTGTTGAAATCTCCATTGGTGCATACCTAATAATTGGTATCTCAACTTCTTTATCTTCTTCAGTTGGTGTAGATGTGGCAGACCCAAGTATAGGTGTTAGCCTCGCTTTTTTATAAAGATAACGTCACTTACGTGAATTGGACTAGATGCGTAGTATACTTTGCCCATAGGTTTTGAAACTGTTTTAGTGCCTTTTTTTATAAGTCGGAAATTTTTTTTCCTTTTATTGTGCTAAACAGTATTGACAGTTTCTATGTATCTCTTTTGGTTCAAAAATGTCCTGGTCTTTACATGTGTACAATATTTGTCTTTGTGTCATCCGTATGTCCAAAACTGATATTTGTATTATCATTTTTTAGACTTTTTGGTACTCATCCGTGATATCATGTGGTCATTTGGTCATATCTTCTGGTCATTTTCATGTGGTCAAAACGGGTCAAAGGAAGCAGTTTTATGCTTTTTCTAGGTTTCTTATGAAGATGGTCGGAAATATTGGTCGAAAAAACTCGCCGGAAAAAATTCAAAAGGTCAAAACCCTACTTTTACGCATAAGTTACCATCTTCAGAGATATTTACGCATAACTGTGAAGTTATGCGTAAGGACTGTTACACGTATGTTTTTACGCATAAGCCTAGTGATTCGTGCTAAACCGTCAAGTTTTATCACACAAGCTAGCCACTTGTGAATGGCTAACCGTAACAAACTTCAAACAGCTCAGACACCAATACAATGAAGATCAGGAGAGTATAGTGTTTCCCCAGGTCGTTAAGTCCCAACGAGCTGTGCGAGAATAATCAAACGAATAGTGATCGAGAGAATTTGAATGGGAAAAGGATATGATTGATTATACCTAAGGAAAAAGTTTATAAATTACAGGGGCTTAAATGCAAATTAAATAAAATTAAAAAGATAAATTATATTAAATAAATGCTATCACTATTTTTAAACTGATGTTTTTTATTACAAATTTAACTTAAAAACTACGTGACGTACAAAATAAAATGTGAAACTGAAGCAATATTAATCCTGAAAATATAAAAATGACATTTTTACAAACCTAATGATAAGAGAAAATTTTTAGAAAAAGAAAATTATTTTTAAAACTATTTATCTAATTATTATTAATTAAAAACTATTTTTACCTATTTAATAATAGCCTAAAATACAAGAAAATATGAATAAAAGCTAGAAAAATGAAATTATGACTTGGAAAAATCTAAAATAACTAAAGAGAATTTTCAAACCTAATTTTGTATTTTTCTGATTATTTTTCTATTTTCTATGAATTAAAAACTACTTAAAACTAATTAAATTGCTAAAAATTACAAATTTAACTAAGAAAAATCTGGAAAAATTATTTTTTTCTTTTTATATTTATCTTAACCTAAGAAAAATGAAAAATTATTTTTTTGAAACTTTTCTGATTTATTTGTATTAAAAGCTAATTAAAAATGCCTAAAAACTGTTTTAAATGAATAAAAATAGCAAACAGTGTTAGAAAAATATGAAAAATTCAGGAAAAGTCTAAATTAATATTCTGAGTCTATGAAAAATATAAAAACAATGGCTGGGGTCACAATTGGTTGTGGCTGGGGTCAAAACGATGAGTGTCTAAATACTCATCATTTTTGTATAATCTAAACTGCAAAATCATCTGAAAACACTCAGAAACACATCAAAATGATCAATTTATCACAAATCAGTGTTTTATGTGTTTTGAATGCAAAAATATCAAAATCAGATGAAAAATGTATCAAGTTTGCAAAATTGGCAGTTTTAGTCCCCCAAGTTTTAAAAGTTGTCAAATCTAGTCCCTGGAATTCAAAAATGTGGAAATTTATCATTCAAGGTCCCTGAAGTATTCTAAGTTGTTTAAAATGATCCTTGAATGATTCTTTGGTCAATTGGCAAGAAAAGTCCCTAAACTTTGAAATTTTGCAAAAATTAGTCCTTGGACTTTTAAAAAAAATGGATTTTATGCAAAATGGTCCTTGTTCTATAGATGTTTGTCATATTTGGTCCTTGTGAGAAGTTTGGAAAAGTTGCATGATCAGTCCTTGAAGTTTAGTGAAATTGCACTTTTGGTCCTTGTTTACTAAGCTAAAACCAAACGGATCCTTATAATTATTCAAGCCCAAAAACAAGCCCAATCCATTATCCAAACCCAAACCCAATCCAGTTGACCCTTGACCCTTGGTCTTGGACCTTGACCCCCAGTCCACAACTCCTTTTGACCCCAGCCACAACCAATTGTGACCCCCCTGTGTTATTAATACTTCGGTCAACTGAAGTCAAACCCAGAGAAACGCGCTCAAAAACCAGAGCTACTGTAGCTCTATCTCTTCCCCACCAGATATTCAAAACCAGAGTGGTTTTCACCACATTTTCAACCCCCCTCCCATTCCATGTCCCCTCCACCTCCTCTACACTCCAAATACTCTTAATTGCTCAAACCAAATCCATTAATTACTTAAAACTGCTATGAAGAATATTTGGCGCCAAAATGCAAGGTGGACGGTTCTGATTATTTTGAGTGATCCAAAGGCTAGAATGTGGTGGGAAAGTCTCAGAGACACATGGGGATGATGAAAAGTTTATATAGAGAGAGAGAGAGATGCATTGTAAAAAAGTTATCTAGTGTAATTTAAGTTTTTATTGTCGTTTTAAGCATTTTTAAGTTTCAAGTGTATGTTTTTATCTTCAAACTCTGTATTTCAAGTTCTATTGTTATAAGAAAGCTTCTGTGAAACTTTAATTCAAGTATCAAAGTGTATTTCAGCTTATGCAATTTTCCTCATTTTCAAAAATCTCATGTTGGTTCAAATGATGTTTTCAGTTATTTGTATGGACTAGAATAGGTTACTTAAGCTCCTAGAAAGCTTAATCAAGCTTTTAGATATCCAAAAATTCAGTCTAGCATAAAAAATCAAAAATTACCAAAAATCCAAATTAAATACTTGAAAAATAAAAAATCATGGTGAAAGGTACAAGAAGGCTGGAGCAAGGTTGATATTGGATGGCCTTGGTATAGTGCTTCTTGGGAAGCTATAGGAATTGGTTTCAGATCCTAGTTCTCAGTTTTAAGCTTGGAAGCTCTTGTAAGCATTTTTAGCCATTTTGGCATTTTACTGTTATACTTGTTTATTAGCTCTAAATTCTGTTTCTCTTTGTTTACTAGTTATAAATTAGTGTTTTTGATCATTAAAATCAGTAGCTTGTTCTTTGGAATTCATAGTTGCTTTAAAATCTTATTTGGGCAGTCAAAATAGCTTAAGTTTCATTTCTTAGTTTTAAGTTGATATTACTGTTGGTTCAAGCTTAATTAGTCTTAATTAATGTTTATATGATATCTGAAATCAAGTGCATGGTTTATATTTGTAAGTTGTTTTGAAAAAAGTTCCAAGACAGTCAAATAAGGGGTGTTTGTTTTAGCCTGTTTGATTGTTATCAAAAGAGTTTAAGACAGTAACAGTCTTTGTTCTATGTCACTTTAGTGCCTAATAACTTAAACAAGTCAAGAAAACCAACACTTCTTTGGATAAAAGTCAAAAATACATTTGATCTTAATTGGTGCAGTCACTGTTGAGATTTCATGATCCATGATCATTGTTTTGTGTTCAAAAGTTGTTAATCTTGCTCAAGTTAGTTTTATCTTACCCTAATACAACATCATCAGTGCTTAATATCAAATCAAAATCCATCTTAGTCAACATTTTGGTTTTTATCAAAAAGTCAAAATTTCATAAGGTCACTTTTGAATAAAATTTGGAATTTCACTGAGTGCTTATTAGTAGGATTCAGTTTATAAGGTTTTGGATTTTTAAAGTCTAGTTGCTAAAGAAAAATACAAAAATGCTAGTTCTCTATTTCTCAGTCTTTTAAGTGCTTATTCAACTGCTTTTTGTGGGCACCTGTTTCATAAATGTGCCCTGTGCACAGTTATTGGTTCCAAATTGATAAGCTCATATAGAGCTTATTAGTTGTCCAATTCTTGTGTTCTCTGGTTCTTTGGAAAGCCAACCTGGCCATCTTGAAGTATCAAGTTTGGTATTTCACTTTTGAGCTTGTTAGCTAGGGCTGCTAAGGGCTTAAAGCTTGTCCCATTTCTGTGTTCTACATAATTGCTTATTAGTTTATTCATTGCTTGTCAGTGTGCTTCTTGGTATCTTTTAGCTTCATTTCTGTTCATATAGCTTGTTCACATCTACTTTGAGCTTTTGTTTCAGTTGTGACCTTGTTTGAGCTTATTTCTCAAAAATAAGCTTATTTTCATATATGTTGGATCAATAAGCCATCAAATCAGCTTATTTGTGTTTTGTAAATTTTTTGTCTTTATTAAAGTTTCATATTATTAGTATATAAGTAGTTTTCAAAGATAAAAATCACAAAAACATCAATATAAAAATAGTAATAGCGTTTATTTAAGAATTTTTTAGCTTTTTGATTTTTCTTTTCAACTTTTTAATAAGAAAATCTTGTTTTTCTCTTTTTCTTAGGTTTCTGTCATTATATAGGATTTTTAGAAAAAGTTTCAGATTTTTCTCTATCTTTTTAGTATTTATTATAATTTTAAATAGTTAAAAATAGTAATTAATTAGTAATAAATAATTAAAAAGTCTAAAAAATATATTTTCTGTTTTAAAATTAGTTTTATCATATTTTAGATTTTTCAAAGTTAAAATTTTATTTTTCCAAGTTTATTTTCTATTTTCTAGTAATTAAGTGTATTTTAAATAATTATTAATTAGTAATAATTATATAAAAAGTGTGAAAAATATATTTTTAGTTTTAAAATTATTTTTATAGTATTTTAGATTTTTCAGAATCATAAGTTTATTTTTCTAGTCTTATTTCCTATTTTCTTTTATTTTAGAGTATTTATTAAGTAGTTAAAATAGTTTTTAATTAATAATAATTAATTAAATAGTTGTAAAAATAATTTTCTTTTTCTAATAATTTTCTTTTATTTTTAGGATTCCAAAAATGTTATTTTCATATTTTTAGGCCTTTTATTTCTTAGTTTTCACTTTTTATTTTGTGCGTATACGTAGTTTTTAAACTTACGTTTACGTTTTTCTTATCTGATTGTTGTGCTTTCCAATTCTGTGTCCAATTCTATTCCAAATCAATCAGTAGTGTAATTTCTAATCATAACCTTTACAGATCACTATCCTTAGTGATCATTCCATTATCTGAATTAGTGTTTAACACACCATTGAGTCTCCTTGGGACTAAACGACCCGGGAATTCAATCTATTCTCCTGGACTTCATTGTATTTGTGTCTGAGCTGTTTTAAGTCTGTTAGACTTGACGGTTTAGCACAGATCAAAATTTTGGCGCCGCTGCCGGGGAGGCTTTAGCGTGTGTTTAGCCATTTTCAGACCCACTCTTGCACATAACCCACCATTTGTAAAAAGTTTTTGTAAAGTTATAAAAAAATCAAAAAAAAAATCATTAACACTTTTCCTAAAGTGTTAAAACACCAAAAAAATATAAAACAACAAAACAATCGGAACGTTTTCTATTTTGTATTCTCTTTTAAGGTGATTCTTGAAGAGATACGATTTGGTTAAACGGGACGATAACAAAAATATTGTCCAAAAGTTTTTGAACCCATCAGCACAAATCTTACCTACGTCTTTTCAGTGGTACTTAATTGAATACATAAAAATCAACCACCGCAAATCAAGGCAGTGCACTACCTAACTGGGGGTGCGACCATTAATAAGTTCCCGAACATCAGATTTAAAACTTGCCTTTGTGTCACTTGTGATTTGGTGTACCTTTTTCAAAGAAGCCATTTCATCTGTGATTATTGGTTAAGTTCACTTGTGTTTTGCCTCATTTGTTTTGAAAATTGATTTTTATACATAGTGCATGCGCACTCGTTCTTCCAGTTCTACAAGTCCACTTTCTGAACTTGGAAACATTCCTCGCAGACGTAGAGGACGTTCAGCTCCTTCAGCCGTGACTGAGGAACATCTACCACCACCACCTCCTGTCGAAATGGCAGAAGACAAACCTATGAATGAGCTTCTCCAAGCACCCATCGAGGGTTACGGAGATGCCATTGTTGTCCCAGCCATCGTGGCTGACACTTTCGAGCTCAAAACCGAGTTGCTCAATCTAGTAACCCAAAGCCAATTCTATGGTTTTGAGCGGGATGATCCTCATGCACACATTCGATGGTTTAACAAGATTGCATCTACCATCAAGTACAAGAATGTCCCACAAGAAGCTATCAAGCTTCTTCTGTTCCCATTTTCTCTAGAGGGACAAGCCCGGAATTGGCTTGAGAAACAACCCCCTCATTCTATAGAGACATGGGAAGATCTTGTCACCAAGTTCGTTAACGAGTTCTATCCTCCATCCCGAACCACAAGTCTTAAGAATGAGATAATGAAATTTTCTCAGAGATTTGATGAATCGTTCGGGGAGGCATGGGATCGTTACAAAGAGTTGCTTCGCAAGTGTCCGCATCACGGTTTTACCGAGTTAATGCAAATGGATACTTTCTACAATGGTCTCAATCAGGCCAATCAAGACTCTTTGAATGCCTCCGCGGGAGGTAATTTCCTGAGCAAGACCAAAAAAGAGGCCTTGCAAATCATTGAGAACAAATCTCAGGTCCGTCCTTTCAGAGCTAAGACATATCAGTCTAATGCTGGACCTTCTTCTTCTTCATCCCCCGTGAGTACATCTAGCACCGATGCTAAGATTGATAAACTCACAGACATTGTTCAGGCTTTGGTTCTTGCTAACCAGAAGAAAGTCTCCTTCACTCAGCCACCAACACATGCTGAAGTGAAGAAAGTCGAGAGTTGTGTTACTTGTGGTGGTCCTCATGCTTACTACAATTGTAATGCCACCGATGGTAGTCCTTTTGAAGCAAATGCTCTAGCCGGTAGTTCACAACAAGGAGGTAATCAATACCGTCCTCAAAGTGAACCACACTACCGTGCTAACACTAATCAGGCACCACCCGGTTTTAACCAAAATCACAACATGCACAACCGGAATCAAAACCAACCTAGAATGAACCAAGGTTATCAAAACCAAGGTAATTTCTATCCTGGACCCAATCAAGGTTTCCAACATCAAGGAAACCCTCATCAAAACAATTTCAATCGAGGGAATCAATTTCATGGGAATATGAATCCTAATCAAGGGAATTTTGGTCATAATCAAAACATACGACCTCAAATTGTCCCTCCAGCTCCTCCCGTCATTGCTCCTCCAGTACCATCATCTGATGAGTTACTGAAGCAGTTCATGAAATCCCAAGATGAAATGAACTGGTTGTTGGTCAGTCAGATCGCTGATCTTAAGAAGTCTTTAAATGATCGACCCTCGGGCTCAGGAAAACTTCCGAGCAACACGATCGCTAACCCGAGGGGCGATGCTAAGGCGATCACAACCAGAAGTGGTGTTTCATACACTGGACCTGCTGTTCCTACTACCTCTTCTTCTTCTTCTTCTCTCCCTAAGGTAGTAGAGAGTGAACCTCCAAAACACAATGGACCTACGACTCCAATGCCTCCTCCACCTGTGCCAATGAGTCAAGTCACCAAGGATCCAAAGGACAAGGTGCATTATTCAAGCCCACGAAGTACCGCACACGTCCTACCTTCGGTAGTCCAACCTCAAGTCGTCCAGAAACCCAAATCAAATCAAGGAGTTGTTTTTGAACCTCCTGTAGCTCCTGTTGAGAAATCCAAATCTTCTCTTCCTTACCCATCAAGAATGCATGATGAGAAGCTTAAAGACAAAACCAAAGAGCAAATGGAAAAAATTTTCCAAATTTTCAATGAATTGCACTTTGATATAAGCTTCGTTGATGCTCTCGTTCTAATGCCCAAATTTGCATCCACTCTTAAAGGGTTACTAAGCAACAAAGATAAGTTATCTGAAATGGCTAAAACCCCTCTCAATGAGCAATGCTCAGCGGTCCTTCTTAAAAAGCTTCCCGAAAAGCTTGAAGACCCTAGCAAGTTTTTAATCCCATGTGATTTCTTGGGGATGGTTCAATGCTCCGCCTTGGCCGATCTTGGCGCTAGCATTAACCTCATGCCACTCTCAGTATGGAAGAAACTTTCTCTCCCTGAACTTACTCCTACTTGTATGACTCTCGAGCTAGCGGACTGTACAATAACTCGTCCACTCGGAATAGCTGAGGATGTCGTGGTAAAGGTAGGGAAGTTTCATTTTCCCACTGACTTTGTTGTAGTAAACTTTGATGCGGATCCTAGAGTTCCCCTCATCTTAGGGAGAGCTTTCTTGAGAACGAGCCGTGCTCTGATAGATGTATTTGCTGAAGAGTTAACTATACGGGTTGACAACGAAGAGCTCACGTTAAATATCAACCAGAACTCCAAACCTCTGAACAAACATAGTGTTGCCACAATCGATCAAAAATCTAAAAGAATCGATGCAACACTCTCTAATTTCACGGTTAAGAGGAGTCACCAAAAACGTGCTGAGCTAAAAGCTCTAAAAATCAACCCTGGTTCAAACAAATGGTTTGAAAGTTGTACCAAGGGAGTCATGAGTATTCTTGATGATGATGATCTAGAATCGGAGTCTTTATCGGAAGTGGTGGAAATTTCTAGCTCTAAGAGCACACCACTTGTCCCACCTCCGGAATCAGTTTATCGTATTGAGTTTGTTAACTCTGTAGGTGAAACTGAACTCTCTTCAAAAGATCCATCATCCATTTCATCTCCAGATCCAATTGTTTCCGACTTTTCCATTCCTTCTCCCCCTTCGGATGAGGAAGATGATAATTTTTGGAATGAAGTCGATGCTTTTCTAAGTGATGAGTCAATCCCAACAGGGGTTGATGATTCTTACTTGGATTCAGAGGGGGACATCCTTTTTCTTGAAAGTTTATTAAACGAAGAATCGTCCCCAAACCTCCCTCCCGGAAATTCTTTTGATAATCACCATACAAGCTTCAAGTTTAAGCTTAAAAATGTCAAAAATGGTGATTTACTTCTTTCTAGTGAAGAATGGACATGCATTGTGATGCACATATTTATTCCATTCTTCACAAATGGTGTGGTTGCTCTTTCCCTTTTCTCTTTTGGGAATGAGGACACCATTTTTGACCCCGGTATTATCCTTTATAGTTTCAACTATTAAAAATGCCGGTTGTATCTCGTCGGAGTGGAACTTTCTGATGATCATATGTTTTTAACATTGTGAATGAAAGTCCGATCGAGATTGGTTTTCCACATTACTTTCCCCATGAACAAATGAATGCGGGGATCGAGTCAAGCTAGCGACTCGGAAATCAAAAACAGTAGCACTTGCCATATGGGTTTTCACCCATAATTCTGTCTTCTTACCCCCTTTCTACCACCCTAGTGTGGGGGAGTTTCCCCACGCTGTTGTATATTCTCATTCTTTCTAAAAAAAATAAAAAAAAAAAAAATAAATAAATAAAAAAAAAAAAATCTTCTTTCTAAATAATGGCCGTAATATTTCCCTTTTACGTTCTTTGTTTCGGCATAACCGCCGGTACTTTGAATATTGAGGGCAATATTCATTTCTAAGTGTGGGGGGGAATTCTCACGAATTTCATATATTATCTACCCAATTCCCCCGTTTTTGGCCAAAATATTTTTTTTGGAGTAAGTGTTCTACACTTACTCATTTGGTTATCAGTCCGCCATGTCTGTAAGACTAAAGGATTGGCTAATCCAGGAGCAAACGGCTCTTGTTAAAGATTTCTCAAATCCGTTTATATGGCTTGCAATTTGCCCAAAATTGTATGGTTCCTCAGCTCCCCATCATCCTCAAAAGATAATGAGTTGGCTAGCCTGCAAGGTTATGGCTTGTGGTAAAGGCAGTGGAAAATCCATAATTGGTAATCAGCTCACCAAAGATAATTCTGATAATTTATCTAAGAGTTGGCTAGTCCAGAAGGGTACGGCTTCTGGTAAAGACACATCAAATCCGTTATATGGTTTATGATTTGCCAATAAATCATATGGTTATCGGTGTACCATGGTTCTTACTTGAACTAAAACATTTGGCTACTCCAGAAGTGATGGATTTTGGTAAAGAGATAAAATCCATCAAGTTTTCTCAAATCATTGCTAGGGACTAGCAATATCTCAAATCATCTGAAAACACTCAGAATGATGAGTGTTCTACACTTACTCATTTGGTTATCAGTCCGCCATGTCTGTAAGACTAAAGGATTGGCTAATCCAGGAGCAAACGGCTCTTGGTAAAGATTTCTCAAATCCGTTTATATGGCTTGCAATTTGCCCAAAATTGTATGGTTCCTCAGCTCCCCATCATCCTCAAAAGATAATGAGTTGGCTAGCCCGCAAGGTTATGGCTTGTGGTAAAGGCAGTGGAAAATCCATAATTGGTAATCAGCTCACCAAAGATAATTCTGATAATTTATCTAAGAGTTGGCTAGTCCAGAAGGGTACGGCTTCTGGTAAAGACACATCAAATCCGTTATATGGTTTATGATTTGCCAATAAATCATATGGTTATCGGTGTACCATGGTTCTTACTTGAACTAAAACATTTGGCTACTCCAGAAGTGATGGCTTTTGGTAAAGAGATAAAATCCATCAAGTTTTCTCAAATCATTGCTAGGGACTAGCAATATCTCAGTGTGGGGGATTGATGAGTGTCTAAATACTCATCATTTTTGTATAATCTAAACTGCAAAATCATCTGAAAACACTCAGAAACACATCAAAATGATCAATTTATCACAAATCAGTGTTTTATGTGTTTTGAATGCAAAAATATCAAAATCAGATGAAAAATGTATCAAGTTTGCAAAATTGGCAGTTTTAGTCCCCCAAGTTTTAAAAGTTGTCAAATCTAGTCCCTGGAATTCAAAAATGTGGAAATTTATCATTCAAGGTCCCTGAAGTATTCTAAGTTGTTTAAAATGATCCTTGAATGATTCTTTGGTCAATTGGCAAGAAAAGTCCCTAAACTTTGAAATTTTGCAAAAATTAGTCCTTGGACTTTTAAAAAAATGGATTTTATGCAAAATGGTCCTTGTTCTATAGATGTTTGTCATATTTGGTCCTTGTGAGAAGTTTGGAAAATTTGCATGATTAGTCCTTGAAGTTTAGTGAAATTGCACTTTTGGTCCTTGTTTACTAAGCTAAAACCAAACGGATCCTTATAATTATTCAAGCCCAAAAACAAGCCCAATCCATTATCCAAACCCAAACCCAATCCAGTTGACCCTTGACCCTTGGTCTTGGACCTTGACCCCCAGTCCACAACTCCTTTTGACCCCAGCCACAACCAATTGTGACCCCCCTGTGTTATTAATACTTCGGTCAACTGAAGTCAAACCCAGAGAAACGCGCTCAAAAACCAGAGCTACTGTAGCTCTATCTCTTCCCCACCAGATATTCAAAACCAGAGTGGTTTTCACCACATTTTCAACCCCCCTCCCATTCCATGTCCCCTCCACCTCCTCTACACTCCAAATACTCTTAATTGCTCAAACCAAATCCATTAATTACTTAAAACTGCTATGAAGAATATTTGGCGCCAAAATGCAAGGTGGACGGTTCTGATTATTTTGAGTGATCCAAAGGCTAGAATGTGGTGGGAAAGTCTCAGAGACACATGGGGATGATGAAAAGTTTATATAGAGAGAGAGAGATGCATTGTAAAAAAGTTATCTAGTGTAATTTAAGTTTTTATTGTCGTTTTAAGCATTTTTAAGTTTCAAGTGTATGTTTTTATCTTCAAACTCTGTATTTCAAGTTCTATTGTTATAAGAAAGCTTCTGTGAAACTTTAATTCAAGTATCAAAGTGTATTTCAGCTTATGCAATTTTCCTCATTTTCAAAAATCTCATGTTGGTTCAAATGATGTTTTCAGTTGTTTGTATGGACTAGAATAGGTCACTTAAGCTCCTAGAAAGCTTAATCAAGCTTTTAGATATCCAAAAATTCAGTCTAGCATAAAAAATCAAAAATTACCAAAAATCCAAATTAAATACTTGAAAAATAAAAAATCATGGTGAAAGGTACAAGAAGGCTGGAGCAAGGTTGATATTGGATGGCCTTGGTATAGTGCTTCTTGGGAAGCTATAGGAATTGGTTTCAGATCCTAGTTCTCAGTTTTAAGCTTGGAAGCTCTTGTAAGCATTTTTAGCCATTTTGGCATTTTACTGTTATACTTGTTTATTAGCTCTAAATTCTGTTTCTCTTTGTTTACTAGTTATAAATTAGTGTTTTTGATCATTAAAATCAGTAGCTTGTTCTTTGGAATTCATAGTTGCTTTAAAATCTTATTTGGGCAGTCAAAATAGCTTAAGTTTCATTTCTTAGTTTTAAGTTGATATTACTGTTGGTTCAAGCTTAATTAGTCTTAATTAATGTTTATATGATATCTGAAATCAAGTGCATGGTTTATATTTGTAAGTTGTTTTGAAAAAAGTTCCAAGACAGTCAAATAAGGGGTGTTTGTTTTAGCCTGTTTGATTGTTATCAAAAGAGTTTAAGACAGTAACAGTCTTTGTTCTATGTCACTTTAGTGCCTAATAACTTAAACAAGTCAAGAAAACCAACACTTCTTTGGATAAAAGTCAAAAATACATTTGATCTTAATTGGTGCAGTCACTGTTGAGATTTCATGATCCATGATCATTGTTTTGTGTTCAAAAGTTGTTAATCTTGCTCAAGTTAGTTTTATCTTACCCTAATACAACATCATCAGTGCTTAATATCAAATCAAAATCCATCTTAGTCAACATTTTGGTTTTTATCAAAAAGTCAAAATTTCATAAGGTCACTTTTGAATAAAATTTGGAATTTCACTGAGTGCTTATTAGTAGGATTCAGTTTATAAGGTTTTGGATTTTTAAAGTCTAGTTGCTAAAGAAAAATACAAAAATGCTAGTTCTCTATTTCTCAGTCTTTTAAGTGCTTATTCAACTGCTTTTTGTGGGCACCTGTTTCATAAATCTGCCCTGTGCACAGTTATTGGTTCCAAATTGATAAGCTCATATAGAGCTTATTAGTTGTCCAATTCTTGTGTTCTCTGGTTCTTTGGAAAGCCAACCTGGCCATCTTGAAGTATCAAGTTTGGTATTTCACTTTTGAGCTTGTTAGCTAGGGCTGCTAAGGGCTTAAAGCTTGTCCCATTTCTGTGTTCTACATAATTGCTTATTAGCTTATTCATTGCTTGTCAGTGTGCTTCTTGGTATCTTTTAGCTTCATTTCTGTTCATATAGCTTGTTCACATCTACTTTGAGCTTTTGTTTCAGTTGTGACCTTGTTTGAGCTTATTTCTCAAAAATAAGCTTATTTTCATATCTGTTGGATCAATAAGCCATCAAATCAGCTTATTTGTGTTTTGTAAATTTTTTGTCTTTATTAAAGTTTCATATTATTAGTATATAAGTAGTTTTCAAAGATAAAAATCATAAAAACATCAATATAAAAATAGTGATAGCGTTTATTTAAGAATTTTTTAGCTTTTTGATTTTTCTTTTCAACTTTTTAATAAGCAAATCTTGTTTTTCTCTTTTTCTTAGGTTTCTGTCATTATATAGGATTTTTAGAAAAAGTTTCAGATTTTTCTCTATCTTTTTAGTATTTATTATAATTTTAAATAGTTAAAAATAGTAATTAATTAGTAATAAATAATTAAAAAGTCTAAAAAATATATTTTCTGTTTTAAAATTAGTTTTATCATATTTTAGATTTTTCAAAGTTAAAATTTTATTTTTCCAAGTTTATTTTCTATTTTCTAGTAATTAAGTGTATTTTAAATAATTATTAATTAGTAATAATTATATAAAAAGTGTGAAAAATATATTTTTAGTTTTAAAATTAGTTTTATAGTATTTTAGATTTTTCAGAATCATAAGTTTATTTTTCTAGTCTTATTTCCTATTTTCTTTTATTTTAGAGTATTTATTAAGTAGTTAAAATAGTTTTTAATTAATAATAATTAATTAAATAGTTGTAAAAATAATTTTCTTTTTCTAATAATTTTCTTTTATTTTTAGGATTCCAAAAATGTTATTTTCATATTTTTAGGCCTTTTATTTCTTAGTTTTCACTTTTTATTTTGTGCGTATACGTAGTTTTTAAACTTACGTTTACGTTTTTCTTATCTGATTGTTGTGCTTTCCAATTCTGTGTCCAATTCTATTCCAAATCAATCAGTAGTGTAATTTCTAATCATAACCTTTACAGATCACTATCCTTAGTGATCATTCCATTATCTGAATCAGTGTTTAACACACCATTGAGTCTCCTTGGGACTAAACGACCCGGGAATTCAATCTATTCTCCTGGACTTCATTGTATTTGTGTCTGAGCTGTTTTAAGTCTGTTAGACTTGACGGTTTAGCACAGATCAGCTAGTGTGCAAGATTATGGAACTGCAGTGCAAAGTGCTTATAAATAAGCACTTGAATTAAGCAAATGAGCACAATAAGCTGCCAAACTGAAAGAAGAAGCTATAATATGCTATAACTACTTAAAATCAACTAGTTACAACTGGCCTAAACCTCTTAAGTACAAGCTACACAGATTTGATGTTTTAAACTTAAGTACCAAAAAACAGTTTTAGCTACTAAGTTGTAGCTTGAAAATAAGCTACCCAATAAGCTGGAAGTTGAAACCAGATATTGGAACCTAAACTAGACCTGGCTAGCTACCTATAAACCAAAGTTGAGCCTGAGAGAAGCTCAAATGAGCTTTTGACAAGCCCTGCACAAAACCTGTGCAGACTCAGTATTCACTGAGTCAGTGCACAAGGCAGATAAGCCTTGTTTGACAAGCTACTTTGGGGCTTATACAAAATTACTAAAAATCTATAAAAATCATATTAAGAAAATTGACCAACTGAAGTTTATAAACCTAAAGTTTTAATGAATTTGACCCAGAAATGAATCAATTAAAAATCAACTTAAGTTGGGTGAAAACTGGATTTTCAACTTTGACTTTCTAAACAGTTTTTGAAAAGTTGACTATATTGAACTTTGAAACTAGATTTAGTGATTGAAAATGATATTTGATGATAGACTAAACCTACTGCAAGCTATATCTATGATTTCTAAACACAAAACAAGTTTTTGATTTTACATATTTCTAACAGTCATGAAATTAGGACAGATAATGGTTGATTTTGACTTTTAAAATGCACAAATGAGATTTGATGACTAAAATGGTTCAAGCTACCTATATTAAGACTGAGGAGACAGATTTTAAACACAACCCAAAGTTCAAGCTCAATTATACTAACTGACCCAAACACAACTTTAGCTACTGATATGCAAAATTTCCAACTCAGATCAATGACTCAACCCTACTTAGCTCTCAACTCAGATTCAGAGTACAAAATTATACTTAAGTGATTTCAAAATAACATCAAAACAATGCCTATGTCCAACTGAACTATAGATGCAAACTAATATCAGATCATGAGGCTAAAGACAGAAACAGATTAAAAACTGGAACTAACAATATCAAGCAATATTAAACAACACTTAAGTACTTCTACACTACTGATTAAGAAATTAAAAACAGGATTGGACTTACTAATGGTCCAACCACTATGGTTTGCTCTTGAGATTAATCAACCACTATCCTAACACTGATATCAACCCAAATCAGATCTAACTCAACTCAATTCCAACTGCATACCAACCCATATTTATTGATTCCACCCCATTTCCAGCTCTGCATCAAGTATCTAAGCCATTTCAACCCATCATTTGATCACAGTTGACTTTTGTTGACCAAAAACAAATATTGCTTAAAAATGAAGTATAAGCTGACCAAAAGCTATAAATAGCTTGACTGAGTTTATTTGAATTTAAAAATAAACTACTAAAAGCCTTAATTTAGGAACATGAAACTGAACTCTTCAACAGTAAACATAAAAACATGGAACTTAGTAAAATTCTGAATTGATGCTTTGAAAGTAGCTTACAATGACAAAATAACTTAAGTTGAGTTCTTAAAAACAGGAGATTACAATTTAGAGCTTAATTAAAACATAAACATAAAAAACGACATACATAAATATTTAAAACTAAGTACTACTTCCTCTCTTGCTTTTCTTCTTCTATTTATACCCAAAAAGCTTCCCACGTGTCTTCTGATTAAATCCCACTAATAATTTCAACCATTGGATGACTTGAGTGGATTTTGGCCATTGATGAGATTTGGCGGGGAAGTGGATATAAAGCAGTGGGGGTTCTGAATTTGCAACTGGGGGGTGGTGGAGGGTAGGGATAAGGTAGGTATGATGATGAGGGAGTGGGAGATAAGGTGAGAGGTGATGGGAGATGTGTTGCAGGCAACTTGGGAGGAAGGAGAAGGTGGGCGGGAAGGAGAGGTTTGACCGGGGTGTTTGACCAGGGTCTATTATTGTGGAAGGGGGTCCAAAAAGGAGGGTCATGGAATTATGGCAGGGGTCCAAATATTGCAAAGGGGTCATGGCTTAGTTTAATATCATAAGGACTTGTTTTGCAATTCTGATTTTTTGAGGGATCAATTCTGCTATTTTCCAAAGTTGTTTCAAGGGACCAAAATTGACAAGTTTCAATAGTACAAGGACCATTGTTGACATTTTCAAACTTCTAAGGACCATTTATGACAATTTTCAAAGTTTAGGGACCTAAGTTGTAATTTTGCAAATTTAAATCTCAAGGACCAATTTTTGACAACTCATGAATCCCTAGGGACTTGAAATGATATTTTTCTTTATTTTGATTTACCAGGGACTGTTTTTGACAACTTTTGAAACTTGGGGGACTAAAACTGCCAATTATGCAAACTTGATACGTTTTTTACCAGATTTTGATATTTTTGCATTTAAAACACATAAAACACTTATTTGTGATATTTTTATCATTTTGATGCATTTCTGAGTGTTTTCAGATGTTTTTGCAGTTTAATTGGTACAAAAATGATGAGTATTTACACACTCATCAATCCCCCACACTAAGATATTGCTAGTCCCTAGCAATGTTTTGAGAAAAGTTAATGGATTTCATCTCTTTACCAAAAGCCATTACTTCTGGAGTAGCCAATTGTTTCAGTTCAAGTAAGAACCTTGGTACAATGATAACCAAATGATTTTGAGCAAACCACCAGCTTCCAACGGATTTGATTTGTCTTTACCAGAAGCCGTTTGCTTCTGGACTAGCCAACTCTTAGATAATATATACTATCTTTGGTGAGCTGATTACCAATTATGGTTTTCCACTGCCTTTACCACAAGCCATAAACTTGCGGGCTAGCCAACTCTTCACTAATTAAAGATATGGTGAGCTGAATACCATACAATTTTGGGCAAATTACAAGCCGTCAACGGATTTGAGATATCTTTACCAAGAGCCGTTTGCTCCTGGATTAGCCAATCCTTTTGTTTATTAGACATGGCGGACTGATAACCATAATATGAGTAAGTGCAAAACACTTACTCCAAAAAAAAAAAAAAAAAAAAAAAAAAAAAAAAAAAAAAAAAAAAAAATTGGCCAAAAAATGGGGGAATTGGGTGGTATAATTACATGATAAAATTCGTGAGAATTCCCCCCCACACTAGAAATGAATATTGCCCTCAATATTCAAAGTACCGGCTGTTATGCCGAAACATAGAACGTAAAAGGGAAATACTACGGCCATTATTTAGCAAGATTTTTTTTTTTTTTTTTTTCATGAAACTTTATATACAACAGCGGGGGGCAACTCCCCCACACTAGGGTGGTAGAAAGTAGTAATAAGTCAGAAATATGGGTGAAAACCCATATGGCATGCTACTGTTTTTGATTCCCGAGTCGCTAGCTTGACTCGATCCCCGCGTTCATTGGTTCATGGGGAAAGTTTGTAGATCCGGGACAACCACAGGGGGAATGTCCTCTCCAAAATAATGCTTCAATCGATGACCATTCACTTTAAAGTTTGGACCATCGGGTTGAGATAACTCAATGGTTCCATATGGAAATACTTTAGTGATGGTGAATGGTCCAGACCAGCGGGATTTTAGTTTTCCCGAGAAAATCTTCAATCTTGAGTTGAAAAGAAGGACTCGATCACCGACGTTGAAAACGCGGTTTTTGATTTTGGAGTCATGAATCTTCTTTGTCTTTTCTTTGTAGATCAAAGAGTTCTCGTATGCATGATCACGGAGTTCATTTAATTCATTCATTTGAACTTTCCGGTGATCACCAGCTGTCTGAATATCAAAGTTGGCATGTTTCAAGGCCCAGTATGCCTTGTGCTCAAGCTCAACCGGCAGATGACATGCCTTCCCGTATACAAGCTTGTATGGAGTACACCCGATGGGTGTTTTATAAGCTGTACAGAAGGCCCAGAGTGCGTCATCTAGCTTATCCGACCAAGAGGCACGGTTTTCGCCTACTGTCCTTTCAAGAATTCTTTTAATCCCTCGGTTGGAAACTTCCACTTGCCCACTTGTTTGGGGGTGGTACGCAGTAGAGAGACGGTGAGTTACACCATACTTTTGCATGACTCTATCAAACTGGTCATTGCAAAAATGCGTACCACGATCACTGATTATAGCTCGTGGAGTTCCAAACCTAGCAAAAAGAGATTTTAAGAATTTCACAACAACTCGGGCATCGTTGGTAGGCAAAGCCTTAGCTTCAACCCATTTTGACAAATAGTCAACGGCCACGAGTATGTATTTATTACCGCGAGATGAAGGAAATGGCCCCATAAAGTCAATGCCCCAGATGTCAAAAATCTCACACACTTGAATGGCGTTTTGCGGCATTTCATTTCTTTGTGAGATATTCCCGTGACGTTGACAAGCATCACAGGTTTTGACAAATTCGTGGGCATCCTTGTAAATCGTGGGCCAATAGAATCCGGAATCAAACACCTTCTTGGCGGTGTAGTTGGGGCTATGATGTCCCCCAGTAGGTCTAGAATGGCAAGCCTTGAGAATGTCATTGGCTTCCTGACCATACACACATCGCCTGATGACTTGATCCGCGCAAATTTTGAACAAGTAGGGGTCGTCCCAGAAGTAATGTTATACATCTTTAAAGAATTTGTTTTTCTGTTGGGACGACATCCCTTTCACCACAAAGTTACCCGCATGGTAATTTGCAAAGTCAGCAAACCATGGGGTAGAAGAGTCTCCACGAAAAGAAACCACATTGAGTGTTTCGAGAGGAAATGTTTCGTTTATTTCCTTTTTCTCGAACACATCCTGGTGAGGGTTTTCTAGACGGGATAGATGATCAGCAGCCAGGTTCTCAGCTCCTTTTTTATCACGTATAATGATATCAAATTCTTGTAGGAGGAGAACCCAACGGAGCAATCTCGGCTTTGCATCTTGTTTTGCAAAGAGATATTTGAGAGCCGATTGATCCGTATACACCACGCATTTGGTCAATATAAGGTATGGCCGAAACTTCTCAAACGCATACACCACAGCTAATAATTCTTTTTCTGTAGTGGTGTAATGGGTTTGAGCTTCAGTCATAGTCTTACTCGCGTAGTGGATAGGCTGAAAATGCTTGGTTTTTCGTTGTCCCAGGACTGCACCGATAGCAAAATCACTTGCATCGCACATGAGCTCAAAGGGTAAATCCCAGTCGGGGGCAACTAGAATGGGTGCTTCCGTAAGCTTTTTCTTTAATGTTTCAAAAGCTTCGATGCACTCAGGTGAGAAGATAAAAGGAGCATCTTTTTCAAGAAGATGGGTCATAGGCCGAGCGATTTTAGAAAAATCTTGTATGAATCTGCGATAAAACCCGGCATGACCAAGAAAACTCCTAATACCTTTGACGGTAGTAGGATGAGGCAAATTAGCAATAACATCAACTTTTGCTCTATCTACCTCAATCCCGTTTTTGGAAATCTTATGGCCAAGGACTATGCCTTCTTTGACCATAAAGTGGCTCTTCTCCCAATTTAGACAGAGATTGGTGTCTTCACACCGTTTTAGCATTTTATCTAAATGGGAGAGACATGTCTGAAATGAGTCCCCAATGACCGAGAAGTCATCCATAAACACCTCCATTGTTTCCCCGATCATGTCGTGGAAAATTGCCATCATACATCGTTGGAACGTGCCAGGAGCATTACATAGGCCAAAAGGCATACGTCTGTAGGCAAAAGTTCCGTATGGGCAGGTGAATGTGGTTTTTTCTTGATCCAGCGGATCAATGGGGATCTGAAAATATCCTGAGAAACCATCAAGGAAACAATAGTATTCGTTCCCTGCTAATCTCTCAAGCATCTGATCCATGAAGGGTAGAGGAAAATGGTCTTTACGGGTGGCTTCGTTTAACTTGCGATAGTCAATACACACATGCCATCCCGTAACCAATCGAGTTGGAATTAACTCGTTTTCTTCATTTGTGACAACAGTTATGCCACCCTTTTTTGGAACACAGTGAATGGGACTGACCCAAGGACTATCAGAGATCGGGTAAATTAAACCGGCATCAAGAAGTTTGAGAACCTCTTGTTTGATAACCTCATGAATCTTAGAATTCACCCTTCTCTGATGTTGGACTGCTGGTTTGAAGTCATCCTCCATTAAGATTTTGTGAGTACAAAACTCAGGGTTGATACCCTTAATGTCGGAGAGTTTCCAAGCAATTGCTTGCTTGTGTGACTTCAAGACCTTTATGAGAGCAGTCTTTTCCTCCTCAGTTAAGTCTTTAGCAATTATGACGGGTAATTTATCATCACCCTCCAAGAATGCATACTCGAGATGAGGAGGCAGGTCCTTAAGTTCAACCTCGGGAAATTCTTCAGTAGATGTTTGTACTGATTTGATTTCCTCAATTGTGATTTCTTTCGGAGGGAGTGAAGGTAATGGATCTTCATTCAACAATTGCTCAAGATAAAGGATATCTCCCTCCGAATCATAAACACCATCAATTCCCGGCGGAATTGATTCATCACTAGCAAGAAACTCATCGATCTCTTCTAGAAAGAAGTCACCTCCCTCAAACGGAGTGAGAGAGGGGGAAGAGTTGGCAATGATTGGTTGAGAAGATGTGGTGGAATCCCCACTCACAGAATTATGAAGATAACCAAGAAACTCTTGAGAGTATTCCTCCGAAGCAATATCAATTAAATCGATTCGATTAACCGATTCAGCATCATAATTTGAGGAGTACCTCGAATTTTTATCAAGGTTAAAGGTGACAGCTTCATTACCCACACGTAACGTGATTTCTTGCTCAAATACATCAATAAGAGCACGGCCCGTTCTCAGGAATCCTCGCCCAACAATGAGGGGAACCCGAGGATCGGCATCGAAATCAACAACCACAAAGTCAGCTGGAAAATGGAACTTTCCTACTTTCACGAATACATCCTCGGCGATGCCAAGAGGACGCGATATAGAACGATCTGCAAGCTCAAGAGTCATGCAGGTAGGAACAAGTTCTGGAAGAGAAAGTTTCTTCCATACTGAATAAGGCATCAGATTGATGCTTGCACCAAGATCGGCGAGGGCAAAGCATTCAATCATCCCTGGAAAAACACAAGGAAGAAGAAATTTTCCAGGATCTCCAAGCTTCTAGGGAAGCTTCTTTAACAGAACTGCCGAGCAGTTCTCGTTCAAAGGAGTTTTAGCCATTTCAAACAGTTTTTCCTTGTTGCTTAACATGTGTTTGAGAGTTGATGCAAACTTGGGCATCAGCATGATAGCATCCGCAAAGCTTATGTCAAAATGAAGTTCTTGGAAAATTTGAAAATTTTTTTCCATTTGATGACTGGCTTTTTCGCGGAGTTTTTGCTCATTTAAACGTGAGGGGTAAGGAATAGAAGTTTTGGATTTGGGGTTTTCAACTGGAGGTTCAAAGACAACTCCAGGTTTGGTTTTGGGTTTTGGGACAACCTGAGGATGGACATTGCTGGTACTTCCGTTATTAGTAGGAAGTTCCTTGTCCTTTGTCGCCTCGGGTTCACTTTCCACTACCTTCGGGAGAGAAGAAGAAGAGGTAGTAGGAATAGCGGGTCCATCATACGAAGCACCACTTCTGGTTGTGATCGCCTTTGCATCGCCCCTCGGATTAGCGATCGTGTTGCTAGGTAAAGTACCTGAGCCCGAGGGTCGATCATTTAAAGACTTCTTAATGTCAGAAATCTGGCTGACCAACAACATATTCATTTCCTCTTGGGATTTCATGAATTGCTTCAACAACTCATCAGATGACGGTCCAGTTGGAACAATGGCTTGATTTTGCACAGGAAAATTCTGGCCTCTATTGTTTGGATTAGGACCTTGATTTTGAAAATTTCCTTGATTATTGCCATGAAAGTACCCAGGGTTGAAATTTCCCTGACCTTGGTTTCTATTAAAATTTCCTTGGTGTTGGAAGTTTTGACTTTGATTTTGAAAACCGTTATTTTGACTAAAATTACCTTGGTTTTGAAAACCTTGGTTCGTTCTATGCTGATTTTGATTACGGTTTTGGTTTTGGTTGAAACCGGGTGGTCCAGGGTAGTGGTTAGGACGGTGGTTCGGGTCCATAGGAGCACGATATTGGTTGCCTCCTGAATTGGAAATCCCTCCCACAGCGTTTGCTTCAAAAGGGTTACCCTCGGTGGCCATACAGTCGTAATAGGCATGGGGGCCACCGCAAGTAACACAGACTTCCACTTTCTTAACTTCAGCAGGAGGTGAAGTTTGTGGAAAAGAAACTTTCTTTTGGTTGGAGAGAACCAAAGCTTGAATTGCTTCCGTGAGTTTGTCAATCTTAGCATCGGTGCTAGATTGACTCACGGGTGATGAAGAAGAAGGACCAACACTGACTTGGGAAACAACCGGTTTGCTTCGTGCAGTGCGGACTTTAGACTTGTTTTCAATTATCGTCAAAGCTTCTTTTACAGTTTTGCTCAAGAAATTTCCTCCAGCGGAGGAATTGAGAGAATCTTGATTAGATTGACTCACTCCATTATAGAAAGTATCGAGTTGCATCAACTCGGAGAAACCGTGGTGAGGAAATTTGCGGAGTAACTCCTTAAAACGATCCCACGATTCACTGAAGGGTTCATCAAACTTTTGTGTGAACTTGATGATTTCATTTTTAAGACTCGTGGTTTTAGAAGGTGGATAAAACTCGTTCACAAATTTCTTTACCAGGTTTTCCCATGTTTCGATTGATTTAGGGGGTTGTTTTTCATGCCAAATCCGGGCTTGCCCCTCAAGAGAAAATGGGAACAGAAGAAGCTTGACAGCATCTGTAGGGACATTCTTGTATTTGATGGTAGATGCAATCTTGTTAAACCATCGAATATGAGCATGAGGATCATCCCGCTCAAAACCATAGAATTGACTTGAGGTTACAAGATTCAGTAACCCGGTTTTGAGTTCAAAATTTTCAGCCACAATGGCTGGGATAACAATAGCATCTCCATACCCGTCGATGGGTGCCTGGAGAAGCTCACACATAGGACATTCTTCCGCCATGATAACGGAAGTAGTGTGAGCAGTCCGGATCTCAGATCCGACTGATGGGGCAGAACGTCTACGGACACGCCTTCTTGGAATCCTGACAAGCTCACGAAATGGGCTTACAGACCTAGAAGAGCGAGTGCGCATACACTAGAGTTAACTCTAAGAGATCTCAGAGTTAAGGAAAGGAATGGGAATTATGAAGGGAATTATGAAAATGGGGTAAGAAGAATCTTTTTGGGTTTTCTGGTTTTGAAAAGTAGATATAACAACAAATCCAATTAAAACAATATCGAGGCAAAACAACAGTGAACTTAAACCAATAATCACAAGATGAATGGCTTCTTTGAAAAAGGTACACCACTCACAAGGACACAAAGGCAAGTTTTAATCTTTGGTTCGGGAACTTATTATGGTCGTACCCCCAGTTAGGTAGTACACTGCCTTGGTTTGCGGTGGTAATTTTTTATGTTGTTATTATTAAACAAACAAAACGACAAATCTTTTTGTATTTTTATCTTTGATATATATATAGAAACAAAAGCAAAATATTTTTGTGTTTTATACGTTTTGAGATGTTTTTTTGGGTTTTTGGATTTTTTTATAAGAAAATATATATAGATATAGATGGATGGTATGAACAAGGAGTGAATATTCAAATCACTAATCTGCTAAACGGAAGATAATTAGCACAGCTCCCCGGCAGCGGCGCCAAAATTTGATTCGTGCTAAACCGTCAAGTTTTATCACACAAGCTAGCCACTTGTGAATGGCTAACCGTAACAAACTTCAAACAGCTCAGACACCAATACAATGAAGATCAGGAGAGTATAGTGTTTCCCCAGGTCGTTAAGTCCCAACGAGCTGTGCGAGAATAATCAAACGAATAGTGATCGAGAGAATTTGAATGGGAAAAGGATATGATTGATTATACCTAAGGAAAAAGTTTATAAATTACAGGGGCTTAAATGCAAATTAAAGAAAATTAAAAAGATAAATTATATTAAATAAATGCTATCACTATTTTTAAACTGATGTTTTTTATTACAAATTTAACTTAAAAACTACGTGACGTACAAAATAAAATGTGAAACTGAATCAATATTAATCCTAAAAATATAAAAATGACATTTTTACAAACCTAATGATAAGAGAAAATTTTTAGAAAAAGAAAATTATTTTTAAAACTATTTATCTAATTATTATTAATTAAAAACTAATTTTACCTATTTAATAATAGCCTAAAATACAAGAAAATATGAAATAAAGCTAGAAAAATGAAATTATGACTTGGAAAAATCTAAAATAACTAAAGAGAATTTTCAAAACTAATTTTGTATTTTTCTGATTATTTTTCTATTTTCTATGAATTAAAAACTACTTAAAACTAATTAAATTGCTAAAAATTACAAATTTAACTAAGAAAAATCTGGAAAAATTATTTTTTTGCTTTTTATATTTATCTTAACCTAATAAAAATGAAAACTTATTTTTTTGATACTTTTCTGATTTATTTGTATTAAAAGCTAATTAAAAATGCCTAAAAACTGTTTTAAATGAAGAAAAATAGCAAACATTGTTAGAAAAATATGAAAAATTCAGGAAAAGTCTAAATTAATATTCTGAGTCTATGAAAAATATAAAAACAATGGCTAGTGTGCAAGGTTATGGAACTGCAGTGCAAGTGCTTATAAATAAGCACTTGAATTAAGCAAATGAGCACAATAAGCTGCCAAACTGAAAGAAGAAGCTATAATATGCTATAACTACTTAAAATCAACTAGTTACAACTGGCCTAAACCTCTTAAGTACAAGCTACACAGATTTGATGTTTTAAACTTAAGTACCAAAAAACAGTTTTAGCTACTAAGTTGTAGCTTGAAAATAAGCTACCCAATAAGCTGGAAGTTGAAACCAGATATTGGAACCTAAACTAGACCTGGCTAGCTACCTATAAACCAAAGTTGAGCCTGAGAGAAGCTCAAATGAGCTTTTGACAAGCCCTGCACAAAACCTGTGCAGACTCAGTATTCACTGAGTCAGTGCACAAGGCAGATAAGCCTTGTTTGACAAGCTACTTTGGGGCTTATACAAAATTACTAAAAATCTATCAAAATCATATTAAGAAAATTGACCAACTGAAGTTTATAAACCCAAAGTTTTAATGAATTTGACCTAGAAATGAATCAATTAAAAATCAACTTAAGTTGGGTGAAAACTGGATTTTCAACTTTGACTTTCTAAACAGTTTTTGAAAAGTTGACTATATTGAACTTTGAAACTAGATTTAGTGATTGAAAATGATATTTGATGATAGACTAAACCTACTGCAAGCTATATCTATGATTTCTAAACACAAAACAAGTTTTTGATTTTACATATTTCTAACAGTCATGAAATTAGGACAGATAATGGTTGATTTTGACTTTTAAAATGCACAAATGAGATTTGATGACTAAAATGGTTCAAGCTACCTATATTAAGACTGAGGAGACAGATTTTAAACACAACCCAAAGTTCAAGCTCAATTATACTAACTGACCCAAACACAACTTTAGCTACTGATATGCAAAATTTCCAACTCAGATCAATGACTCAACCCTACTTAGCTCTCAACTCAGATTCAGAGTACAAAATTATACTTAAGTGATTTCAAAATAACATCAAAACAATGCCTATGTCCAACTGAACTATAGATGCAAACTAATATCAGATCATGAGGCTAAAGATAGAAACAGATTAAAAACTGGAACTAACAATATCAAGCAATATTAAACAACACTTAAGTACTTCTACACTACTGATTAAGAAATTAAAAACAGGATTGGACTTACTAATGGTCCAACCACTATGGTTTGCTCTTGAGATTAATCAACCACTATCCTAACACTGATATCAACCCAAATCAGATCTAACTCAACTCAATTCCAACTGCATACCAACCCATATTTATTGATTCCACCCCATTTCCAGCTCTGCATCAAGTATCTAAGCCATTTCAACCCATCATTTGATCACAGTTGACTTTTGTTGACCAAAAACAAATATTGCTTAAAAATGAAGTATAAGCTGACCAAAAGCTATAAATAGCTTGACTGAGTTTATTTGAATTTAAAAATAAACTACTAAAAGCCTTAATTTAGGAACATGAAACTGAACTCTTCAACAGTAAACATAAAAACATGGAACTTAGTAAAATTCTGAATTGATGCTTTGAAAGTAGCTTACAATGACAAAATAACTTAAGTTGAGTTCTTAAAAACAGGAGATTACAATTTAGAGCTTAATTAAAACATAAACATAAAAAACGACATACATAAATATTTAAAACTAAGTACTACTTCCTCTCTTGCTTTTCTTCTTCTATTTATACCCAAAAAGCTTCCCACGTGTCTTCTGATTAAATCCCACTAATAATTTCAACCATTGGATGACCTGAGTGGATTTTGGCCATTGATGAGATTTGGCGGGAAAGTGGATATAAAGCAGTGGGGGTTCTGAATTTGCAACTGGGGGGTGGTGGAGGGTAGGGATAAGGTAGGTATGATGATGAGGGAGTGTGGGTTGGAAGAGATAAGGTGAGAGGTGATGGGAGAGGTGTTGCAGGCAACTTGGGAGGAAGGAGAAGGTGGGCGGGAAGGAGAGGTTTGACCGGGGTGTTTGACCAGGGTCTATTATTGTGGAAGGGGGTCCAAAAAGGAGGGTCATGGGATTATGGCAGGGGTCCAAATATTGCAAAGGGGTCATGGCTTAGTTTAATATCATAAGGACTTGTTTTGCAATTTTGATTTTTTGAGGGATCAATTCTGCCATTTTCCAAAGTTGTTTCAAGGGACCAAAATTGACAAGTTTCAATAGTACAAGGACCATTGTTGACATTTTCAAACTTCTAAGGACCATTTATGACAATTTTCAAAGTTTAGGGACCTAAGTTGTAATTTTGCAAATTTAAATCTCAAACACCAATTTTTGACAACTCATGAATCCCTAGGGACTTGAAATGATATTTTTCTTTATTTTGATTTACCAGGGACTGTTTTTGACAACTTTTGAAACTTGGGGGACTAAAACTGCCAATTATGCAAACTTGATACGTTTTTCACCAGATTTTGATATTTTTGCATTTAAAACACATAAAACACTTATTTGTGATATTTTTATCATTTTGATGCATTTCTGAGTGTTTTCAGATGTTTTTGCAGTTTAATTGGTACAAAAATGATGAGTATTTACACACTCATCACCTAGGGTTATGCGTAAGCACCTGGTTTTATGCATAAGACTAAGCTTACGTGTTAATACAAATAAGCCGTAAAAACGTTTATTTATATTTTACGATCTTCTAATGTTTTGTCGATAACAAACTTAAAATCATTTTAACGAAACAAATAAAATACGTAAGTGGTTTGAACTAATAGTTTCTAACATATTTACATTTTCACATAAAACACTAAAACAAGTATAAGTGATTTTATGATTTAATATTACATATGTACAACAACTAGTGTTTACATATTTGGGTAAAATATACACATAACTAGTATGTTGTATATTGGGTAATATAAATGGGTAGAAACTTAAGTATCATAACTCATTGGGCAAATACATTTAATGTAGTTGGGTACAACCCAAAGCCCATGACCCATGGAGCTTGACCCATAACCCATTGCATGACATCATGCTTATATCATATACGGATAATATCCATAACCCATGGTATTGACCCATACCCAATGTCTAGATACATTGAACCCTTGGTGAGCACTCAAAAGATATATTGTATCTAGCTAAAGACCCATGGATCAACCCATAACCAAAATACCCATGGGCAAAGAGGAGCGTTCCACGGATCCCTAGCCTTACGCTAGCCGGATCCCTTGTGGTAGGGATCCGTGGGATCCGGGGAACAGTAGAGAATTTTCTCTATAAATAGAGAGCAATTTTTTCCTTTCTACTCATCACTTCACATACATACTTCCCCAAGTATTATAACCCTCTAACCTCAGATCCAAGTGATCTATGTAGTTTCTCTTTTGTTTTTGTGTGATCTTCTAGGTTCCTCTTAAAGGCAATATCACCACTTCTTGAAGACGTGCAAGCTCAAGTCCATGAGTTGCCATGCTTCATCATCATCAAGACAACTAAGGTTCTCTTGTTGATAGTTCTTACTTTCTCCGTAGATGTTGGGTTGAAGGCATTAGTGAAGAATGCCGAAAGTGTCAAGATGAAAGCATTAGTGAAAGGTGCTCATCATCCGTGTCAAAGCATTAGTGAAGAATGCTAAAAGTGTCAAGATGAAGGCATTAGTGAAGGGTGCCAAGCGTTGTGTCAAAGGCATTAGTGAAGGATGCCGAAGAATCAAATCAAGTGGCATTTGGGAAGAATGCCTAGGTCGTATAATCGATGAGGTGCATCGTTATACATATAAGTATTTGTTTATTTCCAAGGATGGTGATATCCTTGATGGTGTTGTAACAAGGAGTAGATCTCCTTGAGATTAGGTGTTGTGTTGTGAAGGGTAGTAGTTCCTCCATAGTAATGGAACTAGGTGCTTAGCCTAGTACCTAATAAAGGGTAGGCGACGTTGTGATAGGATTAGTTCTCCTTGGTGTGAAAGAACTCGGTGGTTAGCCTAGCACCGTATAAAGGGTAGGCGACGTTGTGTTAGGTGTGGTTCGCCTTGGTGTGAAGGAACTCAGTATTTAGCTTTGTACCGGAAAAAGGTTAAGCGACGTTGTGAAGGCTTCTCCGCCATAAGGAGTTGGTGTAGTGTTTATGAACTCTCGAGTAGGTGACTCGGGGAGTGGAGTAGGGCAAGGAAGGTGTCCTTGTAGCCGAACCACTATAAATACTTGTGTCGTGGTGATGTGCTTCTTACTCTTTATATTTCATTACACGTTTATATATCTATCTATCAACGTCCAACATAAACAACTAAATAGATTGACATAAGTCGATCTAAATATTTAAAAGGAAGTTTTAAATTGGTAAAACTATTCAACCCCCTCCCCCCCCCCCCCTTCTAGTTTTCCACAATTGGCATCAGAGCTTCGTTACCAAGTATTTCAAAAGTATATTGTACTTTGAAAACTTGATACGATCCGTGTATGTTTGAAAACTACAAAGAAGGGAATTTCTTAAAACAAAAAGTCATGTTTTTAGAAATTATCGTTTTTTAAATGTTGGATAGTGATAGATCATTCTAACATTTTCTTTTAAGAAATCTTCATACTAGAATTCTTCCAATGACTTCGTTCTATCCGAAGAAAAAGAAGTTAACACCCAAAGAAGAATACAAAGTGACCACAACTTGCTTTTCCAAAATACGATTAAGTATTTTTAAAGCTTATGAAGTTTTTCGCGTCCATGGTTTCTAAAACCATACAAAGGGAATATGGCAAAGGTATGTTCTCTTAGTTACAATTAGTTGGTCAAAAACGTGCTAATTGCTTGTGGATAAAATGGTGATATATGCTTATCTCTTATAATAAGCATAATATAAAAAGTAAAGTTTTGTTGTTAGATATCTTGTTAATCAAGCTTGAATAAAGGTAAAAATGGGTAATATAACTTCACTAAAAAGTCTACAAAGGTTAAACCTTTTCGTCGGGTCAAAATATACATTTTTGTATTTCTGTGTCAGATCCGCGGATCCCTCAGTTTACACTGGACGGATCCCTCAAGCAAGGGATCCGTGGTACATAAGACAGTTTTTGTCTGAATTTCAAAAATTCATAACTAATTAACCGTAAGTCGTTAGAAGTCGTGCCACCTATCGTTTTAAAGGTATTTGAGTCTACTTTCATTTAAAAATGATTTCATAAACTGATTCAAAACAATAATTTACAGAATCATTGATTTATAATAAAAAGTCATTTTTTTGTCATAACTTTTGCACAAACTTTTGATCCAATTGGATACGGATGTTTTCGTCCTTTAATAAGAATGTGTCCTCTTTTGAAATTAAGGTTTTGATCATATTTATAAATGAAACTAATCAAGCTGGGTATACATGTTTATATTTAACACAAAGCGATGAAAAGAACTTTCGTATGCTATGCTAAATGATAAATTGTCTTCCTTTCATTACTTGATTATTTGCTTATCTCAAATAGTTTTTGTGCTTGTTTGATTGAATAACATATGTGGTTTCCTTACCTTGCTATTCATTCTCTTGCTTGTCGATTTAGTAATTTTCTACTAATCAATGTGCTACTTGAAGGAATGTTTGGGATAACATCTAGTCGTGTCAAAAATGTTAGTTTTATAAGTTGAAAAATGTTTAAAACATATAACACACCAAATGGCTTTTTGATTGAGTTTGCCATGTGTGCAACATAAATGTTTTATGTGCTTATATGATTTCTTGATTTCATATTTTCTTGTATCGTTTTCTAAAAACAACAAGAATGTACATCGGATCATAACCTACACTTGTGTTGATGATGTACTCTCCCGTTTTCCTTTTCATGATCGCTCTCCAAGCTTCATAGTAGGATTGACAACTTGATTATTTCATCCGATATACTCAAGTAAATTATTTTGCAACGCAAATATAATTGTTCATATCCGAAAGTCCAAACTCTAGCTTTCCAACAACATATGTTGAACTAGCTCATCCAACCATTTTTTTTGTTCACCATATGGACAACTTTTAATTATTTCTTTTTACACCTTCGTCACCTTAGTTGTTTCAAGTATAATATTAATAAAAACGAAGCAAAGTATCATCATTGTTACTCTTCGATAGGCCATTGTAGGAATATAAATTTTCCTAACTTGAGAATGAATACTGGAGAACTTATTGCACTAGAAACTCAATTTGACCTAACGGTTGAATTGCTTCCTTGATGGAAGTTGGGTATGTGGAATCACCCGTAAAAATGGTCGTGTTTAGCCGTAATTGAGCACCGCTAGTAATAGTCTCATATTCATTCTCTCACTTGAGAAATCTATACTCCTATGTTTTCCTAAAGTAAGTTTACAATGGAAATACTTTGCGTTGTCTTAGGATTACTAATCAAACAAGCTGTAAAATTGATTTTTCTTTTAGTTAATCACAACCACTTTCCTCATCAAGCGATTATCTTGCCTTGATCGAGAAGAGCTACATGACTTCACGGATGAAGTTCATTGTATGCTAATCACCATCCGTAATGACTATACATAGCTCATTGCTTCCGTTGACCAAAACAACAACTCCGGATGAAGTATAGGATTTTCTTGAACTAGCACCTCACAACTCTATTGTCATGAATACTATCAATTACTCTTTTCTTTCTTGACATATACCTTGCACGCCATTGTTAATACAAACGATTTACTAACCTAGATCGTAAATAGGTTTTGAGTTTCTTGAATAGTGCTTGTTAAGTTTGATAAACCTCTTTGTTATTTGTGAGCTCGATCTCATTTGATATATTAGTGTTAGAACCTCTTAAACTTGAAATATGATGCATTGTCAAAGTCATTGCATACCTTTTGTAAAGGTTCTGCTTAGCAGATAGACGGATCCCAAAATTTGTGCTTGATGGATCCCTACTCTTAGGGAACCGTGGGATCTGGCAAACAGAAAATGCAATTGCAATCATTGTATTTCAACATAGTTTCTTAAGGCAAATTAAGTCCTTATCAAGTTAAGTAGATCCTTTCCTACTCAACTCACCTAGATCACACTCTATGTAACCATCCGTATCTTTCCGATTACTAAATTTACTATTAACTTCCATTTAATATCACTTCAAACTTGTTTTAGTTGAATAACGTTTAAACATTCAGATAATTCACGACTCAGATTTATAATTGAGTATATTAATAATTTTTAACATCTTTATAAACTATGTATTTTTACATTACACGATATTAAGTTTCGCAACTTAAGGACCTAACATTTATAATTATCGGGATCGAGCTATACCCGCTAAACCTCACCGTTAAGAAACACTTATACACAAACCGCCTCTCATATATATATATATTTCTTTTATTAAACCACTACAACCTTATATAGTATTATCTGCTTTCTTTTTTTCAATTGATAAACACAAAAAAAAAAATATATATATATAGAGATAACTCCATCTCTCTTCCCTGTCTCGGATCACAGCCGGCCACCACCAATCTCCACCGCCTTGCAGCCATCACCACCATCAGCCTCACCTCCCTTACCACCATCACTCCCACTCCTCATGGTATATTTATAGCATCACAAAAACCATGTCTTCATTTTTTTTTATAATAACTCGAATATAAATCTTGTGTTACTAGTTTTTGTGGAATTAAAACAAATTAAGAACATGTTTTTGAATTAATCTCGTGTATCAAATCATGTGTGGTACTTGTTTGTTATTCTGACTTGGTCTCGGATGAGGTCACAACTCGACTGGGTTTCAGGTCAAATCTGTTTAGCCCGAGTTGTGTTTGGATTTTCTTGTTTATTTTATTTACTTGCAAATTACCTGAAATTGTAATAGGCTTTTAAGCTTATTTGGGTTTGATTTGTTTCGGTGTGAAAAGGGTAGCCCGAGAGGCTGTTTGCTTTGGTTTGGTTTCGATTTTTGTTCACAACAACAACGACCCATAAGGGGCGTGTTTGTCTCGGTTCAACAACAGAACCACAAGCTGCATTTGGTTAGCAACAGCCCAGCAGGGGCGTTTGGTTATTGTTGTCCAGACCGGGGTGTTTGGCTTTGCTTGGTTTGGTTTGCTCGACCCACCATCGATCCATACAAGGGTGTGTTAGTTTTTACTTGGTTCACACACCCGAAGGTGTGATAGTTGTTGTATCTATTCGATTCAGCTGCAACCCAAGAGGGTGTTTGTTTTCAGTTTAGTCTTGAGTTTCAATCCACCTAGCAGACCAACTTTGGCGCGTCTAGTGTCGTTTGTTTGATTCCAGCTTATTTATGCTTATTTTCCGACTTATGTTCTACTTATATTTCCACTTCTTAAAAGAGTATTTGTTGTGTCAAAATTTGATAAGCTGTATTAAAATAAAACTTATTACCAGGTTTGAATAGGGCGCTGAATTAGGCTTACTGGTCTAGTTCACATAGAAGTACAACTAGGGTGCGCTTGGTTTGGTTCTTGCTTCTGTTTCGATCCAACAGACCACCCAACAAGGGGTTTTGGTCTTGGTTTATTCAACTGGAAAAGCACCCACATCAGGGGTGTTTGTTTCTGCTATTCGAACCTAACAAAAGGGTTTGGTTCGTTGCTTATTTTTCTGCACAATGGTGCGTTTGGTTCAGCTCATTCTCTAGCCCAAAAGGGCGTTTGGTTCTCTATATTTTTAGCCCCAAGAGTGGGCGTTTGTCTGCTGCAATACAGCCCTAAAAAGGGTGCGTTTGCTGCTAATTTTCTGTACTAAAAAGGGTGCGTTTACCGTTGATTTCCTGCACTAAAAGAAGTACGTTTACGGCTGATTTTCTGCATAACAAGGGCGGTTTGTTTTGCTGATTTTCAGCCCCGAAAAGGGGGTATTCATTTAGTTTAGTTCGGTTCTCAGTTCGTGACAACAACAGCCAAGGGGTGTTTGTGTCTAGGATCATCACTTTTGGCCTATTTGATTCATGGTTTATTTGGTATTTTTAATAAGCTCGTTTATGCTTATTTTGATAAACTACTTATCAACCTATTCACGTGACTATAGTTCATAACTTGAGCTTAAATTGATTTGTGGATCTATTATAACTATATGGGCCAAACCTATAACACTTAACGAACTAGACTTATTATGGTAACGGAATAAGTATATAACACTTATTGAACTAACTTATAAATGTTATCGTGCTAATTACATAACAATTATATGATTCGGACTATACTAATACTTATCGGACTTGGATAATACGGATTAAGACTTGACGAAATGGACTTATATCGTTTGGACATTTGACACATATTGGGCTATCGGACTTACGTTGGACTTACTTTGACTACTTATTGGATACACAACAAACTTGGACATATCAAGTACATAATGGACTATTATATTACATAACTCCGTAACGGACTATTATTAAACTATGAAGTCCAATAAGTATTTAACACTTTTATCCGTTAAACGACTTATACTTATTCAACCAAATCATATTAAACTTGTATTTACATACTTATTGTCGCTAAACTTATTTTATGTAAACCCTGACAATACAAACGAAAAATATAACCTTATTTAATATAAAACTTATTCTATTTAAATTATATGTTAAAACTTATATAAAACATTCATTATTTGGGGATACTGGTTACCCGAACTTAACCATTTACTTATTTTCTATTGCTATTTGATCCTTATGTGTTTATTTCCATTTGTACATGTTTTATATATGTTATAATTTGGCGTGCGTTTTGTCTTGAATCTATGATTTCATATCACCACACGAATGATGAAACTAAACTTTTACAAACGTCGATACGAAGATTCCACGAAAACTAGAACATTTCATCTCTTGAAAACTTATTTACTTTACGATACACATTCTGAGATAATCCATTACTATTAGGTTGTGCCAATGACGTACCATTGTGTCGGTACTCATGTATCGTTGTACGTTGCTACCTTGTGATACTATTGTGTTACATTTCTCGATGCCAGTCGTGTTAGTTGTGATTCTTGTATTTCTTCGGACTAAGGTGAGTTTCACAGCCCCGTTTTACTGTTTTACTCGTTTTGGGGTGAAAAGCATGCTATGATTTCTTAAAACTAAATTGGTTGTGCATTCATGAAATTATGGATTTACTGAACCGATTCAATTTACTGAGCTATGCTCTGCTATACTGTGCAAACTGGTATGTATGCTTATATTTGGCGCCTATATATATATGTACGACTGTAAAAGTCCCCTGTTACCACACTACTTATTAACTCCCTCCCACTGTACGGGACGAGCCGTTGATATCTATGGATAGCGCTATTTAGGGGCAGAGCCAACCCCTCACTCTACTAACCAGAGTGCATAGAATCACCTTCTCATGCTAGGTTAGAGCATGTTGCACGTAGGGGCAATGTATACGGCTGAATCGGCTTAAGTAGTGGAACCCTTATGCCATGAACGCGCTGCATACATAATGGACCCTTTGAAACTTTGAAAACCAATTAATTTTCCTGTTTTGGAAACTACTTGTGTATTAAAACCTGTGAACTCACCAACCTTTGTGTTGACACTTTTAGCATGCATTTTCAGAATTGCAGGCGTTAGCTAAAGTTTGGAGGCGCTTGGGCATTGGCATGGCATGGTCATAGAAGACTCTGATATAACTTGGGGACCACTTAAATCCTTTTAATGGGCCTACATCCCACAATATACATTTTGAGAGATATAAACATCAATCTTTACGAAATACGATTTCTTAAGTTAAATTGTTGTTCTATACATTGCGTTGTGGTACCAATCGAGTAATACCCCGGTAACACTTACTTCCACTGCAAACCATTATTTTGGGGTGTTACAGATTGGTATCAGAGCCTCGGTTATAGAGAACTGGGTATTTTTGAAACCTAGACTATAACTACTTTTATGAAAACTTAACCCTATGACCGATACATGCCTGCCTGCCAAGCTGATGCCTCGATTTTGACTTGTTGAAGTCATACTTGATGAGATATGTATTATATTACTATCCACTTAATCTCACTATGAACTATGATTTCTTTCTTATACGTATGTTTACGTACCACAACGCTACGCCTTATCCCCCACATAAATGGAATGCTCGTTTTACTCTTTCGTAACAACTTATAAATGTAAAGGACTTACTGCTAGTGTAACTGGGCCGAGTGTTCCAAAGTTCGTGTGAATATAGATTGATCACCTATATTCATCAGGGAGAAGGGCATAGACTGATCACCTATGTCCGACCTTGAGGCGAACTTTGCAATGCCGGGGATGGTTGTTTTGGTTTTGGGGAAACAAAATGATTTTGTATGTGTAAACGAGCATGGACATGATAAAATTTTACCCCTACACACAACACACTGGCATCACAATACTTATTTATCGCGATATCTTTCCTTTTTTATGGAATACCTTTCATTGCCACCTGGTTATGTTACGACTATGAATCACTTTTGGAATTAATGAAAACATCTAATCATGCTTTACGTTGGGTCGAGTTAGACCCGATTGGTCACCAATTGAATTCGAGTTGCCTTTTTTTTACACGTTTGGTATCGTAATAAGTTCATTGAACTTATTAGAGTGTTCTGGAATTAATCTTGACTATATTTGCTTTTGGATTATTTGGCACTGAGATTTTGGATCTCGTTGCGAATTTGGAATTGCTACTTTATTTTAGCCTTGCCTTAATCGTGGTTTTGTTACGGACCCCAAGCCTTATCTTGGAACGATTGTTGTTTATTTTTCCGAATCGATGCGGTTCACTCGATATTATTCAATTGACGTTATCCAGTCGATGTTGTTAATTTTTCTGAATCGATAATGTTCTACTGACGGTGTTTCATCAACAATACTCGATTAAGGTTGTACCTTACGCTTTATTGTTGTAGTATCTCACGCACTATTGGTGTTGTACCTTATGCTCCATTGATGTATTCCTATCGATGTCGTTCTGCTGACGCTATTTTATTGATACCGTTTTATCCATATCATCCTACTATGTCGTTTTATCAATGATATTTTGCTGATGTTGTTCTATCGATACTATCCTATCGATAAGTACTTTACACTCAATCGATGTGTGATCCTCTATCGTACCCATTGGGAACTACTGAAGTTTACTCGTATTTGGAGCTTGACTTGATCTCGACTTGTAGTCGGATTTCTTTTGACACTTTGATTTTGAACACGAACGTTGTTCCCTTCTTCGTTAAGTACTAAGCCAATCAACTAATTGCTAGTAGTAATTAACCCTCTCCTCCGGAGTTGTATACTGAACTTGCTAACCTCTCCCTTCAATATAGATTCTATACCCAACAGAAATATTACTTATGATATATTAAATCACTATTATTGGGTCGTTGCAACACCATGTCATCTCTATCCCGTCCCATTAACATTTTTTCTCAGACGTTGAAATCGAGGTTGCCTCGTCACTCATTGCTATAATAGTGTCTCTTCTATCCCAAAACTCGTAATCAATTAATGAATTGGAATACATTCCTCGTCGTTCTAGGAATGACACATCACGACATCTACGAAGGAAAACCCTTGTTGAAAATAAATAACGAGCGAACTACTGAACTTTTAACAATCTAGAAACATACCATGAGTTAACTTGTAACTCGAGCTACTATTTATAGGAACAAATACCTAACTCTCTACTTATCTCTAGAAAATACCAACAGACTGCTCAACTACTCCCCCTTATAAAATAGTAAACGGTGTCGTTTTCTAACGCACAAATTGTAATCGATCATCTTGTCAACTATTTCGCGGTCAATCTACCAAATGTTGTACTACTTCATCACTGAATCAAAATTTCGACCCTACCTGTATTTTATAAACAACGAGTCTTCCTCAAACCGTCCAAACTTTTTGTACAAATTACTTCGTGGACCACTATATTGTAATAAACCAATTCACTACTATGCTTATATTTCATTAGATAAGAAACACCTTCGCTAACATTCTGTAAACTAAGTTACAATTACCCTATAACTTTACCATAACCTTATGAACAAGCTTTGCCACTGAATCACAAAATGGAGTACAAATATTTCTACTATTGGATAATAAATTGTTTTCTTATCTATTCGATGAATTATTTACAAAACATTTTACGAGTTATGTTATAACCTGAATTGTTGTCTTATCAAAACATTACAAAATTTAATTACGATTTCACTACTATTCTATAAACAATAAATCGTTTTCTATTATCCTATAAGCTAAAAATAATAATTAATTAAAAATCTAAAATTAATTACCTTACCGAGTTGTTGCTTCGATACTAAATCACAAACTACGATTTACCACTAAATTGCAAATAATAAAATATCTTCCTCATTGCTCAACAAATGGTTTTCCAGTCTGTTTTATAAATTATACTGCAGTTACGTTATAAACTATTTAATCCCTTGAAAAGCTTTAAAGGATAACCAATACCTCCTTTTGTAACTGAACCAAACATTTGAAGTAAATCAAACCCCTTGTTTTGGAACAATAAATAATAAACATACTAATGGGAAATGCTAAGGAACAAATTGATTCATCATTTACAAGAAGCAGTGATGTTGGAATTATTTGAAATTAAGAAACAATTTATGAATTCACATGTAAACCTCCAACTTGGAACCGATTTCATGTTGTCACTTAAAAAAAAAAAAAAAAAAAAAAAAAAAAAAAAAAAAAAAAAAAAAAAAAAACTTTATTTAACAAGTTTTCATTACAAAAGATGCAGTTCAACAACATTCTCTACATTCATTCAAGTTCTCTCCCGAAATTTTAACAAGTCGAGACTCTTTATTCTTATACAATTCAAGTATGAGGGGACGGTAACACCATGCTAGTCATTATAGGATAAACTACCAACGATCATAACCTTAACAACTGGACTCTAACCTTAGGCGTCTAGAATTTTTGGAGTCATACATACTCAACTACATTTTCTTCTATGACGTTTTCACCTTCAAGGACCTTCCTTCAGAGTTTCATTTGCGTCAACGATAAAACTTGTGATGACATTCTCTGAAGATACTTGTTCTTACGAAATTAGAAATTCCTGGTCAAACCTTATCAAACTTTCTTATGCTTAAGAAAACATCAAAACATCGCCTTCTGCGAAGATGTCTTATTACATCACGTCTGAAAACCTATCTTACTAAATGATATTTATTTCGAGGTCACGAACATTTTACCCAACTATTCGTCCCAGACAAAGATACCTGCATAACTTACAACTCACAATACTGCCAACTCTTGAAAACAACATGCTATAAGTCGTGATATCAATATCTCTGACAACAGGGTTTTAAAATCACCTTCATTTCCTGCACCTCCTTCTGAGGGCAATACTTTTTGATCAATAACTTCTTCAACTTAATCCAAGCAATTTTGTATGCATTCTCAACACTAATACATTGAGCAACAACATTCTACCATGACAAAGCATCATTCAGAAGTATGCTTGCGGCATGTTTGACTTTGCATTCTTCATCATAGTTGATGATTAGAAATATTAACTCTGTCCACTCAAACCAACGAGCCAAACCAACCGACCTTTCCGTAACTTTGAAATTGTTGAGCTTGTAGCTCTAGAACTCCTTGTAAGAGCAACCTTTGACCGCTGATATAACATTTACTCCCGCGGCGCCTCCAGCTGGCCCCACAATATTTGGTTCTCTAGCGTTTTCAACCCTCCAACTGGCACTGCCATATTAGACTCTTCGGTTGCGAAGATCATAATTCACCAAAAATACTCACACCTTTTCCTAAACATCTCAACATCAGACTTTTCAAAAAAAAAAAAAAAAAAAAAATTGCTAGAATTAAATTGGCATTTTACAGACTCGATCTACCACCCGAACTTATCAGTGTACACGACGTCATTCAGTTATACTATCACAAGAAGTGTCATACTGATGAGACACTCATTATTTCTTTGGAAGAAAACCAGATTGGTGAACGTCTGAACTCTATCGAAGAACCTACTGAAAGATCAAACAACTTAGGCAAGTCGCATTTCTATTGTCAAAGTTCGATGGAACTAGAGAAGAGTTCCTAAATCCACATGGGAACGTAAAGATGAACTCAAACACATTGTCAGCAGATACCACCCATTGAACTTCGGGACGAAGTTCCCTTAAGGGGGTGAGACTGTAACCATCCGTATCTTTCCGATTACTAAATTTACTATTAACTTCCATTTAATATCACTTCAAACTTGTTTTAGTTGAATAACGTTTAAACATTCCGATAATTCACGACTCAGATTTATAATTGAGTATATTAATAATTTTTAACATCTTTATAAACTATGTATTTTTACATTACACGATATTAAGTTTCGCAACTTAAGGACCTAACATTTATAATTATCGGGATCGAGCTATACCCGCTAAACCTCACCGTTAAGAAACACTTATACACAAACAGCCTCTCATATATATATATATTACTTTTATTAAACCACTACAACCTTATATAGTATTATCTGCTTTCTTTTTTTCAATTGATAAACACAAAATATATATATATATATATATATATATAGAGATAACTCCATCTCTCTTCCTTGTCTCGGATCACAACCGGCCACCACCAATCTCCACCGCCTTGCAGCCATCACCACCATCAGCCTCACCTCCCTTACCACCATCACTCCCGCTCCTCATGGTATATTTATAGCATCACAAAAACCATGTCTTCATTTTTTTTATAATAAATCGAATACAAATCTTGTGTTACTAGTTTTTGTGGAATTAAAACAAATTAAGAACATGTTTTTGAATTAATCTCGTGTATCAAATCATGTGTGGTACTTGTTTGTTATTCTGACTTGGTCTCGGATGAGGTCACAACTCGACTAGGTTTTAGGTCAAATCTGTTTAGCCCGAGTTGTGTTTGGATTTGCTTGTTTATTTTATTTACTTGCGAATTACCTGAAATTGTAATAGGCTTTTAAGCTTATTTGGATTTGATTTGTTTCGGTGTGAAAAGGGTAGCCCGAGAGGCTTTTTGCTTTGGTTTGGTTTCGATTTTTGTTCACAACAACGACCCATAAGGGGCGTGTTTGTCTCGGTTCAAAAACAGAACCACAAGCTGCATTTGGTTAGCAACAGCCCAGCAGGGGCGTTTGGTTATTGTTGTCCAGACCGGGGTGTTTGGCTTTGCTTGGTTTGGTTTGCTCGACCCACCATCGATCCATACAAGGGTGTGTTAGTTTTTACTTGGTTCACACACCCGAAGGTGTGATAGTTGTTGTATCTATTCGATTCAGCTGCAACCCAAGAGGGTGTTTGTTTTCAGTTTAGTCTTGAGTTTCAGTCCACCTAGCAGACCAACTTAGGCGCGTCTAGTGTCGTTTGTTTGATTCCAGCTTATTTATGCTTTTTTCCGACTTATGTTCTACTTATATTTCCGCTTCTTAAAAGAGTATTTGTTGTGTCAAAATATGATAAGCTGTATTAAAATAAAACTTATTACCAGGTTTGAATAGGGCGCTGAATTAGGCTTACTGGTCTAGTTCACATAGAAGTACAACTAGGGTGCGCTTGGTTTGGTTCTTGCTTCTGTTTCGATCCAACAGACCACCCAACAAGGGGTTTTGGTCCTGGTTTATTCAACTGGAAAAGCACCCACATCAGGGGTGTTTGTTTCTGCTATTCGAACCCAACAAAAGGGTTTGGTTCGTTGCTTATTTTTCTGCACAATGGTGCGTTTGGTTCAGCTCATTCTATAGCCCAAAAGGGCGTTTGGTTCTGTATATTTTCAGCCCCAAGAGTGGGCGTTTGTCTGCTGCAATACAACCCTAAAAAGGGTGCGTTTGCTGCTAATTTTCTGTACTAAAAAGGGTGCGTTTACCGCTGATTTCCTGCACTAAAAGAAGTACGTTTACCGCTGATTTTCTGCATAACAAGGGCGGTTTGTTTTGCTGATTTTCAGCCCCGAAAAGGGGGTATTCGTTTAGTTTGGTTCGGTTCTCAGTTCGTGACAACAACAGCCAAGGGGTGTTTGTGTCTAGGATCATCATTTTTGGCCTATTTGATTCATGGTTTATTTGGTATTTTTAATAAGCTCGTTTATGCTTATTTTGATAAACTACTTATCAACCTATTCATGTGACTATAGTTTATAACTTGAGCTTAAATTGATTTGTGGATCTATTATAACTATATGGGCCAAACCTATAACACTTAACGAACTAGACTTATTATGGTAACGGAATAAGTATATAACACTTATTGAACTAACTTATAAATGTTATCGTGCTAATTACATAACAATTATATGATTCGGACTATACTAATACTTATCGGACTTGGATAATACGGATTAAGACTTGACGAAATGGACTTATATCGTTTGGACATTTGACACATATTGGGCTATCGGACTTACGTTGGACTTACTTTGACTACTTATTGGATACACAACAAACTTGGACATATCAAGTACATAATGGACTATTATATTACATAACTCCGTAACGGACTATTATTAAACTATGAAGTCCAATAATTATTTAACACTTTTGATCCGTTAAACGACTTATACTTATTCAACCAAATCATATTAAACTTGTATTTACATACTTATTGTCGCTAAACTTATTTTATGTAAACCCTGACAATACAAACGAAAAATATAACCTTATTTAATATAAAACTTATTCTATTTAAATAATATGTTAAAACTTATATAAAACATTCATTATTTGGGGATACTGGTTACCCGAACTTAACCATTTACTTATTTTCTATTGCTATTTGATCCTTATGTGTTTATTTCCTATTGTACATGTTTTATATATGTTATAATTTGGCGTGCGTTTTGTCTTGAATCTATGATTTCATATCACCACACGAATGATGAAACTAAACTTTTACAAACGTCGATACGAATATTCCACGAAAACTAGAACATTTCATCTCTTGAAAACTTATTTACTTTACGATACACATTCTGAGATAATCCATTACTATTAGGTTGTGCCAATGACGTACCATTGTGTCGGTACTCATGTATCGTTGTACGTTGCTACCTTGTGATACTATTGTGTTACATTTCTCGATGCCAGTCGTGTTAGTTGTGATTCTTGTATTTCTTCGGACTAAGGTGAGTTTCACAGCCCCGTTTTACTGTTTTACTCGTTTTGGGGTGAAAAGCATGCTATGATTTCTTAAAACTAAATTGGTTGTGCATTCATGAAATTATGGATTTACTGAACCGATTCAATTTACTGAGCTATGCTCTGCTATACTGTGCAAACTGGTATGTATGCTTATATTTGGCGCCTATATATATATGTACGACTGTAAAAGTCCCCTGTTACCACACTACTTATTAACTCCCTCCCACTGTACGGGACGAGCCGTTGATATCTATGGATAGCGCTATTTAGGGGCAGAGCCAACCCCTCACTCTACTAACCAGAGTGCATAGAATCACCTTCTCATGCTAGGTTAGAGCATGTTGCACGTAGGGGCAATGTATATGGCTGAATCGGCTTAAGTAGTGGAACCCTTATGCCATGAACGCGCTGCATACATAATGGACCCTTTGAAACTTTGACAACCAATTGATTTTCCTGTTTTGGAAACTACTTGTGTATTGAAACCTGTGAACTCACCAACCTTTGTGTTGACACTTTTAGCATGCATTTTCAGAATTGCAGGCGTTAGCTAAAGTTTGGAGGCGCTTGGGCATTGGCATGGCATGGTCATAAAAGACTCTGATATAACTTGGGGACCACTTAAATCCTTTTAATGGGCCTACACCCCACAATATACATTTTGAGAGATATAAACATCAATCTTTACAAAATACGATTTCTCAAGTTAAATTGTTGTTCTATACATTGCGTTGTGGTACCAATCGAGTAATACCCCGGTAACACTTACTTCCGCTGCAAACCATTATTTTGGGGTGTTACAGTCTAAGACGCTTGTAGATCTATCATTTTCACTTTAATCCATTACTCTTCCGCTCTCTATGATCACTCATCATTCTCACATGATCCCTCACATCTAGCTTTAGAAATCTTTCGATTATATCAAAATTGATCATAAATCATCCTTAGCTCAAAATTGATCAAAGTTTTCCCATCTCAAAGCCTTTAGGATATTTTCCAAAACACTATCCCAAGTCACAACCTGATCTCTAGGATCATTTAGCTTCAATTGATACTCTCATCTTTAGTGTCATCCTTGCTCATTCATTGGTACTCATGAAAGTTCCAATTTCTTCCATAAAAAGCAATCATTTGCTATAACACTCATTAATCTTGATCATTCAAGTGTACCCTCATCTTAGGAACTAAGGAGGACTGAAACACTCAAAGTAATATAGATCTTAGAAACATCATTTCCACTCTTTCATAGCTGCTGAGAGCCGGATCCCTAAGATTAGCCTAGACGGATCCCTATGAGGAGGGAACCGTGGGATCCGGATGACAGTCTATGTCAAATCTTGCTAAAACAATCATTTCAACTCATCTTTCTAACTCAAAAACTCCATCTCATCTTAAATGAGTTCCTAGATCAGTACAAACTCTGAAGTTGACTCTTGTGCATGATAATCATCACATTCCAAAGAATATTAGAGGCTTAAGTCTTGAATGCACTTGCCAAATCCTTCCTTTTATAAGTCATCTTGTTAGAATCCCTTAGTCATCAAACACAACATAATTTTCAGCATTTAGAAACCTTTTCCTTAGTCATTTCATCATTAGGAAAGCTCATAGTGCTAACTCATCCACCCAAGAACCACCCAAGAAACTTGCTCGTGTTGTACACGAAATTTCCTCAACCGAATCATCTCCGGTTAAACCCAAAAATGCTAGGATTTCCCATCCACCGAATCATCACCCGTAAGAGATAATAGTGCTAGAATCCCACCTCAACAAACCCAATCAACAATTGCCAAGAGAACCGCAAGAATTAGAATTAAACCTTTTAGGTTAGAAAAGGGATCATCGAGCTCTAAACCAAACATACCTAGTTCTAGCAAAACGTCTAAACCTTCATTCCTAGAGCATGGACTACACTCCTTCACCGAGCCTCTCTCTCACCCAAATCTCTATTCATTAGAGCATTCACCACCGAGAACTTCCCATTCACTAACCTTATTTCGTTAAATAGGGAACCACCTACATCACCAACTAATCCATCATTGGAAACAAGGAACCACCAAGGACTTGATCATATGGAAAAATTTCCATTACCACCACCCTCATTCCTAGTAGAACCTCATCCTACATTACTCAATGTACCTCCACCATCATTTGTAGAACCTCCTCAAAACATCCAAGTCATGTATCGATCATTTTCTTAGTTTTTAGAGTCATGTATTACATATCTCTAGCTTTATTAAATGAAAATACATGTTACTTGCTATTTTTCTGAGTATATGATTACGTTGTATTCATATCTCACTTTTGTGATAACATTATTTGTTATACCACCATTTGCTGAATTTATTCATCAGCCAGACGGATCCCTCTTATTTGCCTAGACGGATCCCTACTAGGAGGGAGCCGTGGGATCCGTGATACAGAAAACTAATTTTCTACTAACTTGGATCACATTTGCAAGAAATTGTGAATTATACTTGTTTTCTAACCTTTTTTTTGTAGTTATTCAATTTACACATGAAGACTTTGACATCCTAAAGCTAGGGGAGCTTTATGTCAAAGCAATACATTGCAAATTACTTGCAATATTAGGATTACATTTCGTGACATCCATTTGTAAAATTGCAATCATCAAGGGGGAGCACATTCGTCAATTAGACGAAATATTTTGCAAACTTACTTGCAAACATACTTGCAAACAAACTAGATTAGTATCACTTTCTTGACGCCCTTACATAGGGATGGACTCGTCAAGGGGGAGTAAAGACGAGATCCTTTCCCGTTACTTGCTCTCTATTTCTTTTTATTTCTTTCACATGTTTTTCTTAAAAAACAATGTGTTGCTTTCTTTCGAAGCTCTTTTTGTTTCGACAAAAAGGGGGAGAAGAAAGTAAAACTACAAATTCAAACTTTTACGAATTTTAGTTTTTCCTTAAAATAGTTTTATGTTTTGTCATCAACAAAAAGGGGGAGATTGTTAATACAAATAAGCCGTAAAAACGTCTATTTATATTTTACGATCTTCTAATGTTTTGTCGATAACAAACGTAAAATCATTTTAAGGAAACAAATAAAATACGTAAATAGTTTGAACTAATAGTTTATAACATATTCACATTTTCACATAAAACACTAAAACAAGTATAAGTGATTTTATGATTTAATATTACATATGTACAACAACTAGTGTTTATATATTTGGGTAAAATATACACATAACTAGTATGTAGTATATTGGGTAATATAAATGGGTAGAAACTTAAGTATCATAACCCATTGGGCAAATACATTTAATGTAGTTGGGTACAACCCAAAGCCCATGACCAATGGAGCTTGACCCATAACCCATTGCATGACATCATGCTTATATCATATATGGATAATATCCATAACCCATGGTATTGACCCATACCCAATGTCTAGATACATTGAACCCTTGGTGAGCACTCAAAAGATACATTATATCTAGCTAAAGACCCATGGATCAACCCATAACCCATGACCCATAACCAAAATACCCATGGGCAAAGAGGAGCGTTCCACGGATCACTAGCCTTACGCTAGCCGGATCTCTTGTGGTAGGGATCCGTGGGATCCGGGGAACAGTAGAGAATTTTCTCTATAAATAGAGAGCCATTTTTTCCTTTCTACTCATCACTTCACATACATACTTCCCCAAGTATTATAACCCTCTAACCTCAGATCCAAGTGATCTATGTAGTTTGTCTTTTGTTTTTGTGTGATCTTCTAGGTTCCTCTTAAAGGCAAGATCACCACTTCTTGAAGACGTGCAAGCTCAAGTCCATGAGTTGCCATGCTTCATCATCATCAAGACAACTAAGGTTCTCTTGTTGATAGTTCTTACTTTCTCCGTAGATGTTGGGTTGAAGGCATTAGTGAAGAATGCCGAAAGTGTCAAGATGAAAGCATTAGTGAAAGGTGCTCATCATCCGTGTCAAAGCATTAGTGAAGAATGCTAAAGGTGTCAAGACGAAGGCATTAGTGAAGGGTGCCAAGCGTTGTGTCAAAGGCATTAGTGAAGGATGCCGAAGAATCAAATAAAGTGGCATTTGGGAAGAATGCCTAGGTCGTATAATCGATGAGGTGCATCGTTATACATATAAGTATTTGTTTATTTCCAAGGATGGTGATATCCTTGATGGTGTTGTAACAAGGAGTAGATCTCATTGAGATTAGGTGTTGTGTTGTGAAGGGTAGTAGTTCCTCCATAGTAATAGAACTAGGTGCTTAGCCTAGTACCTAATAAAGGGTAGGCGACGTTGTGATAGGATTAGTTCTCCTTGGTGTGAAAGAACTCGGTGGTTAGCCTAGCACCGTATAAAGGGTAGGCGACGTTGTGTTAGGTGTGGTTCGCCGTGGTGTGAAGGAACTCGGTATTTAGCTTTGTACCGGAAAAAGGTTACGCGACGTTGTGAAGGCTTCTCCGCCATAAGGAGTTGGTGTAGTGTTTACGAACTCTCAAGTAGGTGACTCGGGAGTGGAGTAGGGCAAGGAAGGTGTCCTTGTAGCCGAACCACTATAAATACTTGTGTCGTGGTGATGTGCTTCTTACTCTTTATCTTTCATTACACGTTTATATATCTATCTATCAACGTCCAACATAAACAACTAAATAGATTGACATAAGTCGATCTGAATATTTAAAAGGAAGTTTTAAATTGGTAAAACTATTCAACCCCCCCTTCTAGTTTTCCACATTACGCTTAAGATCTGATTTACGCTTAAGAAAATTAAAATGTTACGCATAACTATGTCCACGCTTATGGATTAAGCAGTCTACGCTTATGATGTTTTCTACGCTTAAGAACTGAATTGAAAAAATAGCTTATGCGTAACTGAGACAAAGACCATGACCACAAGCTACCAAATACCAACCATTAAACCCACGACTTCAGTTTAAACACATCATCTGTTAGACATCAAACTCGACAGCATCCAATTCCAACAACTTAACCTAATCTAGACTCAACCCAAGACCCTCACATGTCACTCCCCAACTCTCAAACAACAAAGAAAATCATCTTAAAATCTCAGATTCGATTCATTTTTTTTTCAATCTTTTCAAGATTGTTGTAATTGAACCGTTATCCTCATTGATCAAGTGTTTGTGATATTTTTTGAAGACAAAGAAAGAAAATAACAATATTGTTATCTCCTTTTCTTTAATTCGTTCATGAATGGAAAAACAAATCGAAAATCACTCTACAACAATTAAACCTACCCGAGACCCACGATTAGGATCTTGAAGCCTTTAACATGCTTTCTTGATTCTGTTGGAGCAGAAATCGAGTACATCAAGTAGGGTACGTTTGTGTTTGTGTGATGATGTGAGACGAGATTGAGATATTTGGTGATTGGAGCGTCTGTTTATGTGGTAGGCGTTTGATTTGAGAAGCTGATTTAGGGTTATGTGAAACGTTTGAAAGGAGGCGTACAAGTGTGTTTTAGGGTTAGTGTTGAGTTGTGAGTATTTGTACTCATATCACCGGTTGGGGGTTCTACGATTGGAGTATGGATCGGTTTGTTAACCGGACCGTGGTTATCTAATGAACACATGGGCTGGACTTATGTTTGAGAAATCTGATGGGCTCAAACAATTAATGGTGTTATATTTTGTTGAACTGATGTTTTTCAAACGCAAGTATATCTTCAAAATTATGTCATCCGAATTTTTTGTGTCTACAAAAATATTGGATACACTTTTTGATATATTGCTTAAGAGTGGTATTTTTGGTATGGTATATTTTCACGGAGGGATACATATATTCACGGCTTGAGCTAAATTTGGAAAAATGATCACGGGGTTTTTGTACGGTATTACTTACGCGAAACTGAAGTAACGTTTCACGGGTGAACTTCTTTATCGTTGAGACGTTGGTTGGTTGGTTGCATGTCTCAAGATAACTTGTTGGGGTATTACTGTCACTTTAAGTGATTTTGAATTAACAATCTGGTTATAACTGATGTAAGGAGTTACGTTGTAGTGCTCACAGTGTGTAACCATCACTTTAAGGAGTTACGTTGTTGTGCTCAGTGTCATACGCCGTTGTGGATTGTTCAAGAATTTAGAACAAGCAGTAAGTCACAAAGTTGGGATGTTTACTTCCTTTTCAAGTTAGTCGTATCGGGTTTTCTCCATATGTGGTCATTACTATTAGCCGGTGAATTCAAAGGAGGTTCGTCTTAAGGTTGGTTTGAGAGAATTATTGAGAGTATTTTTGCGACATATTCTCACAGAATTTTGATCAAGCTAAGGTTTAATATTGCCTCAAGAAAAAGGTAATTCGGCATGTGCATAACATTATGATGATTCCGATAGCTCGCAACCATCAGGAGGGAGAAGTTGGTGTTTCATCTTCTGTAATTGGATTACGAAGGGAATTGTGCTTAAGACTGAAGAAGGAGAAGTAGTGTGTGTACATCGGGGCTTTTTACCAACTTGGATGCAATACTAAGTGAGTTATGTTGTTATGATGTTCCCAGAACGACAACCATTGTGCTACTATCAAGAGTCTACTTTCTCCGCTGCGTGTTGGAAGAGTGTTGTCGATTCAGGAGGGAGCAAAAGAAAGAAAAAGGCTCACTAGTTAGAAGGGAGTAATAACCTAACTAGACCGTTACTGTTGAAGTTCAGAGCTACAAGGATTTGTGCCGTCAGCGCCAAAGATCAAATGCCGAGATCGTCGGAAGGAAAGAACTTCAAGTTTGCCTCAGTATCTAGACTACAGAGACTCTGCGCTTCAACAAAGTCAACATTGCTCATTACTATTATAATTTACTTTGTTTTGTATTTATAGGTCTCATTGTAACCATTCACGTGTGACGATATCTTGGAGGGAGATTGTTAGCCTCGCTTTTTTATAAAGATAACGTCACTTACGTGAATTGGACTAGATGCGTAGTATACTTTGCCCATAGGGACTAGTATTGTTTAAGTGGCAAATTAGTGGTTTGTTGAGCCTATAAATACCCCTCATGACTCTCCATGAGGGGTGAGGTGAATCATTAGGTGTGTGTTTTTTTCTCTTTTAATAAAACTCATCTTTGTGTTTCTCCTCCCTCTCTATACTTTCTCTCTCTAAACAAGATGAATACTTTCATCTTCAATCACCAACCCCGACCTCCCGAACCACATAAATCACAAGTATTTTCGGTCCTAACAATAGGTGTAGATGGTGATTGTGCAGACCCAACTATAGGTGTAGAAGGTAATTGTGCAGACCCAACAATAGGTGTAGAAGGTGATTGTGTAGACCCAACATTTGTTGCAGACCCACTCTTCTTTGCACCCTTTACATACCTAACAGATTGTGCAGATGTTGGATCTTTTTTTTGGAAAACTTCTTTGATTGTGACCAGTTTCTTTTACAAATTTTACAATGATTTGTTTGCCCCTTTCTACTTATCCTGGTCCTATTTCCACCATTCTCACTAGCATCCCTCTTTCTCATGTGTCCTAGTATTTCATGCATTCTTCTCTTAATTGGTGGTAATGTCTTTTGATAGTCAGTGAAAGGCCATTGATCCATTCCATTCATTCCTTCAATGTAGTGAATCTAAGCAGACACAAACTTGTCCTTCCTATACCATTTAGAAACATATTCTTCTGGATCTCTATGTAGAAAAAAAAATTGCAAAACCATGTTCACATGGTATCCCATTAAGTTGCTAACCCCTACAACTACAAGTCCTCAACCTTTCATCTACCTTAAACCCCTCATACCCATTCCTAACTTCAAACCTGCTCTCAACACTTGGGACCGCTTTCCAGTTCCTACAATCAACATTACTTAGCATTTAGGACATATCATATAACTAAAATTTTAATAACTGAAATTAACAAAAAATTATATACTTGTATCTATCCTTTAGAACTTCAAACTTCTTCCTAATGTTAGGACATATCCCATCAAACCATTTCACATGTTTCTCCCTCATCCTTTGCATTCTTTCCATCAAACCAACTCTGATGTCCTCCAACATGTTGATTATTGGTTTTCTTCTTGCCTCAACTATATGTGAATTAAAGCACTCACTTATTACATTTTCAACCGCATCACAAAATCTGTCTGTTCTAAAATATGCTCTACTCCAGCTTTCTGGATATCTATCCATTAGATGTTTGTGTGCTTCTTTTTTTATTTTTCTGATTTGAGTCATCACTTGTTCAAACTTAGCAGGATATGTTACCTTAGCTGCTTTCCAAAACATGTTCCTAAACTGAATACCAGTGAACTTCTTTCTAAAGTTAGCATATATGTGCCTTGAACATTGTCTATGCTCAACTAAAGGCATCACATCTTTGCAGCTTCAACAATTCCTTGAAAAATAATAATTATAGAAGCAGGATATATAATACAGTTATGAATTGTTAGTTATCAAATGAGAAGTAGGGGTGTTCGCGGGGCGGTTCGGTTCGGTTAGTTGGACGATTTAAACTATCCATCGCGGGGCGGGTAATTAATTTTACTACCCGAAACCGAACCGTACTAGGCGGGTAACCGGACAAGCGGGTACCCAAAATGAGCGGTTATCCGTGGTTCGGGTCACGGTTAACCATTTTAAACGTTTATTCGAGTTTAACCGTATAAACAATAACATGTTTTAGAATGTAAAATTTCATTTTGTTAAAATTAGATGACATTTAATAGATAATAGTCACACAAAAGTTATCCCATTAGAATAATTGCATTCAAATATCCATACATAATCGTTTAACAAATAATAGTTATTTGACGTCTATAGATTACGACCACATTTATCAACTTTCACACATAAATATTTAGAAATTTTTACATTATGAGCAAAAAAGGCATTATACAATAAAATAGTGCAATAATATAATTAATACTTGTACGATTTTTTGAATATTTAGTTAAAAAAACCTTCATGTATTAAGCACGGATCGGTTCGGTTAACCGCGGATATCAAAAAATAAAAACCGAAACCGAACCGTGATAAGCGGGTTTTTTCGGTTCCGGTTTTTTTCGGTTTCGGTTTCTTCGGTTTCGGGTTTTTTCGGTTTCGGATTGAGCGGTTCGGCTCGGTTCATCGGTTTCTCGGATTTTTTGAACACCCATAATGAGAAGGAATATACCTTGTGTTGGTCTGATATGATTGTTAGACCTTCACCAGGTACCATTCCTAAGTCATCAACTAGACACTGCATGAACCAACTCTAGTTCTCCTTATTCTTTACACTTACCACAGCTAGGCAATTGGATAGATTTGATTATTTCCATCTCTACCTATAGCTGATAAAAACTCTCCCTTGCATATTGTTTTAAGAAAACATCCATCCATACCAATTACCCTCCTACATCCTTCTAACCATCCATCTTTGAGAGCTTTAAAACATACATAAAAACAACTAAAATAATTCTTTTCATCAGGCATTGTGGTAACACCAAGCTTACAAGTTGATCCCTCATTGGAATTAGAATCTCAGCAGCATAAGACCACAACATTCCATAATGATCTTCTAAAAAAGTCTCATATTGCTTTAAAGCCTTAATTTTTCCCATTCTAGCTTGACTAATACTCACTTTGCATTTTTATTTTTTAAGTGCTAAAGCAACAATATCCCTAACTGTTATATCAGGATTAATCATGATCTTTTTAGCGAAATTTCTTGCAATCCAGTTACTTCTTATCAATATACCATACACATATGTCATAGAACACACATGTTCATCAATTAGTGTTTTGATTTGAAAAGATTTTTCTTTTTGCATCCAAGATGCCCACAATCTGAATGAACATTTCTTTTCTTTATCATCTCTTGAACATTTAGCTAGAAGTCTCCTAACTTCATAGTATAACTTATAACCATTTGTAAATGCATAAAAAGCAGTGCTCTTTTTAGTTGGTCAGGACCCTCATACCTTTCACCTAATTATGGTCTCATGGACTTCCATTTGATATTAGGATCATGGATAGTCCAATGATCACCACACTTATCTTCATCATCTTTAAGATCAACAAGCACTACATCATTTTCAATAAAATCATCTCTAGGCAACCCATTGAAAACACTTGTCAAAAAATTATCATCAAACATCTTAGAAGCTTTTTTCTTAGGTGTAAGGGCTCTTTTCTTAGTCCTAGAATCTAAGACTTCTTCCTCACCATCAGACAAATGGTCAACTGATGCAATATCACTTTCAGTCTCACTACAGTAAGCATACACATTATAATCAGCATCATCTAAATCACTTCCATTATCAGACAAATGGACCATTTCCTCCTACATTGTGTTTAGTAGTGGTGGCAGTTAGTTCAAACTCTGAATGAGAGGCATATATATGAAAGACATGGTTCATTATTAATACCACATTGGACATAAGCATCAAAGTCAGTATCACATTTTAAGGCTTCTAATCCTAAGTGAAAATCTAAGCTAGACACCAAACAAAAAAGAGACTTCACAGAACCAGTACATTCAGTTTCCAAAAGTTTTATAAAACCAGCTAAATCTAATGAAACAAGATCAACATTAAGTAGTTCAGAAAGTATTTCATAGTCATATGAAAGAGAATCTCTTACAAACACACCACCCCGATGATATTTTATCAAAAAACTGGATGATTGAGATTCCAATGCCATCTGAAACAATATCAAACAAGAAATAATGTTTATTTTATAATAACCCTAAAATTTACAAAACTCTAATTATTTTTAAACATTAAAAATGACTGTAAAACATAGTAAACGAATAACTAAAGACCAAAATTTACCTTTTTAGGGGGGATATGAAAACCCTAAACACACTTGATTAAATTAATTTGAGATTGTTCTTTTCGAGAGATTTGGAAATCAAAATGGGGGAAATGGGGGAAAAGGGTTTGTTGGGGCGGGTAAAATAAATCAGGAAAAAGGTTTGTTGGGACCATCAATATAAGTCAACCCTTATAAGTCAGTATTATTAAAAAAAATAATAAGAAATGCCACGTGGGTAATATAACCGGTATCAAAGGGTTAAAACATACAAGGTAACTTATGTAACTGGTGACTAAACTTGAGTAACCCTTTTGTAACGTTTTAAACTTTAGTAACTTAGTTGAACATTTTGGCAAACTTTAGTAACATTTTTGTCTAATAAACTGTATTTATATTTAGGGCACGTTTGATATGATACTTTGGAATGAGTTTTAAATTGAAAAGACACTTGTTATTTGTTTAGTTGTTTCTTTTGAAATATGGAATGGAGTTTTGAATAAAAAAGGAATGGAGTTTTGAATCAAAAAGTGATAATTGGTCATTTAGGTAGGGTTTCAAGTGTATATGTGTACTTTTGTAGGCTATTTTAATTTATTTCTCTCTATATATGTGGATCCCATTATATTTCTCACAATTTCTTTTACTATTTTATCATTCAAATAATATATCTTATTTAAAATTTATTATAAAATATATTTAATTAATATATTTTTTTTCCCCTAAACCTACCCAAAATTCAAATCCTATACTAAGGGCTCGTTTGGTTTGTAAGCGTGTTTAGAATTGGATTTGAATTTGAGAATGGTTTAAAAGATTTGAGAAAGGTTTGAGAAAAAGTAAAAGAGAGAAAATGTATTATTATATGTAATTTATTAAATTTATATTAAAACTAAAATAGTATAGATAAATGTTTAATAGAAGAAAAAAAAATGGATGACAGAGAAAACCTACCAATGTTATCTGGAAAGAGTCTAAGGGCATGTTTGGTTGGGAGAAATGAACCAAAAGAAATGGAAATGAAATGATTGCTCTTGTTTGGTTGTGTAGAGAAAAAAAAAAGAGGGGAGAATTCATTTTCTTTTAGAATTCCATTTAGGCATAACTTGAATTCTCCAAATTCCATCCCTTTTTTAATGGAAACCAATTCTTTGTACCAAGAAATCAACAAAATATTATTTAAAAAAATAATTTATTTTTAAAATTGTTATTTAAAAAAATTTTAAAAAATATATTTTTTTAAATCATTTTTTTAGAATTGTTGTTTAAAACAAACAAAAAAAATAAATTTTTTTTAAAAAATCAATTTTTTTTTAAATAATTTTTTTAGAATTGTTATTTAAAAAATAAATAAAAAAATAATTTTTAAAAAAAATCAATTTTTTAAAAAAATAAATTTTTTTAGAATTGTTATTCAAAAAAATATAATTAAAAAAAACCATTTTTTAATTTTTTTAGAATTGTTATTTAAAATAATAATAATAATAAATTTTGTTTAAAAAAATCAGTTTTTTAAAAAAATAATTTTTAGAATTGTTTTTAAAATAAATAATGTTTAAAAAAAACAATTTTTTTGAAAAACAATTTTTTTTAGAATTGTTATTTAATTTTTTTTTCATTTCTCGGGTCAAGTCTCTGTTGTTACCAAACATTAGAATTGAACAAAATTCTCGGCTGATTTCTATTATCTGAATTTCCATTCTCTGTTTCATTTCATTTCTCTGAAATTCTCTCTACCAAACGTGCCCTAAGAATATTATGACAATATTGTTTCTCAATCTCAAAACTAATTTAAACCAAATGATTGTTTTTTTTATGAATATTTCATTACTTGATAGTGATTGAAGAATAACAAACTGGCCCTAAATCCAAATCATAATCTAACCCCACTTATAAATCAAACAGACCCGTATATTATATTCTTGAAACTTGTGAATCCATAGTTAGAATTTTTTTTTTCTTTTGTCTAAGATGAGCTACTAAAAAGCACTTTTATACTATACATTATACAAATATTTAAAAAAAACAAGTGAGAGTTGATCTAGTCGAGTTGGTAAGCACGAGTATTTAACTAGAGAGGTGCAAGGTTCATATCCCATCAACTCCACTTACTTGACATTTCTTTTTTAGATTGAGATTCTCTTATGTTCAATTGAACATGAAAGGTCATGTTAGTTATGTTGTAAAAAAAATTTTATTTTTTGATAAAATAAAGGTCCTACAATAAATTGTTTATTATTTTTCTCTACTCACATAAATTTCAACATCACCTCTTATGTTCAAATTGAACATGAGAGGATCTTTATCCTTCCTTTTTCTTACATGGTTTAAAAAATTGAAATATGATTGATGTGAATCAAATGAATGAGTGATTCTTGCACTTATCACATAAAGAATTTATTTAAAAAATGTTTATTGACATAAACATAAAAAATGATATAGTCAAACGGAAATGATCTTTCCTACTAGATGTCTAGATGCACATAACACACTTTCGAAAAAGACCAAAAAATAAATAAATAACGTTATTACATTTTGTAAGGTGCTCTAATATGGTCAAACATCAAAACCATAAACTAGATAAGTGTTTTCCCTTTTCAAAACTCAAACTTTAGGTCGACATGTCATTTGCAAAAACTTAACTAACTACATGATGCCAAACTTACGCTATTAGTTACCGGTTTTGTTAACGTCAACATCAAATATTCTAAGAGCAATTGGTATGGGAGTGTTTTCACTCGCCAAATGTTCTCAAAATTGACAGAGGGTGTACCATCATCGTATCACCAAACATGCCAAATGCATGCAAAATGAGATTCAACCAATCCAATGGCTCACGCCAAAAGCAAATAACCATATTTTTTTTCCTTTTTATTTATTTTTTGTATTATGAATGAGTAAGTATTTTTAGTGAGATATTTTATGTGACTCAATAATATATTAGCTGTGCGTTATAAAGGAGATGTGTTTTAGTTATTGGTGTATGATGTAGCATACAAATAACGTGTTATTCGTATCTACGATACCTTGTGTTCTAAGGCATCCACCAATGAATCCTTATAATGGGGTGTCAATTGTCAACAACAAGGATACAGTTTTGGAAGGAAAAAAAAAGGTACGATTCTAAAATAGAGTTGAGATCAATATAAATCTCATATTTACCATAAATCTAATAAATTAATCTTAACCATTTATTTTTTATCAAAATTAATAAAAAAACATTTTTCATCATTTTTTTAAAATAACATATCTTACAAACGGTAAATGTTCAAACTACAAAAAATACACCATCGCGACGAGAATTAAATTATCTTTCTATAGATATGCACTTCTCTATATGTTTACAAACTTTTTTTTAAAAAAATTCCGACCAGAAAAATCATATATGGTTTGTAAAATCATATATGATTTTCAAAAATCACATGTGACGTGTAAAATCAAATCATATATGATTTTTTCAAATTATATACGATTTTTACAAATCACATATGATTTGCAAAAATCATATATGATTTGTAGAAATCGAATCACATGTGATTTTCATGAATCACATGTGATTTTCATAAATCACATATGGTTTTTCAAAGCCGAAAATTTGAAAAAAAAATAGTTAAAAATATATAAAAGTGCATATCTATAGAAATATAATTTAATTCTCGTCGCGATGGTATGATTTTTTTCGCGTAACGATTAACGGTTTGCGAGATATTTAATTTCAAAAAAAATAATGAAAGTTTTTTTTTTAATGACTATGATTGATTCATTGAATCTATGATAAATTTGAGATCTATAATGAACTTTTGACTTCTAAAATAAATGAGTACATAAATAAATAACATTTGATTGTCATTAGATGAATTCAGCTCCTAGTTTTAGTTGATATCAATTAGTTTTTGAAAAAAAAAAATTCAATACAGATTGTTTTTATTATTTTTTTTGACAAATTTCAAAAATAAATGTATTTCTCTACTAGCATATAATGGTCTAATAGCATTAGGTAACATGTGGTATTGTCATGTGATGTCGTGATTAAAGTGATGTCATCTTAGCATTTTTGTCATCTTATGTGGAAAACTAGAAGGGGGTTGAATAGTTTTACCAATTTAAAATTTCCTTTTAAATATTTAGATCGACTTATGTCAATCTATTTGATTGTTTATGTTGGACGTTGATAGATAGATATATAAACGTGTAATGAAAGATAAAGAGTAAGAAGCACATCACCACGACACAAGTATTTATAGTGGTTCGGCTACAAGGACACCTTCCTTGCCCTACTCCACTCCCCGAGTCACCTACTCGAGAGTTCGTAAACACTACACCAACTCCTTATGGCGGAGAAGCCTTCACAACGTCGCTTAACCTTTTTCCGGTACAAAGCTAAATACCGAGTTCTTTCACACCAAGGCGAACCACACCTAACACAACGTCGCCTACCCTTTATACGGTGCTAGGCTAACCACCGAGTTCTTTCACACCTTAGGAGAACTAATCCTTCACAACGTCGCCTACCCTTTATTAGGTACTAGGCTAAGCACCTAGTTCTTTCACACCTTAGGTGAACTACACCTTCACGACACAACACCTAATCTCAAGGAGATCTACTCCTTGTTACAACACCATCAAGGATATCACCATCCTTGTATATAAACAAATACATATATGTATAACGATGCACCTCATCGATTATACGACCTAGGCGTTCTTCCCAAATGCTACTTGATTTGATTCTTTGGCATCCTTCACTAATGCCTTTGACACAACGCTTGGCACCCTTCACTAATGCCTTCGTCTTGACATCTTTAGCATCCTTCACTAATGCTTTGACACGGATGATGATCACCTTTCACTAATGCTTTCATCTTGACACTTTCGACATTCTTCACTAATGCCTTCAACCCAACATCTATGGAGAAAGGAAGAACTATCAACAAGATAACCTTAGTAGTCTTGATGATGACGAAGCATGGCAACTCATGGACTTTGAGCTTGCACGTCTTCAAGAGGTGGTGATATTTCCTTTAAGAGGAACCTAGTAGATCACACAAAAACAAAAGACAAACTACATAGATCACTTAGATATGAGGTTAGAGGGTTAGAATACTTTGGGGAAGTTTATGTAAAAAGCACACATAAAGAGGAAGAAATGGCTCTCTATTTATAGAGGAAATTCTCTTTTGTTTCCCCGGATCCCACGGATCCCTACCACAAGGGATCCGGCTAGCACAAAGCTAGGGATCCGTGGTCCGCTCCTCTTTGCCCATGGGTATTTTTGGTTAAGGGTCATGGGTCATGGGTTATGGGTTGATCCATGGTTTTCTTTCTAGATACAATGTATCTTAAGGATACAATGAACTTGGTTAAGTGGTATATATAAAACCATGGGTTATGGGTCAAAACCATTTGCTAGTATTTACCCATTTAGTATATACTTGTATTTACCCAATTTAGCATACACTTAGTTTTTACCCATTTTAGTATACTTAGTTTAAGTATATGTTTAACCCAATATGTAAACACTAGTTGTTGTACATATGTATCTAAATCATAAAATCACTTATACTTGTTTTAGTGTTTTATGTGAAAGCGTAAGTGTGTTAGAAAACTATTAACTCAAACTATTTACGTACTCTATTTGTTTCGTTAAAATGATTTTATATTTGTTATCGACAAAACATTAGAAGATCGTAAAATATAAATAAACGTTTTCACGGCTTATTTGTATTAACAGTACACATAACCCACTAAAACACAAATAAAAGACACAAAAACAAAAAGAAAAAAGAAGGAAAAAACTGAACTATTTGGACTGGCAACGACGACACGAGACTCGAAAACGCGAGCCACGATATAGTGGGTGTCGGTTAAGCTTATAAATTTGGCTTATGCTTATGTTATATAAGTGGCTTATAACTTATATATTATGAGCTAATAAGTCCTCGTTAAGTGTTTGACTTAGCTTATCATATTAATAAGGTAAAATGATTAAAAAAACAGTATATAAACATCAATAAATGGTATAGTTATTAAATGAGGTTATAAAAATCTTTTTATGTAATATTGTTATATAAGCTCATCTTACATATAAGCCAAAAAAATTGAGCTTATCAAAACCCCTTTATATAAACTCATAAGCTCACTCATATAAACATAACCAAACATTTACTTTAAACTTATTTTTAACGCATATAAGCTAATAAGCTCATAAGCCAATCATATAAGCTTAGCCGAACACCCTCATAGTTGTTGGCATTTCAGTGTTGGCTGGTGAGAAAACGCAACCCCCACCATACACTGTGACGTATGCTCTAATAGTTTTGTCGTAATTTAAAGGGATAATGTATATAGAGGTCATCCAAGTTTTCAACTTTTAACATATATGCAACTCATTTATTGAAATAAACTTGTAGGCCGCTCAACTATATATTTATTTTCATTTACACCAATTCCGATCAAATTTATACACGAAAACTATAAAATATCAATAAGAAACAAATCTCTAACTTATCCAAGCAAGACAAATAAAAAGCTTCTTGGGGGGGGGGGGGGGGGGGGCAGTTAGTAGGGATGCTGGTTTTATTAGTGGGTTGGTAAAGAAGAGGGCTTCTAGTGCTATTGATATGATGCGTCTCCTTCCCCAGCTAGGAGACCCGCAGAGTGAGCTTCTCTTGCTTTGATCTTGCATGGGTATTGCTAAAATTTTTTTTGGCTTAAGGACGTGTCAACCCGTATATGTGGAGGAGGCTGCTCTGCTTTTTGACAAAGGATTGCACGAGGCGATTGAGGATATGGTGGTTCGTGGAGGTCCCTTCTTTGGGGATCTCCAGTGGCGACTTGCTTCTTTACCTATTAGGTTTGGTGGTTTGGGGCTATATTCGGCGGTAGAGGCTTCATCTTATGCCTTTGTGGCCTCGAGGGCCCAATCTTGGGTGCTTCAGGACCACATCTTACGCAGCAGTGGTGTATGCGACATGGATTATGACTATGATTGTGCTTTGACTTGTCTTCGTGATAGGATTCCAAGTTTTGACTTTGGCGGTTTCACTAAAAAGGACACCGCCCCCACTAAAGCCCAACACACATTGGCGAGTGCCCTTTTTAGCAAGATTGTCCAGGACATGGAAGTTCACTTCGAGATGACCGTTAGACAAAAAGCTGTTTTTGAGTGTCTGCGTGCACCACATGCTCAAGAATTTCTCCTTGCCATTCCTATAGTTGGTCTCGGTCAACATATGTCGCCGATTGAGTATCGCACTATCCTTAAATATCGCCTCATGATCCCAATTTTTCCGGTTGATGAAAGTTGTCCAGTTTGTCACAAAGCTTGTTTGGACTCATTCGGAGAGCATGCAGTTCATTGTAAAGAGCTTCCGGGGTTCAAATACCGACACGATTTGGTTAGGGATGTTCTTTTTGACATATTCAGGCGGGCTGGGATTTCAGTTAAGAAAGAAGCACCTGTGAATTTCTTGACTGACCCGATGGAAGGAAGATCGACACTTAGACCAGCTGACATTTTGGTCTTTGGATGGATAGGAGGGAAACATGCTTGTGTAGATCTAACGGGGGTTTCTCCACTTGTGGGATTGGGGAATCATGCTTTTACGGCAGGTCAGGCTGCTTTGAAAGCCGCTTCGTGCAAAGTAACCAAACACGAGAAAGCGTGCCTTGATAACCAACACACGTTTATACCTTTTGCATTTGATACATTTGGCTTCCTTGCACCTGAGGCTGTGGAGATGCTCAAAAGAGTCCAACGGGTTATGCATGGCAATGTTACGACCCCAAGGTCTCTGAATGTAGTTTTTAAAAGACTAAGTTTTGCTATTCAAAAAGGGCTAGAGGCGCAGCTTGTTGCCCGCTTGCCTGTCGTCTCAGTGTAATATTAACCTATTACAGATTCCAATTAATTTTGCTTTATAAAAAAAAAAAAAAAAAAAAAAAAAAAAAAGAAATACCAATTATATCTTTATTTTAAGTGTGAATTATATTGTTAATAGTATTTTAAAAGATTCACATTACTTTAATACGTCAGTGTTAGTTTCATTCTTGCCATTTAATAATTATTCGGATTAAATTTAACCAAAATTGATGTAAAAAAAATAAATACATAATTTAATAACTTATAAGTTACTTTTGAAAAATAAGTCGCCAAAAAAAGTTTAGACCTTCTTTGTAGTAAAAGTATTGTGATACATAACATTACACACCTACCACCACTTCCCCCCACCCAATCCCCTTTTATCCGTAAGACCAAAAATATCCCAACATTTTTTTTCTTTTAACTTATTAAACGGCTAAAAACCTTCCTTATTTTTGTTTTAAAAATCTTTTGTACTAATTTTTACTAATTCTCCCTTAATTTTGTAATTAAAAACACCAAATCTGCCCTTTAACAATTTTCTTCAACTTTAGACGCGTCATACCTTAAATAGATTTATCAATTGTCAAACCTTTATTTCAAGACTATCTTTATAAAATAGTTTGTTTTCTACTCTAGCTTAATGACCTTTAATATTTTAAATCTTTTTAATGTTCTTTGGTTTTTTGAGGCTGTTTTTATATAAGATTGAAGGTTTTTTAAGGTACCCATTTGATCTTTAAGCTCATAATGTGTTGAATTTATGGTTTTTTGGATACCCTTTTGGTTATTTAGTGTACAGATTTGATCTTTAAGTTGATTTGTTGGTTTATTGAGGCTAGCTTAAGTTTCTTGATTAGTTTAAGTTGTTAAATTTAAGGTTTTTTAGGTACCCTTTTGGTGTAAAGATTTGATATTTAGGTTTCTTGATTATAAAGCTGTCAAATTTATGGTTTTTTAGGTGCCCATTTGGTTATTAGTTGTGAAGATTTGATCTTTAAGTTCAGCTGTAGCTTTCTTGAAAGAAACTTAAGTTTCTTAAGCAGTATAAGTTGTTTGAGTAGTGTTTAGTTTTTTAAAAATGTATGGGACTCAAAGCAAGAGGGATTTGTCGATGGAACTTCAGTCGCAAATCCCGATTTTGAGACCTAGTATCCATGCTAGAAGGGCGAATATTACTGTAAAGTTTCAAGATCTTTACGGTTTTACTGTTGAAGGCAATGTGGATGATGCAAATGTATTGAATGAGGTTAGGGAAAAAGTGAGGGAACAGGGTAAGGTATGGTGGGGATTAGAAGCGAGTAAAGGGGCTAATTGGTATTTGCAAACTCATGTTACTTCTGACCTTAAATCGTCCCTAAAGTTTTCGGTTTTGGTGAATGGTATTACCCTTAAGAAGCTGATTAGGAAGGGGATACCGCCGGTTTTGAGACCGAAAGTTTGGTTTACTTTATCGGGGGCTGCTAAGAAGAAGTCGACTGTGCCTGATAGTTATTATAATGATTTGATAATAGCTGTTGAGGGTAAAGTCACCCCTGCCACGAAGCAGATCGATCATGTGAGTTCTTTGAGTTCTTTTTCATGTTTGTTATAATAATATGTTTTTGGTTAAAATGTGGTCTTGTTAATGTTTCCTCTTACTTTATATTTAGCTACATTGGAAGTTTTTATCCTGGAGTGTGAATTGCCGCTTAAATGTCTTAAATTGTTTGATTAGTTGTATGCGGTTTTGATGGTTATGCTATAGTGACTTTACATGATCCGAAGTTTATGAAGGTAGTTTTAGATAAATGTGTGTGTAACCTAAGCGATAAATAATAGTCATTGTTATTTATGTTGCATCTTATCTTCCCTATCCTAACTTCCTCTGAACTCCTTAACCTTTTAAAATGGATAATGTAGGTTTTCTTTTTTATAACAATTGGTTGGTGTCGATCTTGATGTGATTTTCTTGTGATTTATATTTTTTTGCCCAAGAAAACTCTTAGATGAAGTTTCCGATTTGTAATTTGTTATAGCAAAGATAGATATTCTGTTGAATGAACCCTAGATCCAGTTTAATGTCACAGTTTCAAGGTTTTATGTGGGTAACATCTATGTGGTGTGAGTAGGAGTGTCCAAAATTCTGGCTAAAACTGTGGAACGAACGGAACCGGTATACGACAAAGCATTAGTCCTAGGTCCACTTTGGTACTGATTCTGGTCCAAAAGACCAAAACCATCTTTGTTCTTGTACTTTTTTAAATGACATTGGTTAGGCAAAAAGTTAGGCTTAAATCACTATCCCAATATTTGAGTCCGATGTACACTGTTCTAAACTGGTGCGGGCCAACAGTATGTTTCTGTGTTATAATATTGTCAAAATTTCGCTTCGGGGTTGGTCCCAGTGTGGATCAATTCTTTAACCGTTTCACTCCCCGAGATGTGAAAAGAATGAAAATATGAACGTGAGTTATTTGTGGAAAAATGAAAATGGACCTACAAATAGAAAAAAATGGTACGCTAAATGTATAAAAGGTTACTTTCCTCTGTGAGACGTCACAATATGCTAAATTTATAAAAAGCTACATTACTTTCCTCCTTGAGACGTGGCAAATATTGCTACATCTGATATTTTCTTATTACATTTTTTTTGGCATTTCTCATCACTAGAAGTTGTTACTGGTGATTTGGGTCGATAGGGTTCCTCTATTTTGTCTTTCTTGACGGGTGTCTTAGACATTTTGCCAGTAATCTGATACTCTCTTTAAACTATATGTCTATATGTCAAGTCAAAGTTTGCAATCTTCGAAAGGAATACAATTTTTTACTGTACTATAGGTAACATGACTTGTTTAGGATTAAGAGGCTTCAACTTGTTTAGTTTATAAGGTTCAATGTAATAATCTACATTAATTTTACCAAAAGTACATAAATATTGGGTTTATAGCTTACCACACATTCATGCTGATTATTATCCATTTTGGGTATGCGTACGTGCAGGACTTGCCACGGACTTTTCCTGGTCACCCATGGTTGGATACTCCCGAAGGTCATGCTTCTTTAAGACGTGTTCTTGTTGGATACTCTTTCCGTGATTCCGATGTTGGTTACTGTCAGGTACTTGTCACTATAATTTTTTGATATAAGAAAATCAACAAGTTAACCTTTTTCATTTCTTTGTTTGGAATAATCAATATTTGTTTGATGCAGGGTTTAAATTATGTAGCTGCATTATTGTTACTCGTGATGAAAACAGAAGAGGATGCGTTTTGGATGCTAGCAGTCCTTTTGGAAAATGTGTTGGTCAATGATTGTTATTCAAGTAATTTAACAGGCTGCCATGTTGAACAACGGGTTTTTAAGGATTTACTAAAGAAAAAGTGCCCAAGGTAAAAATATATGTCTAGAAGTTCCTGCATTTCATCATGTTGTTGTCTGTTCATAGTTTATCAGAGTCGATAGCTTTTAATTTTTAAAGATCTTGATATGCAGTATAAATGCTCATTTGGAAGCTCTTGAGTTCGACGTCTCGCTTGTGGCCACCGAGTGGTTTCTTTGCCTTTTTTCGAAGAGCTTGCCTTCAGAGGTTAAAATTACTTATTCACCCCTTGTCATGTATGTATACATATATCTATCTATGTATCTGAATATCTAATTGTTTGATACAGACTACCTTGCGAGTTTGGGATGTTCTCTTTTACGAAGGAGCAAAGGTTCTATTTAACGTGGCTCTTGCTATATTCAAGGTAATATTAATTATGTGTAACTCAATACTTTCCTGACATAGCGAAACTTTATACGTATTTTGGTTTTATTGTTATTGCAGATGAAAGAAGAGGAGTTGCTTGCAACACATCATGTTGGGGATGTTATCAATGTAATACAAAATACCACTCATCATCTATTCGATCCCGATGACCTATTGATAGTAAGTTTATTCTCTATACAAGCTATTTTATCTCTTCTCGTGACTTCACCCACCCACAAGTTGATTCCTAAATATGTGTTGCTTTAGAGTGGTTAAATAATATAATTTGCACTTGGTATTTCATCCTTGTAACAAAGTATATATTAGAAATTTTAAATATTCTTTATACCCATCGTCCCAGAAAGGAGTTACTTTAGGATTTTTTACAAAATTACTATATAAAAAAGATCAAATTTCACCTTGAATTTTCAATTTTGTTAAGAATTCTAATGATCTAAAGTAATTCTGCTCTAATATACATATACCTTTTGAATGATTAAATGTGGTTATCAGTTTTTCTGTGCAGAAAGTAATTCTTGTCTAACCTTTAAGTTAAAACTTAAAACATCACTTATTTGACACTCAAAAGTTAAATAATGATTCATATGGAGTATTTGTTAAGTTTAAAGCATCATTATACAATTTGATCACTACCCAAGAAAAGTGCATATAAGAAGGCCGCCTTGTTGGTAAGTTTTGGTCCTATTGGGATATATGTTAAAACAAAGAACAAATGACTCAGTAAGGTCCAATTTACTTATTATAACTAGAAAATAACATAATATTTTGGTTGTGATGGGTGCAGGTTGCCTTTGATAAACTTGGATTTGATAAACTTGGGTTTATGAGCACAAATATACTGAAGGAAAGAAAAAAGCAAGAACCAGCAGTAATGGCAGAACTTGATCAGAGGTTGAGAAGGCTAAATTCTAGTAACTCGGAAGACAGTAGATGACTAATATGAACTAAGCTAAAAAGAACCTTAATATACGTGAAAATGTTGTACAAATGCTAAAGGACGCAATGTCTAGCATGTTCGTTTTCGACTTATATCTAATTATACTTATGGTTATGAGAGAACTTGTTACATAAGAGGGTACACATGATCTATGTTCAGATCTTGTAGCTTCTGTATTGGATTCATTTTTGAAATCTTAATTAATTTATGTGAGACTTGAGATGTTCTTGACTCGTGCTGTCTGATTGATTATATATGGCTGGAGTTGATATCTTGTTTTTGAAAGTTTGCTCATGACTTCATGGACGAACAATCTAGTGCTTGTTTGAACAGGCGGTCCAACCTTTTTTCATAAATCAACTGTGAATTTAGTGCACTTGTGGTATTAGTTCACACCTGGTTTTGGGTTAGGAGGTACGGAATGTACACCCATGAGGTTCCTGAACACCCTTACTCAAATAGTGGTTAGTACTGGCAGTGTATTGGTTACTACTGCTAGCGTAGTGACTGATGGATCCACTGCTAGTGTATTCGTTACTACTGCTAGTGTAGTGACTGATGGTTCCACTGCTAGTGTTTTGGTTCCTGCTGGTAGTATTGGTTACTACTGTTAGTGTAGTTCCTACTGCTAGTGTATTGGTTCCTACTGGTAGTGTTGCAGTAATTATTTGTAACAGCTTTTGCTGTTATGACTGCTTTATTAGCACGTTTAATTGGTCATGTAACCACTATTTCTATGATAATGGAGGTTTATTATGGGTGATTAATTGGCCGTTAATCATACATAGTGTCCATTGATTAGTGTTGAGTATTCTCTACTATATATAGAGATTGTAATCTTCAGCTTGAAGAGACACTAGACACACTGAAAGATACTGAAACCAGGAGAAACAAACAAAAAGCTTAAACACTTATTTGCGCAAGGGTTGTTGATTGTGCCTAATTCAATAACTAACATTTGGTCTTATCCCAAGTAGATATTCGTGTAACCCAGGCATTTGGTCTTATCCCAAGTGATTACACGATTCCAAGTGATATCCGGTAACCACCTAGTGGTATTACTGCTGACTTTGATTATCTTACCCTGTTCTGGGAATAACCACCAACAATCAAAGTAAACTATTTGTGATAATCAATGGCTGCTGCTGCAATGAAACACATGGCTTCAAACTTTGCCAAGCTGGACAAGTTTGAAGGGGTGGACTTCAGGAGATGGCAGAAGAAGATGCACTTCTTGCTTTCCAGCATGAGTGTGGTGTATGTGTTAACCACTCCTATTCCTGATGATGGGGATGATGCTACTGTGGAGCAGATCAGGAGAAGGAGCAAATGGGAGAATGATGACTACATTTGCAGAGGTTTAATTCTCAATGGTATGTCTGATTCTCTATTTGACATTTATCAAAACTTTGAATCTTCCAAAGAACTATGGGATTCCTTGGATGCCAAATATATGGCTGATGATACATCAAGTAAGAAGTTCCTTGTAAGTAATTTCACAAATTACAAAATGACTGATTCAAGACCAGTTATGGAACAATACAATGAACTTCTTGGTATACTTGGAAGGTTTACACAACACAATATGCACATGGATGAGGCTATTTCAGTCTCTTGTGTCATAGATAAACTTTCTCCTTCTTGAAAATATTTCAAGCATACCTTGAAACATAAAAAGGAGGAATTAACTCTGGTTGAGTTGGGCAGTCATCTGCGCATTGAGGAATCTCTCAGAGTGCAGGATAATGACAAGCCAAAGAGTAGCAATGCTACTTGTGCATCTGTTGTCAATATGGTGAAGCATAACAACTACACTAGGTACAATGACAACAAAGGCAAACGTAAACATCATGATAACACAAGGGCATATCCTAACAAGAAGGCAACACCTACTTGTTGGAAATGTGGCAAAACTGGTCACATTAAAAGGGATTGCAAAGGTGTTAAGGTTGGTGGTAAAGTCAATGGATCAGACACTAATGGTTCAGGGAGTGGTGGTTCTACCAACTCACTGAAAGGTCAGAATATGTTTAATAAGTCCTTTTAGATTTATTATGTTACATGTGTATCTGAATCTTATTATGTGCAGGATGATGATGTTGCGTGGTGGGTTGACTCTGGTGCAACAGTTCATGTGTGCAAAGATAGAAGCTGGTTCAAGACTTATGAGTCACTGAATGATGGTTCTATTCTTCACATGGGAAATGATTCAACAGCCTTGGTGCATGGTCGTGGTTGTGTAAATCTTAGATTTAGTTCTGGAAAGATTGTAACTTTGTTTAATGTTATTCATGTTCCTGATATAAGGAAGAACTTGGTTTCAAGTAGTATTTTGAATAATCATGGATATAAACAAGTTATTGAATCTGATAAATTTGTCTTGTCTAAATATGGTGTGTTTATTGGTTTTGGCTATTTGTGTAACCAAATGTTCAGGCTTAATATTGTCACTGATAGTGATAATTCAGCCTTTGTGACCACCTCTGACCAGACTGACTCTACCATATGGCATGCTAGACTTGGCCATGTTCATTATAAAAGGATGCAAGATATGTCTAAGGATGGGTTAATCCCAGCATTTGACATGGACATTGAAAAGTGTAAAACTTGCATGTTGACCAAAATAACTAAGAAACCTTTTCAGGGTGTTAGTCGTGAATCTAAGCTCTTGGAGCTAATACACAGTGACCTGTGTGATTTGCATGCCACTCCCTCTTTGGGGAATAAGAAGTACTTTGTGATATTTATTGATGATGCTTCTAGGTTTTGTTATGTCTATCTGTTACATACTAAGGATGAAGCATTATATAAATTCAAAGTGTTTAAAATTGAAGTTGAATTGCAACTTGGGTCCCTGATCAAAAGATTAAGGACTGATAGGGGAGGTGAGTACATGGATACTATGTATTTTTAGTCTGTTGGTATTATCCATGAAACGACTGCTCCCTCTACTCCTCAGCAAAATGGTATTTCTGAAAGGAAAAACAGGGTGCTGAAGGAGATGGTTAATTCCATGTTATCCTATTCAGGACTGAGTCAAGGGTTCTGGGGTGAAGCTATGTTAACAGCTTGCTATTTACTAAATAGGGTTCCCAACAAAAGTAACAAGGTTACCCCTTATGAACTCTGGACTTAAAGGAAACCCAACCTGAACTATCTCAGGGTTTGGGGTTGTAGGGCTGTTGTAAGACTCCCTGATCTAAAGCTGAAAACTTTGGGTGAAAGAGGCATTGATTGCATCTTTGTTGGATATGCTGAGCATTCCAAGGCTTTTAGGTTTTATGTTATTGAACTTAATGAATCTGTTTCAATTAACTCCATAATTGAATCAAGGGATGCAAACTTTGATGAGAATAGATTTTCATCAGTCCCTAGACCAAGTCCGAGGATTCCTAATGGAACTCATGACACTGGTGTATCAGAGGTCCCTGATGAAGAACCATCAGTGGTCCCTGATGAGGTTGTGGTTCAACAACCTGAACCTATGCTCAGAAAGAGCAAAAGGGTCAGGAATCCAAAGTCATTTGGACCTGAGTTTCAATTATACTTGATTGAAGGAACAAGGGATGAGGTCTCTGACCAATACTCCTATTGCTTCATTGTTGAGGATAATCCCAAGACATTTGAAGAAGCAATGAAGTCCCAGGATATTGCTTTCTGGAAAGAAGCAATAAATGATGAGATGGATTCCATCATGGGCAACAACACTTGGGTGTTGGTTGATCTACCACTTGGTTGCAAACCTCTGGGTTGCAAATGGATTTTCAAAAGGAAAATGAAGGTAGATGGAACTATTTAAAAGTTTAAGGCTAAACTAGTCATTCAGGGCTTTAAACAAAAGTCAGGAATAGACTATTTTGATACCTATGCCCATGTGGCACGTATCAGTACCATAAGACTGTTGATTGCTTTGGCATCAATTCACAATCTGATTATTCATCAGATGGATGTGAAAACAGCTTTCTTAAATGGTGAATTGGATGATGAGGTTTATATGAACCAACCTCAGGGCTTCATCTTGCCTGGCAATGAAAACAAGGTGTGTAAACTGATTAAGTCTCTTTATGGACTAAAGCAGGCACCAAAGCAATGACATCAAAAATTTGATGAAGTGGTTTTGTCTAGTGGTTATGTTCTTAACCAAACTGACAAATGTGTATATAGCAAACTTGATGAATCTGGTAAAGGAGTCATCATTTGTCTATATGTTGATGACATGTTGATCTTTGGCACTGACCAAAATCAGGTTGACATGACAAAGGAATTTTTGTCATCAAGGTTCTCCATGAAGGACATGGGGGAGGCTGACGTTATCCTTGGTATAAGGATTACACATGAAAGTAAAAGAATTTCTATCTCTCAGTCTCATTATATTGAGAAGGTGTTGAGGAAATTCAATTACTTTGATTGTACTCCAGTGAGTACACCTATGGATACTTGTGAGAAGCTGATGCCTAATAATGGCAAGGCTGTATCTCAACTTGAGTATTCTAGGGTAGTTGGCTGCCTGATGTATGTCATGACTTGTACAAGACCTGATATTGCTTTTGCAGTGGGTAAATTGAGCAGGTATACTAGTAATCCTAGTGCTCATTACTGGCAAGCAATTCAGAGGGTACTGAAGTATTTGAAGAGAACTATGGATTATAGTCTCTCATATACTGGTTATCCTTCAGTATTAGAAGGATACACTGATGCAAGTTGGATCAGTAACACTGAAGACAACTCGTCTACCAGTGGCTGGGTATTCCTACTTGGTGTAGGTGCAATTTCTTGGGCATCCAAGAAGCAAACTTGCATCACCAGTTCAACAATGGAATCTGAATTTGTGGCTTTAGCAGCTGCTGGTAAAGAAGCTGAATGGTTGAAAAACTTGCTTCTTGAAATTCCATTGTAGACTAAACCTATAGCACCCATTTCTATTCGTTGTGATAGTGCAGCTACATTGGCTAAGGCTTATAGCCAGATGTACAATGGTAAGTCTAGACACTTAGGTGTCAGACATAGCTGGATTCGTGAGCTTATCATGAATGAGGTGGTATCTATAGAGTTTGTTAGATCTCAACAAAATTTAGTTGATCACTTGACGAAGGGATTGGCTAGAGACTTGGTTATAAAGTCTGCTAAAGGGATGGGTTTAAGTCCAACTTAGTCACTGAATGATAAGACACCCAACTCCCTCCTAAGGAAACTTGGGAGATGAGTTCAATGTGGAAATCTAAACATTCAGTGGACTGGAGCACATGTTTTTTTTACATCCCAAGGTTGTGCTCAGAACTTGCTGAAAGGAGGATGAAGTCTTTACTTCTTAATGGTTAATTTTATTTGAAAAAGTGCTTGGCATGAGCATGAATAAAGAGGAACCACCTATGTGAATGTTGAAGTTTTGCCGCTTCAGGGAGCTTTTGGACTTTTGGCTCTTACAACATTTATGAATTTGGATAAGGACACATGGCTTGTATAGTGTCAGGAGCTTTTAAGTGTTTGAAAACTTGTGTGTATTTTATCTTCAGCTATTCAAATGGGTTGAAGGGTTCAATTCTTAGAACACCCTGATTCTCGAATATTTGAACGTGTAATGTACTAAGATGGAAATTCAATCCTCAGGATATTTTCGTTTATGCACATGTTTTGTTTGATGTCTGTTTTTCTTGCAAAGGAAGTGAACTAAATTTGGGGAGGATTGTTGGGAAATTTAGTGCACTTGTGGGATTAGTTCACACCTAGTTTTGGGTTAGGAGGTACGGAGTGTACACCCATGAGGTCCCTGAACACCCTGACTCAAATAGTGGTTAGTACTGGCAGTGTATTGGTTACTACTGCTAGTGTAGTGACTGATGGATCCACTGCTAGTGTATTCGTTACTACTGCTAGTGTAGTGACTGATGGTTCCACTGCTAGTGTTTTGGTTCCTGCTGGTAGTATTAGTTACTACTGTTAGTGTAGTTCCTATTGCTAGTGTATTGGTTCCTACTGGTAGTGTTGCAGTAATTATTTGTAACAGCTTTTGCTGTTATGACTGCTTTATTACCACGTTTAATTGGTTATGTAACCACTATTTCTATGATAATGGAGGTTTATTATGGGTGATTAATTGGCCGTTAATCATACATAATGTCCATTGATTAGTGTTGAGTATTCTCTACTATATATAGGGATTGTAATCTTCAGCTTGAAGAGACACTAGACACACTGAAAGATACTGAAACCAGGAGAAACAAACAAAAAGCTTAAACACTTATTTGTGCAAGGGTTGTTGATTGTGCCTAATTCAATAACTAACATTTGGTCTTATCCCAAGTAGATATTCGTGTAACCCAGGCATAGGGTCGAATAGTTTACTTTGGAAAGTGATTACACGATTCCAAGTGATATCCGGTAACCACCTAGTGGTATTGCTGCTAACTTTGATTATCTTACCCTGTTCTGGGAATAACCACCAACATCAACGATCGTAAATGCCAAAATCAATGCTAACTCAGTGTGATGAATCAGTTTGTGGAGGTGGTGACATGAGCGGGTCAAACAAGTTGATTAACGGGTAAAAGACGGCCTCCGGAGAAAATTGATAACGGGGCTCAAAGTAAAAGCAAAATGAGAGTGATTTTCTATAAACATACGATGAGAATCATTAGTGCGAAGCTTTTTGAAGCAATGAGCGGTGACCAATGAGTATTTTGATTTTTAGTAGTCGTATGACAAATGAGTGGTGAGCTTTGCTATTTTTTAAAAATGCTCATTTTTCTAATGCTTCTTTAATAAGCGGTGAGCGGGTGAGTTGTGGCTATGGCTCACAACTACTGCTCACTGCTACCGCCTACTGTTACTGGTCACTGATACTTTTAAAAAACACACCCATCATACAGAGAATTCAGGGCACCAATGAAAAAGAAAAGATAGTAATCCTTCTTAATAAGTCTTTCATCTTGCTATTTTGAGATATTAATGGTAACCATGTTAACAGTCTGTCCAAACACTCAGTTAACTCAACATATGTGGACAGTAAAGAAGCAGAACATCACAACAGAGTTATCAAGTTCACACCTCACAAGATGAAGCTAACAATGCAAAGGAGTTTGTATAAATGTCAACTGATGTAACTTATATGTAATGTAGCTTACTTGAAGTAGCTTCTAGAAGTTTAGCTTAGTTAGTTATCTTTTCCTTCCATGATGTAGTACTTAAACACATGTTGTAACTCATTTTCAGTTTTTATCTGGTTCTCAAGATGGTATCAGAGACAGCACCACCACAATGGTGGTGAATAACTGCTTCCGATCACAATAACTAACTTTTTCCGATCAAATAACTACTTTCCACCATCACAACAACTTTTCCCGCCCAAAATTTTCTAATCTAAAACCACCATAACCATCACAAACCACCACTATTCCGCACCAAAATCATCTTAAAACCATCACAATTCATCAGAATCATCAAGAATCATCAAGAAACTGTTATATCATCACAATTGATACAATTCTTCAACAACACAATCAATTCAGTTCTATTTCACAAATAATTCTACAATCTAATCACCATGACAGTATCTGAATCAAATGAACACATCTGTATCACAAGATGATGATATCATTTCACCATTTCACCCATTGTACTTTCACCCAAATGATAATCCTGGAATGTTGCTTATTTCAAAGAAACTCAGTGGCTTAGAGAATTATAGTTCTTGGAAAAGATCAATGCTCATTGCTCTTAGTGCAAAGAATAAGGTGAAATTGGTTAATGGAAGTTATGAGGAACCACTTCTTTCATCAAACCTGAGAATTCATTGGGAAAGGGCTAATGACATGCTTATTTCATGGATACTCAATACTGTTTCAGAAGAGATAGGTAATCATCTCATTTTTGTTAATTCAGCTTTTACTTTATGGAATGAATTACATGAGCACTATTCTCAACTGGATGGGCACAAAATTTATCAAATTGCTAATGAGATTGTTGAGCTTAAATAGTCAAATTGTACCATTGAGGTGTATTATCACAAGCTTAAGGGTCTCTGGGATGAACTTGATGCAATAGAAGCACCTTATGCATGTACATGTAAATGTGTTTGTGAAAATGGAAAAGAAAATGGAGAAAGGGAACAAAGGAAGAGGTTAATTCAATTTCTCATGGGTCTTGATGATTGCTACACCAACATTAGGGGACAAATTCTCCTAATGCAGCCATTACCTGCTGTAGCAAAAGCTTACAGTATGTTGAGACTGGAAGAGAAACAAAGAGATTCACCCAAACACCCCTCTCCAGCCCCAATTGCATTGAGCACCTATAGGACTACTTACACACCACCTCACAGACAGAATCAATCGAATAATCCATCATCAAACACCACATCTGATAGGAGGAGTAACTTCAGAAAGGGAGTCATCTATGCTTATTGTGAGAAAGAGGGACACTCCAAAGAAGAGTGCTACAAACGGCTTGGTTATCCTCCTGGTCATCCACTACACAAAAAGTACCAAACACCATCACAAAGGGCTACAAACACCAACATAAATGGCAATGGGAAATCTGTGCATATGGTAACTGAACAAACACTCCCACCTATGGAAACCACATCACCACTTCTCAGTCCCCCTTGATCAGTGCTCTACTTCTGGAACTACAAACAACTCAGAGGATCAAGTTAATGCCAGGATGGATCAACTACAAAACCAATTGAACCAAGTTCTCTTAATGATGCAGCATGCTCAAACTGACACTTCTGGTATGGCACCACATATGGCAGGTATACTTTCCTTTTCTACCAATGCTTATATTCCTACAACCATCATTGGTATCCATTCTTTCAACTCTATTGCTAAAATGTACTCATTCATTGCTTCAAACATTTCAAAATCATCTTTCATATGGATTGTTGACAGTGGAGCCACATATCACATTTGCATTTCATTTAGCCTCATGCATAATATCACAAAACTCAGCACACCTATCACAGTCTCTTTACCAAATGGACACACAACACAGGTTCACTTTACTGGTTCAGTGCACTTAACACCATCTCTAACCATTCATGATGTACTCTACATTCCAACCTTCACATACAATCTCCTCTCAATCAGCAAGTTATTACACAAGACTTTATCCTCAGTCACCTTCACTCATGACAAGTTTGTATTTCAGGGCCATGTTGGGAGTAGCACATGTGGTACCCTTCATGGTGGACTCTATCTCCTAGACTCAAACAAACACTCAAGTTCACCTTCATCTACAGTTTTATCAATTGTTAGTAACTCACACCTCTGGCATTCCAGGATGGGACACACACCAATTCAAACTCTCAGAAAAATCAAAAATATTTCTTTTCCTCTTCATAGCTTAGATAGCAAATGTACTATCTGTCCTTTAGCTAAGCATCATGTATTACCTTTTCCTGTAAGTACATCTCGAGCAAAATCAAAATTTGAACTCATTCACCTTGATGTATGAGACCCTACAGACATTCTACTATCCATAAATGTACTTTTTCTCACTATTGTTGATGACTTCTCAAGAGCAACTTGGACATATCTTTTACCTAGTAAGCATCATGTTTTTACCACTTTTCAAACCTTTCACAAATCTGTTGAAAATCAACATCAAGTAAATGTGAAAACAATAAGGACAGACAATGGGACAAAATTCATCAACTCATCTTTTGCCACCTATCTTCAAAGTCATGGAATAACACACCAAACCTCATGTCCCTACACCCCTCAACAAAATGCAAGAGTTGAAAGGAAGCACATGCACTTACTTGAGATGGCAAGGTCCATTCATTTCCAAGCTCATTTTCCTATACATTTTTGGGGATACAATCTCTTAGCCTCCACTTAGCTCATCAACAGAATACCCTCCAAAACCCTTCAAGACAAGAGTCCCTATGAACTTCTTCACAACACACCCCCATCACTTGATCACTTGAGAATCATAGGCTGATTGGCCTATGCATAGCACCATACCACAGACAAATTTGATACTAGAGCAACTCCCACCATCCTCATAGGATATCCTCACAATAAAAAAGGTTACCTTTTATATGATCCTAAGACTCACAAAACCATCACAAGCAGGAATGTTCTCTTTGATGAGGACAAATTCCCATTTTCTACCCTTAACCCAAACACTACCACTTCCCCACAACCATCATCTATACCACAACCAATTTATCCAAATCACATCATTCCTACACCTCTCCAGTATCCACATACTACCATCAATTCTCCTGACCCAAACAGTCCATCTACAACTCATCCAACTCTAACAAACTCCACCAATCCAGGTACACTCAACCCTGCAGATTCCAACAACCCAAGTGTCACTGAACCAGCTCCTATACACTCATCTCCTATCCCACACACTCCATCTTCAGTCTCTCAACAAGCACCAAATTTACCTTCATTAACTTCACCTTCACAGACTTCATTATCTTCTTCGATTCCCACTCCTACACCACCACCACCACCAAGAATATCAACCAGAAATAGACAACCCCCCCACCAAACTCAAAGATTATCACTGTCAACTTCCACAATCCAAAATTCACACTGTTCACAAACACAAACATCATCATTCACATTACATTTCATATTCCAACTTATGTACTAAATCACTGCATCTCATTCATTCAATTGACACCATAACTGAACCAACCACTTTCAAACAAGCATCTAAAAACCCAAAATGGATTGAAGAAATGAATAAGGAAATTGCAGCTTTAGAGAAGAATAAAACATGGATCCTCACCCTTTTACCACATGCCAAAGCAACAATTGGGAGCAAATGGGTCTACAAGATTAAGTTTCATGTTGATGGGAGCATAGAAAGGTACAAGGCCAGGCTTGTAGCCAAGGGTTACAATCAAAAGGAGAGAATAGACTACAAAGAAACATTTGCACCAATGGCTAAGATTACTACAATGAGAACATTACTAGCAGTTGCAATACACTTTGACTGGATCACTGAACAGTTAGATATGAACAATGCATTCCTCCATGGTGATCTTAATGAGGATTTTTATATGGAAGTTCCTCAAGGCTACTCTCAAACACTCCCTCCCAACACAATCTGTAAGCTCACAAAATCCCTCTATGGTTTAAAACAGGGAAACAGACTATGGTTTGACAAACTTACCTTCTTCCTCATTTCACTGGGCTTCAAGCAAAGTTATGTGGATACTTCTCTTTTCACCTTTCAATCAGGGACCAAATTCTTCAGCTTATTGGTATATGTGGATGATATCATCATTGCTGGCAATGACAAGTCACTCATTCAACAAATCAAACACAATCTTGATGAGAAGTTCAACATCAAAGATCTTGGTCCCTTGCATTACTACCTTGGAATTGAGTTTTAAAGAAACAAGGATGGGTTGACTATGACTCAGAGAAAATATGCTATTGATTTGGTGAATCATGCAGGTCTCCTTGACACCAAACCTTCAGCTATACCCCTTAATCCTCTTTGTTGAAAACTAGAAGGGGGGGTTGAATAGTTTTACCAATTAAAACTCCCTTTTAAACTATTTAGATCGACTTATGTCAATCTATTTGGTTGTGTGTGTTGGATGTTGATAAACAAGCATATAAAGATATGTAATGAAAAGATAAGAGTAAGGAGCACAAAACCACAACGCGAGTATTTATAGTGGTTCGGCTACAAGGACACCTTCCTTGCCCTACTCCACTCCCCGAGTCACCTACTCGAGAGTTTGTAATCACTACACCAATCTCCTTATAGCGGAGAAGCCTTCACAACGTCGCTTAACCTTTTTCCGGTACAAAGCTAAATACCGAGTTCTTTCACACCAAGGCGAACCACACCTAACACAACGTCGCCTACCCTTTATACAGTGCTAGGCTAACCACCGAGTTCTTTCACACCTTAGGTGAACTACACCTTCACAACGTCGCCTACCCTTTATTAGGTACTAGGCTAAGCACCTAGTTCCATTGCAATGGAGGAACTACTACCACACTACACCAACGACTAATCCCAAAGGAGATCTACTCCTTTACAACATCATCAAGGACATCAATATCCTTGGATCTAATGCTAGTCTATCTAGTACATCGAAACACACCATATCGAATGTACATCTAAGGCACCTTTCACTAATGCCTTTGATTAGATTACAAGACACCTTTCACTAATGTCTTTGATTAGATCTACAAGACACCTTTCACTAATGTCTTGTGTCTTCACTTCTAAGCACCTTTCACTAATGCTTCTAGTCTTGACTTCTAAGCACCTACCACAAGTGCTTATCTTATGGACGATAGATACCCTTCACTAATATCTTCGTCTTGACACTTGAGACATCTTTCACTAATGTCTTTAACACTACGCTTCTTTGAAGAAAGAAAGGGATCATCAACAAGAGGACTTCAATAGCCTTGATGATGAGGAAGCTTGGCAACTCATGGACTTGAGCTTGCTCGACTTCAAAGGTGGTGATCTTCCCTTTAAGAGGAACCTACAAGATCACACAAAAACAAAACTACAAACATAGATCTCTTGGATCTATGGTTAGTGAGATTTAACTCAGGGGAGAAAGTATGTTGGAGAGGGGTGAGATCTAATGAAGAAATGGCTCACTATTTATAGAGGAAAAACCTACTGTTTCCCCGGATCCCACGGATCCCTTCCACTTGGGATCCGGCTAGCACAAAGCTAGGGATCCGTGGTCCGCTCCTCTTTGCCCATGGGTATTTTGGGTTATGGGTCATGGGTCATGGGTTATGGGTTGATCCATGGTTTTCAATCTAGATACAATGTACCTTAAGGATACATTGAACTTGTGTAAGTGGTATATATAAAACCATGGGTTATGGGTCAAAAACCATTTGCTAGTTTTTATCTATTTAGTATATACTTGCTTTTACCCATTTTAGTATATACTTGTTTTTACCCATTTTAGTGTACTTAATATAAGTATGTATTAACCCAATATGTAAACACTAGTTGTTGTACATATGTGTCTAACTCATAGAGTTACTTAAACTTGTTAAGCCAATATGTAAACACTAGTTGTTGTACATGTGTATCTAAAATATAAAATCACTTAATCTTGTTATAGTGTTTTATGTGAAAACGTAAGTGTGTTATAAAACTATTAGTTCAAACCATTTACGTATTTTATTTGTTTCGTTAATATAATTTTACTTTTGTTATCGACAAAACAATAGAAGATCGTAAAATATAAATAAACGTTTTTACGGCTTATTTGTATTAACAATCTCCCCCTTTTTGTTGATGACAAAACATAAAATTATTTTAAGTAAAAGCTAAAATTCGTAAACGTTTGAATTTGTAGTTTTTACTTTCTTCTCCCCCTTTTTGTCGAAACAAGAAGTGTTTGAAGAAAAGCAACACATTGTTTTTAAAGAAAAACGTGTGAACGAGAAAAATAAAGAGTAAGTAACGGGAATAGATCTCGTCTTACTCCCCCTTGACGAGTCCATCCCTAAGTAAGGGCGTCAAGAAAGTAATTCTAATCTAGATCATTTGCAACTAGGTTTGCTCCCCCTAGATGATTGCAACTTTGCAATGGGAAGTTATGAAAAATAAATCTAGTATTGCAAGTAATTTGCAAAGTATTGCTTTGACATAAAGCTCCCCCTAGCTTTAGAATGTCAAGGTATTCATGAGTGAATTGAAATACTACAAAACAAAGGTTAGAAAGCAAGTATAATTCACAATTCCTGCAAATGTGATAAAGAAAAACATTCTGACTTCACAGATCCCACGGTTCCCTTCTAGTAGGGATCCGTCTAGGCAATACTGAGGGATCCGTCTGGCTGATGACTAAAATCAGCAAAGGTGATATAACAAGTAATGTTATCACATAAATGAGATATGAATACAAAGTAATCATATGCTCAACGAAATAACAAGTAGCATGTAATTCCATTTAATAAAACAAGAGTTATGATATACATGACTCAAAAATAAGAAAATAGACAATACATAACTAGGAATTTCTTAGACCAACTAACGCTTGAAGCTTAGACACCACTATAATCCTCTAGCTCAAGTTATGTTTAGGTTTAATCTCATCGAAACGTTCGAGGAGATGATAGAACATGAAACGTTGGTCTTCTCGTACTTCATGTATCAAACTTTCAACATGTTGACAATGATAGCAATCTTTGTCATGGCTAGGTAGTGGTGGTGGATGAAATGAAGTGGCTATATTCAAAGGATCAATTGAAGTGGGTTGAGGGGCCTCGAATGATGGAGGGATTGGTAGAGGTCCATTTAGGAATGGTTCGATCAAGAATGATGATGGTGGTAAAGATGTGTCAACTTCCATAAGGTCGGGTGGTTGACTTTGGTGATTTCTTATAATCCAAATAGGGTTATATGATTGAAACGGCGAAAAGGAAGCCGGAGCAAGTGTTGACTCAACACCTTGATTTTGAATCATTGTTCCTCCTAATGAGGAGAATGTTGTCGGCGAAAGCGGATGAGACGGCCTAGGTGGTAAGTCCTTTAAATTGTAGAGGTGAGGTGATGTTTGTGGGGATGTAAAAGAGATAGCTCTAGGAACCAATGGAGATGGTTTAGTGGAGATGATATTGTTTGGCCTAGGAGGTATGGTGGTGTTTGGCATAGGTAATTTTGTGGGTACTAACCTTCTAGGAATTGGTTTGATTGGTTTGACCGGAGATGATTCGGTTGAAGAGATTTCGTGTACAACACGAGCCCTTTTGATGGGTGGTTCTTTGGTGGATAGGTTGTTACTTGGGGTTTTTCTCATGATGAGATGATTTGAAGAGATTGCAAAGGCTGAAAGTTAGGATGTGAGTGAAGACTATGGAGATCCTAACAAGGTGGTTTATAAACCAAGAGATTTGGAAAGTGCATTTAAGCCTTAAGCCACTAAGGTTCATTGGAATGTGATGATTAGCATGTACAAGAGTCAACTACAGAGGTTGTGCTGTTCTAGGAACTCATTTAAGATGAGATGGAGTGTTTGAGTTAGGAAGATGAGTTGAAATGATTGTTTTACCAAGATTTGTCATAGACTGTCATCTGGATCCCACGGTTCCCTTCTCAGAGGGATCCGTCTAGGCTAGTTCTAGGGATCCGGCGTTCAACAGTTTTATGAAAGAGTGGAAATGATGTTTCTAAGATCCTAGACCTACATCACCTTGAGTGTTTCAGTTCTCCCAAGTGTTTTAAATGAAGGGGTGCTTAAGTGTTTGAAGGCAATGAGTGGTGTAGCTAATGATTGTTATTTATGGAAGGATTTGGAACTAAAAAAAATACCAATGGATGGCCAAGGATGACATTAAAGATGTCAATTGAAGTTGAATAAAACTAAATGATCCTAGAGATCAGGTTGTGTCTTAGGATTGTGTTTTGGAAAATATCCTAATGGTTTTGAGATGGGAAAAACTAGGATTTGATCAACTTTGATCAATTTTGAGGTGAGGTTGATTAATGAACAATAATGTCATAATCGAAGGATTTCTAACCTAGTTGTAAGGAATCAAGTAAAAAATGAAGTGTGAGTTTTGAGAGCGGAAGAGTGATGGGTTTGAAATGATAGATCTAACAAAGCCTTAGAATGTGATCTATGTGAGTTGGAAAGAGTAGGAAAGGTCAACCTATCTTGATAAAGTCTTGATCAATCTTAAGACACTATGTTTAGCTTAGTGTGAGGTGTTCTAAGTGATGTGTTTGACATATAATGCTTGCAATTGCATTTTATGTTTTGCCGGATCCCACGGTTCCCTAGATGTAGGGATCCGTTTAGTACAACATTTGGGATCCGTCTATCTGCTAGACAGAACCTTTACTAAAGGTATGCAATGATCATGACAGTGCATTATATTCCAAGTTTTGTTTAAAGGAGTTCTAAAACTAGGATATCAAATGTAAGATGTTTTATTTCATGAAAGAGATAGGATTACATTGATAACAAAGGAGTAGAGTAGAATAGATCCTATTTGACTATTCTAGGTTCCTTGAGTGTCTACACTAGGAGGATCATTATGTGATTGATGGGTATTGGTGGAATCATGAATGAAGAACGTCTTCATGAGAGATATGTTTAGCGGTTCCATCATCTTGTTCACAAGTACGTACAACGGACTTTGAAATTGAGGATGGAAGTGCATAACATTGTGATAGAGGCGTGTCAAGAACATTCCATAAGGAATGAGTTTATTCTTGGAGCCTTGAAGGTTTGCAATTCGCCTTGCGAAGAAGTAGGCGAGATTGTATGGTTGTTGTGTTAGCAAACAGTACAACATGTGAGCACAACAAGCAGGAAGAATATCTCGATTTCCCCTAAGACTCCAAACATTTTCACGTAGAATAAGAGCAGCAGGCTTATACTCTTCTCGGATATCTCGTGTATGGATAATGTTTGGATTGGAGTAATATGGTCGAGGTTTGCATATCATGCGTGTTAATTCTTCCGGAGAGGGTATGTGTGAACAATATGGGCTATTTTCTTCACGAAAATTAAAAAGAGAGTCAAGAGACCAATCTTCGGTGAAGGCACATTGTCCATGGTTTGGAATTCGGAGGATGTGAGAAAAATGCCCAAGACTTAAAGTGAATTTTTGGTTTTTGATATAAAACCAAAGAGATAAAGAGCGATCCTCGTTACGAACGAGTTCCACTTGACGGAAGAATTCCATTATGAACCTTGGACATATCTTCTCGTTAATTTCAAGAAGGAGGTATTGATACCTTCTTCGAATTGTAGAGAGGTGTCTACAATACGTCCTTCATGGAAGTGACGGTTTTCGAGATTATTGAACCCACGGACATGATTGCCAGGTGTGTTGGGCTCAAGGGAAATGTTCGGGGTGTAGACGCTAGTGAGTGAAAAATCAAACTCGTATTCATGCGTCATAGTTGAACCTATAGAAGTGATGGGTTAATAAGGGAAGACGTTTATGGTCAACCTATAATAATCTAACGTTTTTACTAGATATTCTATTAACAATTACTACCTCCGTCCCATAATAATTGTCCTCTTTGACTTTTTTAAATCTTTTTTATTCAACTTTGACCATAAATATTTTTATTTGTGTAATATAATAGTTGATGAAAAATATATCAATAGATTAGGTTTTAAATGTATTTTCATTTGATATAACTTTTATCAAGTATTATATAACACAAATAAAAATATTAATGGTCAAAGTTGAACAAGAAAGACTAAAAAATGTTAAAAAGGACAATAATTATGGGACGGAGGGAGTAGTATTTAGCTAACCCATGGTTTTGAAGCTCTAGTGGATTATTATTTTGGAAGATAGTGATTTTTAATCTTGCATAAAAACTGTTTTCCAGTAGGACGGATCCCACGGTTCCTTTTCAAAAGGGATCCGGCTAGTGTAACTTCCGGGATCCGTGGATCTGTAATAACAGAACCAGTTTTAATAAAAACATAGGTTTTACGGTTATTGTACCATGAAGTATGTTTTATCCTACATTTTCTTTTAGCATGCATACATGACATCTAATGTACCACGAAAGAATATAACACATATAAATCAAAAGAAATGAGACACACATAATAACACAAACATCCTAGATAAAATAGATAATTAATAATATTGCATTTCAATGCTAAGGATGATACAAAGGATTGGGTAAATGACCCCAATATAAATTAACAACACAAAGTAAATGTCTCCGTATGTGAACTTCATCATAGGGAACACAAGTGCGATGAGTGTTAGGGCGATGAGCACGAGTGCGATGTAAACCATGTTGATGACGGATCTTCTTGGTTTAGGAAGAGATGGAATGAAGAAGAAGATGAAGTTTTTGAATGAGAGGAAATTTTTGAAATTGGAAAATTTGAAAAGTTGAGGGTTGAAAAAGTGTGCGTCGAGTGGGTTTATTAATAGGGAAGGAGGAATTTTTGAAATTCGTGTTTTTTTTTTTGTTTTATTAGAAGAAATAAAGCATAAGCTCTACATACTATGACTATAGACGAGAAAAAATAACACGTATGTGAAAAACAAGCTTCTTAACGAAGCTACATGTAAAACATGTGTAAACACAAAAATCTACTCAAATAAGAGCCTAGCAAATAACACTTATATACTAAACAAGTATCATTTAGATATAAGTAGAAAGTCATACCTCGAATGCACTTAGGAATGTCTTTTACAAATGACAAATGTCACTTAGACGATTCCTGCTCTTTTGCGTCTAAGATACCTTCTTAAGGAAGGTATTCTTGTTACCAAGCAACTCCTAAAGCTTGGTGAGTATGAGCTTTGACTAATCAATATCACAAGGAAGATTAGTGAAAAAAAAATTATATATAAAAAAATGTTGTTATCAACTCAACATCCAAACATATAGTTTTTGAAAAACATGGTGTTTGTTTTTATGAAAAACCTTCTTTGTAGTTTTCAATTAACTATGGATCGTATCAAGTTTTTAAAGTACAATATACTTCAAGAAACTTGGTAACGAAGCTCTGATGCCAATTGTGGAAAACTAGAAGGGGGGGTTGAATAGTTTTACCAATTAAAACTCCCTTTTAAACTATTTAGATCGACTTATGTCAATCTATTTGGTTGTGTGTGTTGGATGTTGATAAACAAGCATATAAAGATATGTAATGAAAAGATAAGAGTAAGGAGCATAAAACCACAACGCGAGTATTTATAGTGGTTCGGCTACAAGGACACCTTCCTTGCCCTACTCCACTCCCCGAGTCACCTACTCGAGAGTTTGTAATCACTACACCAATCTCCTTATGGCGGAGAAGCCTTCACAACGTCGCTTAACCTTTTTCCGGTACAAAGCTAAATACCGAGTTCTTTCACACCAAGGCGAACCACACCTAACACAACGTCGCCTACCCTTTATACGGTGCTAGGCTAACCACCGAGTTCTTTCACACCTTAGGTGAACTACACCTTCACAACGTCGCCTACCCTTTATTAGGTACTAGGCTAAGCACCTAGTTCCATTGCAATGGAGGAACTACTACCACACTACACCAACGACTAATCTCAAAGGAGATCTACTCCTTTACAACATCATCAAGGACATCAATATCCTTAGATCTAATGCTAGTCTATCTAGTACATCGAAACACACCATATCGAATGTAAATCTAAGGCACCTTTCACTAATGCCTTTGATTAGATCTATAAGACACCTTTCACTAATGTCTTTGATTAGATCTACAAGACACCTTTCACTAATGTCTTGTGTCTTCACTTCTAAGCACCTTTCACTAATGCTTCTAGTCTTGACTTCTAAGCACCTACCACAAGTGCTTATCTTATGGACGATAGATACCCTTCACTAATATCTTCGTCTTGACACTTGAGACATCTTTCACTAATGTCTTTAACACTACGCTTCTTTGAAGAAAGAAAGGGATCATCAACAAGAGGACTTCAATAGCCTTGATGATGAGGAAGCTTGGCAACTCATGGACTTGAGCTTGCTCGACTTCAAAGGTGGTGATCTTCCCTTTAAGAGGAACCTACAAGATCACACAAAAACAAAACTACAAACATAGATCTCTTGGATCTATGGTTAGTGAGATTTAACTCAGGGGAGAAAGTATGTTGGAGAGGGGTGAGATCTAATGAAGAAATAGCTCACTATTTATAGAGGAAAAACCTACTGTTTCCCCGGATCCCACGGATCCCTTCCACTTGGGATCCGGCTAGCACAAAGCTAGGGATCCGTGGTCCGCTCCTCTTTGCCCATGGGTATTTTGGGTTATGGGTCATGGGTCATGGGTTATGGGTTGATCCATGGTTTTCAATCTAGATACAATGTACCTTAAGGATACATTGAACTTGTGTAAGTGGTATATATAAAACCATGGGTTATGGGTCAAAAACCATTTGCTAGTTTTTATCTATTTAGTATATACTTGCTTTTACCCATTTTAGTATATACTTGTTTTTACCCATTTTAGTGTACTTAATATAAGTATGTATTAACCCAATATGTAAACACTAGTTGTTGTACATATGTGTCTAACTCATAGAGTTACTTAAACTTGTTAAGCCAATATGTAAACACTAGTTGTTGTACATGTGTATCTAAAATATAAAATCACTTAATCTTGTTATAGTGGTTTATGTGAAAACGTAAGTGTGTTATAAAACTATTAGTTCAAACCATTTACGTATTTTATTTGTTTCGTTAATATAATTTTACTTTTGTTATCGACAAAACAATAGAAGATCGTAAAATATAAATAAACGTTTTTACGGCTTATTTGTATTAACAATCTCCCCCTTTTTGTTGATGACAAAACATAAAATTATTTTAAGTAAAAGCTAAAATTCGTAAACGTTTGAATTTGTAGTTTTTACTTTCTTCTCCCCCTTTTTGTCGAAACAAAAAGTGTTTGAAGAAAGCAACACATTGTTTTTAAAGAAAAACGTGTGAACGAGAAAAATAAAGAGTAAGTAACGGGAATAGATCTCGTCTTACTCCCCCTTGACGAGTCCATCCCTAAGTAAGGGCGTCAAGAGAGTAATTCTAATCTAGATCATTTGCAACTTGGTTTGCTCCCGCTAGATGATTGCAACTTTGCAATGGGAAGTTATGAAAAATAAATCTAGTATTGCAAGTAATTTGCAAAGTATTGCTTTGACATAAAGCTCCAACTAGCTTTAGAATGTCAAGGTCTTCATGAGTGAATTGAAATACTACAAAACAAAGGTTAGAAAGCAAGTATAATTCACAATTCCTGCAAATGTGATAAAGAAAAACATTCTGACTTCACGGATCCCACGGTTCCCTTCTAGTAGGGATCCGTCTAGGCAATACTGAGGGATCCGTCTGGCTGATGACTAAAATCAGCAAAGGTGATATAACAAGTAATGTTATCACATAAATGAGATATGAATACAAAGTAATCATATGCTCAACGAAATAACAAGTAGCATGTAATTCCATTTAATAAAACAAGAGTTATGATATACATGACTCAAAAATAAGAAAATAGACAATACATACTGCCAACTTGCAAGGGGGATAATGGTAACCATGTTAACAGTCTATCCAAACACTCAGTTAACTCAACATATGTGGACAACAAAGAAGCAGAACAATCACAACAGAGTTATCAAGTTCACACCTCACAAGATGAAGCTAACAATGCGAAGGAGTTTGTATAAGTGTCAACTGATGTAACTTATATGTAATGTAGTTTAGTTGAAGTAGCTTCTAGAAGTTTAGCTTAGTTAGTTATCTTTTCCCTCCATAATGTAGTACTTAAACACATGTTGTAACTCATTTTCAGTTCAACAATTTCATCAATACAATTTACATTTCCCTTATTCTCTGGTTCTCAAGAGATATCTTAAAATAATAAGTTTTCATCTTGCTATTTTGACATATCTTAAAATAAGTGTTTATTTTGCATTTCAATCAATGAGAAGATGTTTTAGTAAAAAACAAATAATATTTAATTAGTGGAGAATTGAGTTATTGCGATTTACTAAAATTTTATGCAAACTGAAAGTGAACACTTAAGCTAAACGTAATGGGCGTGACCCCATCACCCTCATACCATTTCTCATAACTAACACCATTACCTAGCAAATCCATCACGTGTGAGGTAAAGAGAAAATGGAAGATATAGGTGACCTGCAAATCTCTCGGTATTTGTGTATCTTTTGTGTGTTTTATCATTTTTTATTTGATTTGTGAGTGGGGTATTTAATGTGTTATATTTGTATAAAGTGGGTATTATAATGAAATGTGAGTGAGTGGTGTGACTACTAAGATTGAGAGGTGAGACCTATGTGACGAGAAATGGGAGGAAAAAGAAAACTGAGATAACGCTGATATGAAAGGTGAGACGGTGCGAAGATTATTTTAGTGGGGAGCCAAAGGATCATTTATTTGCATTGACTAATGTGTTAGTGTAAAAGTTATGAGCAAGATATTTGCTTTTATGACGTATTCAAAAGAAGGAAAAAGAAAAAAAAAAAAAAAAAAAAAAAAAAAAAAACTCCCATTTACGCTGCAACAAAATTCCGACAAGAATTATCCATTTCTCATCATCATCAAAATCAAAACCTTAAACCCTAATTAAAACAATTAACAAAACCCCTAATCACAAAACCTTAATCCCAACAACCTCAATCCCAAACCCCCAATACCATGACAGACAACCTTCGCATCACCATGACAGACCTAGACGACATCGACCTGTCCCCCTCAGACTTCCTCCACCCCCTCTTCAAAAAAAAAGTCCCATACGGCGACGTTTTCGAAGCTTCACGAGCAGGCGACATCACTCGTCTCACCTACCTCTTAGAATCCGGCATAAACGTCAATGCACGAGACCAATGGGACTCTGTGGCCTTGTATTACGCCTGCTTAGCTGGACATTTGGATGCTGTTAAGCTCTTGCTTGAGAATGGGGCTATTTGTTCTGAACATACTTTTGATGGTGACAGGTGTCATTATGCTGCCTTGAATTTGAAAGTTAGGAAGCTTTTGAAGGCGTTTGAGGCCCGCCCGCCTCCTCTTGGCCCGTTGGCTGGGGATTTGAGGGAGACATTTCTAGGGTGTTTGGTTAATAGGAGCTGTTTGGAACTAGTTGATGGGGAGTCTCAGTTTACAGGTTTGTGTAATTACAAGCTGTTTCGGAGAAGTAGTTGATTTTTGTATTAGGTTACCTATTAACTTCTTAACGTGAACAAATACGCAATCCCAATTCCCAAACACCCTCTGAAACTTCTTATATTATGTTTATTGCTATATTGATAATTTTTTAACAAATAGTTGCTTATCTAATTATTTGAAGGTCGCAACCCCTTTCCCTCATATGAATAGGCATGGTGAATATTACTGAATAAGTAGTTTGAATAACAGTTTAGGAGTTGCTTATTACGATTACTTGTCTGATTTTGATTATTTTACTTCTTAAGGGGTTATGTTACATGTAAATGCTAGAATAATGAGCATTTGCCAAGCACATAAAGTAACAATTGACTATCTTAAATCACAACTTCGAATAGTAATCACGTCCCAAACACAATGCCAAATACCCTAATCCCTGAATTATTTTCTCCTGTAATTGCAGTTAATGGTTGTTGGCTCAAGGACTTGTTTGATCTTCGAATCCGAAATTGATTTATTGCTATCTAGTCCTTGACTTAGATGGTTTTTTTGAATGTGCTGATAACATGATTAGTTGACTTGATAATTAGCTGTTTTGTGGTGTTTGTCAAACTTGATTCTTTCTATAACCAAAATAGTTGGTGTACTATTTGCTGCAACAAATTTAGTATTCAAGAGTAAATGTAGAACTATCTATGCACCCCCCCCCCCCCCCCCCCCCCCCCAAATTTTTATGCCTGTATTGCAGCTAAATTATCTGATTCTTGATCGTCATAATAATTCACTTTATAGAACAATTTTTGGATAAGCTTTTAAGTTTCTTACTGAATTTGCCTATTTGATGTCTGATACGAAAGTGGGGTTGAGTAGGTGATGTGTCCACTGGAGCACCAAGTCCTGGTTCCTTCCCTCCGGACGTTACATTTTATCTTCATGGAAGACCTATTGAAGCTCATAGAGTCATATTAAGTGCTCGTTCACCTTACCTTAAGAAAAAGTTCCAAACAGATTGGAAGACTCGTAAGGAGATAAAGTTTGCAAAGGAAAAATTATCATATCCCGCATTTTACAGCCTTATTCACTTCTTTTACTCCGATAGGCTTGAAATTGCAGTTGATGACATGGAAGACCTTGCGAGAATATGCAAAGTTTGTAAATGTGAGTCATTACAAAGAATCATAGAAAAAGAAGTGACACATCAGAAATATGCAGATTATAAATCATTACAAGATCTAGATAACTCCCAAAGACGCTATATTTTACAAGGCAGTTCTTTACCTGAAGAGGATCGTCTTCCTGCTGCTTTGTCACGTCTTCTCAAGATAGCTCTGGATAATTCAATTAAAGAGGAGAAATGTGATGATATTTTGCCACGAATAGGGGAATTGAAACTAAGAGAGTTTGAGGATGATCTGGCAGATGTTTGTATTAAGGTTGATGATAAGATATTTCGTTGTCATCAAGTTATTTTGGCCTCAAGATCTGAATATTTTAAAACAAGATTATCACGTCTGGAGGATTTTCTTGAAGGAAAGGATGGTTTACCGGATTATAATCTACCTGTCCTTGAAGAACGTGATCTCAGCATGGAAGCTTTTGAGAAAATGATAGAGTACATGTAAGTGTATCCTCTTTCATAATCATCTTAAAGTGATGTTAAGAGTCTTGATTTACTAAATAAGGTGACTTAGGAGTTAGGATTTTTGCCGCAAGTTTTGAAGCACATCTTTTAGTTTAAGGGGTGTTTGGATGTGCATGTAAATTGACATGACGTTGGAATAATCAATTTGAGTGTTAGGCAAAAGATTCTGAGGATGACTTTTTTCTGTTAATTTAGGGTCAAAATAATCACTGACACAAGTTTTTAAGCACATTTTTTAGTTTAGGGGGTGGTTGGATGTGGGGTAAAGTGACATGAAGTCGTATAATCATTTGAGTGTGTAGCAAAAAGACTTGAGTATGAATTTTTTTAATAGTGTAAAAATAATCACTTTGAAAATGCACCTACAAACACCTCCTTAAAACAGCGACTCTGTATCCAAGAGCACATGTGCATTTTCGATTGACATAACATGAACAAATTATGTGCTCCATCAGCATATTGCCATACAACTGCTTATTAGTGTTCATGCTATAATGGGTAACAAGACTGAACTAGCGAAGTGAGAGCATCTTTTAAGTATAACTTTTTATATAGTGGGCAAAAGAATATGTGTTTGTTAGATGGAAATACTACATAATTAATGCAAATTTCTTTTGCTTATCCACAGGTACACTGACGGTTTAAAGGACATTGACCCTGATCAGGTATTCTAATTACCACATACATCATTGTATATTTAGAATTAATGAAAATGACATCTTTAACACTTAACGTGAACATATTCTATCGAGCAGGCTGAAGAAATGTTTGATGCTGCTTCAAGATATTTATTATTTCCTCTTAAACGTGCGGTAGCTGATGCTCTACTTCCTCATCTGGAAAATGTTCCTCCTTCAGAATTGTGCCACTGGTTAATATTATCCGACTTGTATGTTAACATATGCTCGTTTCACTTTTATAGTATCACACGCTTTATTTAACAAAAAGAACTAAAGAAGTTACATTTATAATGTTTTGGATTTGTTTGTAGGTACGGTGTTTTAAAGATTCGTGAATATTGTCTCGATATAATAGCATCCAACTTTGAGACATTTGCAGATACTCGGGAATTTAGAGCAATGCTTCTGACACTACCGCCGCCATCTGGAGATTCATCACTTCGTACAACTATTCCAAATGCTCCTGGAGCAGAAATGAAGATGACAGAAGGGAATATTTTAGATGATTTGCGTGAAAAATGGCTGGAAGTTGAAGCTGGTGAACTTGATAAAAGAGATGAAGATGCATTACTTTTTGACAAACGGCTTGAGATGCTAATGCTAGTGGCAGAAAAAGAGCAATCTGCTGAGTGATGCTTCTTTTGGAGCAATCAATTTTTGCAGCAAATCAAGTTAGTGTATATTTCATTTTCTTTACTTCTGTTATCGAGTGGATTTTGGATAGTTATTTTCTACGATGTGTAAGCATGTTAAAATTTGTCACGTGGATTACACATTGTATGACTTCTTATTGTTTCTTAAAGATATGAAGTCAAAACTGTAAACTGTTACGTTACATGTTATAATAAATTAATAATGAGAAGATGAAAGTACTATTGCATTTGTCCTAGTATCAACGCATATCTGAGAGAAAAGCTTCTAATGTCATTAGATAATTCTGTATGTTACAACTTACAAAGAAGTTTCTTGTAATAGCAGTTCTATTTTAAGCAGGTTTGTCAAAACTCAAAAAAAGTCCAAAGTTAACTCAAATAACATGCTTTTATTCAACAGTTCCCATTAATGAGTTGCGACTTGCGAGTCTGCTAACTTTTGAACATGCTTGAGCATAAATGATGCTGACCAAAAGTAGGATTGATGTTGATTTTGAACTTCGGTTGATTCTGTATTTAAAACTGTTAAACGGTCTAATTGATGTATGATTCGCCAATGATACACCAAAATTGGTCTTATTGGAGGGTATATACCAGAAAAATTTGTTAAGAATACAACTAGAAACAAATGAGTAGTTACGTGTAAATTTTACATGTATTGCTCCAATTCCCATCTAAAAAGCTTCCAAGCAATCAAGATGAACATGAAAAAGGAGATTCGGACCTTTGGCCTCTAACGTATAACTGTCTAGGTGTTTGGCCAAATATAGTTCTAATACCAAAACAATGTTGCAGAAGATTATTATTACGAATGATTAATATTATACTTATGTATTCATAATTATTCGTCAGCATCATTTTCGGGGGTCTCCTCTTTGGTTTCAGCAACACCATCTTCACTAGCAGCTTCCTCGACGGCAGCATTGCCTTCGTCTTCAGATGCAACTACGGATTCATCGGGTGGTCTGTCCTCGTCATCAACTTTAGCCTTCTGTAGCAAGCTCCAGTACATAATGCTCGCTGTTAGGATCAGAATCATCTTTGGGTTAACCTGTCAAACGGATTACAAGTCATGTTATGTACGTTTTACATAATCACTCATTTTGGACAATAATCACAGGGTCTTCATTGGTTCGAGGGATAATGTTTTTAAACAACGATCCACTTTTTACACTTACCTCAAGAATGTCCTCAGGCAATAAGAAGATGGAGCACCCAAGTTTTCTTGCAACACTAATAATATACGTTGCGTTTAACTTCTTATCCTCCTCTGTAATTTCAACAGGGAAAAGTTACTTTTATAGAGTCTAAGAATAGGTGCACCAAATGATCAAGTTTGAAGATTACCAGTCTCCCCCTTTGTAACAAGACCCCAGTTTACAACCCTCTTTTGCACTGCACTAAGAAGCTCAAGGAAGAAAATACCATCTGATAGGCGTTTATCCTAAAAGAATGCAAATTCATTAAACCATGGTTAACTAACTATCAATATTTTTCGTTACAGGTTGTTGCACACAGAAAGAAACCAAAATTAGTCCGACTAGTATTTTGGATAATTACCTTAAAGCTATCCATTTGTGTTTTTCCACACTGCTTAACTTTCATGTTTGCCCATTGTAGGATATCAGCATCTTTTATCTCCTTTCCTTGACCGTGAGTTCTCAAATTTCTAAGGAGTTGGAGCATGCTAAATCTCATTAACTGCCATAAGAAAGCTGCAGACAACAAAAACGCAAACATAATTAATTATTTTCTTTATCATTTAGAGATTCAGTTATGTTTAAATAAGAAATAACAAACCTATTATAAGCTTCTTGTTTCCGGAAACAATGTCATCTCCAGCAACGTTAACAAGCGAAAAGTTTAATTCTTTTCCAATCCTTACAACTTGGTTGCAATTTTCTACTTTTCTAAACGGCATTTTAATCGGAGGTTTTGATGCTTGCTTCCAATTAACTGACCCTGGGGCAAGTTTATCTAAAACTTCTAGAAGAACCCATCTGAATGTAAATAAAAACATCAAATGTCTGACCGTAAACCGCGCTTTGCATAGCATGTTTATATTTTTTCAAACTCACCCGTTTCTAACATCCTCCCATACATTGTTAATATGTGATTCAACTCCAAGACTGTTGATCCACATTCGGAAACATCTTTCTTCCCTTGATGTGCTTTCATCGTCACTCATCATCTCAGCAAACGAACACTTCGACTTTTCTATAGTAAGCCCATTCCTGTTAACCAAATAACACATAGCATACCATATTATGCATAATTCATAATTAAATACAGTAGCTACCTTGGTCGATAAAATGTTTATCAAATTAAATTTACTTAAAAAAGACGAAAATTGCAAAAAGCTGCCACACGATGACATGACTCACCTATGTTGGAAAATCTGGGCAACAAACGCAAGATTTAAATTTGTAGAACCGTCAACAATGTCCTTCGATGTAACATATCTTTTGCAGTCCAATTTTTCTGCTTGTTCAATAATCAAGTTTGCTCTTTCTGTGGGGTCTTTTGTTTCCAAAGTCTTAGTGCTTCCATGTTCAGGTGCAAGAACATTGAGTAAATGTGCATACGCCTCTCCGTCCTACAATTAGGAATAAGCATAAATGAAAAAAAAAAAATGCTAATGTATTTAATAAGAAATTTATATTTCATAGCAAGCTTAAAAAAACATACCTTTAAATCAGATGAAAAGTTTGTAACTTCTTTTTTGTATCCCGCTTTTTTTAACTGATAATTCATCCATTTCAGAAGAACTTTTTCTGGTGCCAAACCCATGAGCTCTTCCGCTTCCTGACATTTAACATTGTATTGGCATGTAAATCAAGTGTATAAAATATATAACACTAGTTTTATATGTAAAACCAAACAAGCCCTCAGACCTTGCTATCTTCAACCATTTCCGCCAGCTCAGGAGTTCTCTTAAGATCGACACTTGCTAGAAGTTGAATCTGACAATGGCAGCCGTGAGTTAGAAACATTTATAATGGAAAATTGCATAATATAGAAACCAACAACCATTTCTAATTTATACATATTCAAACTGTTGATTATTTAATGTACAAACTGAACTATTATTTGTTGCGAGCCAAATCCCCTGTCAACAGGTGATATGGGACTTTGAATAACAAAAAATGATACTTCAGTAATTGGTTACCCAAATAAGCACCAAAATTGTAGTTTTCTAATGATACTAGGCAATTAAATGATAAAAATTAACGCCATAAAATTACCTTAACTATCTGAGAGATCAACCCAAGTAGTAAATGGGGCTGTAAACATGAACCAAAAGGAAATTACATCAGTACAAATTTTGGTTAAAGTTCCTACAAGTGACTCCAATTTTCTTCACTCAATTTCAACTTACTCTTCCTTCAGCCAAGTCTTGTGTGCCGATATTTACTACAGTGCAGCCTATAGCCTTTGCAGAGTTGAGGCAAAGAGTGTGATTTTCGTTTCTTTCCCATGGATTAAGAATCTTTTTAGTGTTAATAGCTCGTTCATCTATCGTACCAGGGACTGCAATATTTATCATCTTACTACAAGAAAATACTTCAAAGAATTAATGAACATAATCTTTCTTTGAATAAACATATCAATAGAAGAACATTGAGTTGTTAATAATACCATAAAAGAACACCATCTTTAGCAAGGTCGAATAAAGCGTTTGCGGAAGGGTCTAAAGGAAGAAAATCCTTCAAGAATTTATCTTCTCCTAAAAAGTTGTTAATATGGGAAACATACGAAGCTTTTTCCGTCTCACTTATACTGTGACGTAGGGTTGTTGTGGAAGACTTAACAAAGGACGAAGTTGTTCTAAACGTTTTTGAAGTCCCCATTTTTGCACTTGCTCGAGATTGTAAATTCAAATATACCTGTGTTCATAAAACAAATTACATAATAGTTACAAAGTTACTTTCAAAATGCCAAACGCCCTCTTTACAAACTAGAGCAGCGAGAACGAGTTCCATTAGGTAATACTGGTCCACTCACCCGAAGGAAGGCCTCAAAATCCAACTCTTTAGCTTGGTTAGAATAAGAGTCATCTAGCATACGGGTAACGTCATCCTGGCTTGCTACCTCATTAAATGGCTTTAACTTTGCCAAAACTGGCGGTAAATCGTGTATTGTGACTGTGCCGGATTCATTTCTTGCTGAAACAAACTACATCAACAATATCCAAACCGTTTATTTCAATACATATATACATTGAATTACTGATCATACATATAGAAATGAAAATGCATACTTTGGTTCTAAGTTTACGAAGCTCCACTTGTGTAAACTGGCTCTGCAGCCATTGATCTTGAACAAAGACACCCTCAAACGTAGACATTTTTCAGTCTTTTCTTCAATCGACAAAATCTTGAAATATACCCAAAAGCAATTACCGTATAAGCATAATTTACAACAACCAAAATGAATCAATGTCTAAAACTTTCGATGCACATAGTCATTCAACAAAAAGCAACAATAGGCCTAGAGGGTTTTCAGGATTGCTTATTAAAACCGCCTATCGTGTAACTATTTATGAATAAAACTTTTTCGAATTAGCAAGTTGAAAATGTTTCTTACAAAAAGCACACAAATTCTTTCACTTGTTGCACCATTTTATAAAATCTCAAAAATATGCAAACAACCATCAAACAAAACTTTGGCATGAATTACAAATAATCCATATGTATCAATGTCTAAAAAGATGAATGCACATAATAATTCCACACACACAACACAATTATCATCATATACAAAAAATAAAAAACACTGCAAAATGGTTATTTTACCATCAAGAATCACATAATTCAAAATGCGAATATGGAAAAAGATAAGAAAACCTTTAAAAAAGATTGATCATGGATCATGAAGAATCCACATTGAAGAAGAAGCAGATGTAAGGTTGGTGATACATTGGTTTTGTTATTTTTTTTGTGAATGGAAGAAGATGGATGGGGGGTGTGCATACAAAATGGAGATAAATTCGCATTGCCTATAGGACCAACGTAAACTTGGGAAATTAAAATTTTGTATTATTTTCTCTTAACAATGGTACTAGCTCATATTGAGCGAATTCTTAAAATTTTGAGCACATTATAGAACTAGTCCATGATTTTTAAGGCTCCGAAACCGTCCAATGGAGTGTTAAAAAACCGAAAAAACAACAAACTTGTCACTAATCATGGTTACGTGGATTTACGCTCTCATGTTGTGTTTAAACAGGTCGAAGGAGGACGCCAAAGGGTTGACTTTAGTTTTTTGAAATGGTGTTTGGTCGGACCAAGCAGTTATCATATTTCTTGATGTTAACTTTGTTTTAAAGCATCATGATATCACATAAAGAATTAAACACATAAAGAACACAATATCAAATGTCTTGTCCTAGTGATGAACTTTAAAGTCTAAACATACATGTTCAACATAATCATGTATATTTAATTATAGTGCTTCTAATTAATAGTGACTTCTAAGTGAAGTCAAAACATATTTTCCTATAATTAATTAGAACAATCACTTGATAGAAGTTTAAGCATGATGTACTAAACATATAGTATATCAAAATCCTACAAAATCATTCTGTTGTGCTACCACATGTTCCAAAGACATATACATGCAACAATAACAATAACAATAACAATAATAATCTTAATAGACCAAGTAAAAATTATACAACAAAAATTACCTCAGATCCTCATCAGACAAATTTCAATATCAATCAATGAAATACATAATAAGATATTAAAAGAATGGTTTTTGTTCTTCAAATTTAATCGATACTTCGTAGCATCCTTCAAACATATCCCAATTTGCATATCTTACAACAACGCCACGAATCCAGCCGAAACAACAGCCATCATCAAACATCTCCACATGCTCAACCCCATAATCCTGTTACTAGAAGAAGGCGACGATGACTTTGCAGCTGAACCAGACCCTTTACCATCTGCATCAGGAGCATCAGCAACAGGAGCAATATCAGGAACTGGTGCTGGAGCCGGTGCTGGCGGTGGAATATCAGTTCCAAAGATGGCTTCAGGTAACAGCACTTTGTTCACTTGGTAAATCGCAACAGGATCAGTCGAATGCACACTGCTGCTAACTTCTGTGTTGGTCCAACCCGACCCAATATGCACTGTCCCCATGGGATCAGTGAAGTTCAAAGTGTAAGAACCACCAGCAAGTGTATTAATAGGACCTGTACCGCTAAGGTTCTTGAAGTCCGACAACGAGTAGTAATGAGGCAACGCATGGAAAAGACAAAGTTGTTTGAGTTGATCGGCTGTTAAGTTTGATAAAGATGGTTTTTTAAGGCTAGCAAAGGCTTTATCTTTTGGTACAAAAAGCGTAATGCCTTCATCTGTGTTGTTGGCTTGGTTTTGTAGGGTTTCAATGACTTTGGTTTGTTGGAGGTATTTAAGGAAAGTGGAGAATGGGCCCGCTACGCTTAGGAGGTCCGTGAGGTTGACGTAGTTGGGTGCTGGAGCTGGTGCTGGAGTTGGGGTTAAGATGATTGGGGCTGGTGGCGATACGGGTGTTGCTGCTTGAGTATATGCAAATAAAAGTGCGGCGAAACATATGTAAATCTTGACGGAATTCATGGTCAAGATCTAATTTGAAAATTTTAATGATTCACCAATCCTGCAAAAACCCATTTAAGTATTAGATCCAAAATACAATAAACTAGAACATAGCATAGCAGTGATAATTATTTAACAATATTAAAAATAGTAATATTTAGGAAGTGCTACTATGAGATTATTAGATCTCATGAACTTGGTCTTCATGTTTGACTTTTTGCAAGTCAAATTTGTATGCTTTTTACTTCCAAATTTGGAAAGCTGGTTTAATTTTCAGAGTAAAACAGTTGCCTGAATGTAATGATACAAAAATCATTACAATGTGAAATTTGAAGGTGAAAAATAAAATGGGCTTAAAACAGAATTAGATTATATTGACTTTCTAGAGTTTGACTCCAGTTGAGTAAGTAGTACACTAGAAGTCTAGAACTACAAACTACAAAGGATATCATGTTTAAGAATTGTAAATTACATAACTACCCTCTAATTAGAACATATATCTTGCAATAAACAAGGACATAAACCTAGAAAATAATCTATTTATAGAAATAAACACCACATCTTCCAAGACCACTTTCTAAATATGCTCAAAAACATCACAACCAAATTAAGAACAAACCATCTTTTCAAGAAAACAGATCTACTAGACCAATTTAATGTAAAATCTACAAAACATCACAACATAGTACATTATGAAACCAAAGATCTAAGATCTCATCTTTATCAAGAAACAACAAGAACATAAAGTATCTAAAATATGGAATGTACTTAATACAGATCTAAGATCTAATAATCAAGAAAAAAGCAAGAATTAGTAATAAAAAGCAAAACCCATTTCATATAACAAGGCAAAATGCATAATGTAATGATGAAGTTAATTTAGAGAAAAAAGACTGACCTTTGAAAGAAGTAAGTGAGATGGGATAATAAGCAGTTGAGAGTGGAATGTATGAGAGAGTATAAATAAGATGGTTTTTTTTGTTTAATAATGGTTGGATTTGTTGTTAACAGTGGCAGCTGGTACAAGTCATAAGAGTAAGCAAAATATATTGCAATTAGCTTGAGTATTCTAGTTTAAAAAAATAAATATAAAAAATAAAATAAATAAATAAACTAGTTTGGATGTTTTTCTATTTTAAATATAACCAAAAAAGAATCGTTCCAATAAGATTGTTATGTTTGTGAGTTCAATTTTCACTGCCCCTTCTAAATGGTTACAGGACTAGGGCCCTACCGGCATCATCGGCCGATGTCACAACTTTCTTCACAAGTCGGTCTTGCAAACGGCTAATTTGTGCCCAAAATCGTCCCAATACGTGTCGTAAAGACATTTTAAAGGTGACGCGCCGTTTAGAAGTGAAGGACGCATCTTTGCCTTCATATTACACCCAATCTTAGTTTAGTAACTTATAAAAGGTCTTTTTTTAGTTTAGTTTTTAAGAAGATACGTATGTTAATATTTAGCTTTGGGTTCGGTTGTAGAAAACATTATTTGATTTTTCTTTTTAATTTTCAGAGAAAATGGAAGGCTTTGTCTCTAAAAAAGTGTTAGAAGTATAAATAGTGATACGGTGATTGTAACATCGAAGTTTTACAACCTCTTAGATAGCACACTACCTGTTGTAGTGTAGTATAGGTAAGACCGATGGAATTCCATTCTCTAGGAGGATAGTGAGGTTGGTTCGTAGAGTATGACAATTTGATTTAAAGATGGGAAAAAGTATTCTTCGTATTTATTCTATTTAGTTAAATAGCAATTAAAAATCACGTTTTGAGAAGATTTGTTTTAAAATAATAGTAACCTAATAATGCAAGAAAAATTGATAACAAGAAAAGTATAGTTTTAATGCGAACGATGAAATGGGAAAACGTATTTATCTAGGGTGCACTACTTATTGCTAGCTTCTAATTCTACCTATTGATTTGTCATGCTTTGATTAATTGAATGCTCAAAATTCCTATTTACCAATCATGTGGATTTATTAACCATGATTTTATGCCACTAATAGCCTAATGTGCCCCCGGTACAGATGGATTCGACACACCTATAACTATCTAGCATGCATAAAATAACCAGTTCTAACTAAAGGGACTTGTAGATTAACTTCACGATACGGATGGCGATTAACTTATTACTCAAGTATCTAGTTAGTTGCTTTAGCTAATGTTTAAGATTCCCTAATGAGTTTTTAACTACCTAGCAAACACATGCAATCAATCAAAGAATCAATAGTTAAATAAAATTATACACTAACACGTTTCATGCAATCCTAGATAAATACCAAGTGTTTTACCCTAGCATAGAAATCAAGAATGAAGCATATATATAATCAAAATAAACAATATACATGACTGAATGATTAAACATAAACTTATCTTGACGTTATATGGTGTTTAAAATGCTGGAAAAGAGAAAAAACATCACCAAAATAGTCTAGGGTTTAATTCTCAATAATTGCACACCAATTATGAAAACAATGCAAACTTATATATATATATATATATATATATATTTGACTCTCACGCTGTTAGCTCGCCTTCTTCGATTTATGGTTTATTTGCACTGACTTATTAAGACAGCATCATGTCTTGGGTGTGACGGCGTCAAGTGATTATTGTGACGACGTCACCAAGGCTGTCTTAGCACACTGACCGGTAGTAGAAAATTGCAAAACTCGTCTTTCTGGGCACTTTTGGTAACGACTTCAGACATGCCAATCACAAACTTGAAACTTTGTCTTTCTCATCCGTTCTTCGTCCAAATGAGCCCAAATCTTGTACGTTTCCAACAAATCTTGTACACTTGGGATTTGCTTGTCTTCAAGTAAATAGGCTTTTAACTTAGACATTAGTACAAATTAGGGGGACATGTAGCATTAGTATAAAACTAATTCATGGCAAAACTCATTTGACAATACAATTTTTACAGTATTCAGAACGAAAATATAAAACTAGCACCTCACATAATAAGTGTTTGGATCGTAGACTTGTGCAAATCGGACCAAAACATTACTATGAGATTCATTTAGCGTGTTTTGAATCCGTAAATGAAATACATTTCATTCTAAAAAGGTCAATAGTTGCTTATCATAGAGGGATACCGAGATAAGTTGAACAACTATTGTGAAAGCTATGATACTGCGGGGAGCGTATCAAGTTTCACATGCATTGTGCGTGTTAATGCAAATATCTTCCTAAAAAAGTTATTTATATTTTATGATCTTTGCCTCGTTTTATTAACGACAAAATTTAATTTCATTTTTTCATGGTATAAAGCTTGCCAAGATAATTAGACATTAATATAAGCTTTTATTAAATAAAGTTTTCATCACTTAATCATTTACATCTTATCACATTTTGATTAGCTACATATCAATTAACATTGATAACCTTCTAAACTATAATGTGCATCAACATTCTTAGTTCATGTATGTTTAGTTTCTTAAACATAAGTATTTACTTATTATTTCTAAATGGAAAACTACATATTACATCATGGCTTGCATCACATTGGAAATCTTAAGAAGATTTTATAGAATATTTTGTTTAGATATTCACTCATCATATCTTACATAATCTTGGAGAGATTTGGATGATCTTTGAAAGATTTTTTGTGATCTTTACTGTCAGACAGGAGGAACCAAATTTTATAAAGGGCAGACCCCCTTTTTTTGGTTATGTCCAATCCGTGGTCTTGTTAATCACTTGGCCTATAAATAGCAAGCCAACCCAAGTTGTTTTCTCATTCCTCACTAGAATAAAACACATACATTCTCTCATTCTATTACATCTAACTCAGTTTCATTTCATTTTAGTGATCATCTTTTGTAGCAAAGAAGATCAAGGCATAATCAAGCTTCAACAAATAGTTGGAAGGCTTGTTTGTTTTATTGTTGTGTGAATCATTATTGTTCAGACATCATTGTTGTACCAAACTATCTTAAACCTCTGAGTATTAGTGGTTAGTATTTTAGTCCTCAAAATACATAGTGTGTTGGGAGTGGTTGTACCCTTGTAAAAGAACTCGACATCTAGCTCTGTGTCGGAAATTTTGTGTAAGCGACGTGTAAAGGTTTTCTCCGCCGGTTAAAGGAGCTTGTTGATTAGTGAAGATAACTCTCGAGTTGGATACACGGGGAGTGGAATTGGACAAGGAAAAAGAGTCCTTGTAGACCGAACCACTATAAACAACCTTGTCGTGGTTTGATTGTTTCTTTCCTTACTTACCTATTATATATTGCTTGCATATTCTTCACTAACACATCTTTTATCTATATCAATTGATCTTACAATAAGTTCTCAAAACAATTAAGATTTTAAACGGTAAAACTATTCAATCCCCTTTCTAGTTTTCCACAGTGCGAAATTTTTTTTGGACGTGACCAAGATCGATAAGAGACTACATGTATTAATCAATTAATGGCATTATCGAATTGTGGCGTACTATCCCAATGACCTAAGGTGTTAGGTCATTTAGCTTTGTATTTCACTGGGTTTTAGCTTAGTTTCCAGTTACTGCGTGAAAACGTTGTGTGCTAATGATGGATTCCGTGGGAGGTAAGCAAAAATGGTTTAGTGATTGAGATGGCAATTCACAACTCCGAGTTGAAATAGACTGGAGACGATATTTTTTCAGACCCCTTGTAGTGAGATGATTTGTGAGAGCATGACCATGCGACAAGTGTATGAGAAAACTATGGGAGGCAAATCATTCACGGTAATAAGAAAGGACAAAATTATTGCGAGATTAACATATCCATGCCTAGTACTTTCAAAAATATCGCAAAGTGCATAGGGATATAGTCATATACTTAAACTCAGTTAAGGTGTTGTTGGATTTTTGTAAATCACTACCTGGGTATTGAAACGGCTTCTGTGAGCTGGGTACTTCAATGTTTTGCTAGTAATCTCTTGGTACTGTGAAAGTGGTTCTCATGTTGTTGTTTTGTATACGTGGGAGTTGAAAGAATTATGTGCATTACAGCAGCATCCAAAGAATACACACTTAAACCATTACCCTTTTTCTTTTTCTTCCTTTCACCTCCTCCTCCCGAATCCAAAAACCTGCTTTCATCATCAAAACATGTATATCCAAACAACTTAAGAAGAAACTAGCAGCGTCTTATCTTTAAATAAACATAGAAAACCCTAAACAATTAGGGTTTTGAACCGAACAACACCTTAAGTCACATGATACAAATCCAAACGGACGTAATGATGTTATTAATGAATGTCCAAACATAATAAAAATAGCGAAAACAATTAATGCAACACAAGAAACCCTAGCGAACATATATGAACGAATAAAAACCCCTAAAAAGCGATTTTCAGAAAAAACCCTAAAAGCAATCAAACCATAACGACTTAGTTTTGTAACAAACAACGAAATCAAAAAGAATCTTTGCTAGAACATGAAAGAAGAACGAATAGGATTACAATCGATTAGAGGTTGAGAAGAAATCGTGAATCGCCTAGGTCGCCACAAGAGTTGGGAGGTTTTTTTTAGTGTCTAGGATAAATTATAAGTTGTAATGTGACACTATAAAGTAGTGTTTTATTTGTGGATTGTGAGCTTCTTACCCACATTGAAGTTGGTTCATATAGGAACTGCAATAGGCATTGCTACGAATGCTCATGAAGAAGCTCAAGAAAAGGAGTGGCAATGAAAGATGAATGACATTAACTCGATGTTAAAGAAATGTTACAATCCGCGACCCTCTGGGTAGTTGGATATTGTCATATCATTATGAATATTTGGATTAGATATGCTAATTTCATCTTGTATATTTGATATGAATGATGACATTTCGTAATAGATGTGTTTAATTTTAAATGATTCTTTGTATTTACTGGTTTCATTTAAGCAATTTTATATAAAAACAAAGATTACTTAAATGTGAGCTTTAGTCTGTCCAGCTATATACCCTTTTCCGATGATATTCTAAAACTATCTTTGACAGAAATGTGACCATTTACCGTCTACAGTTTACCGACGGATTTTTGATGTAATTACTGACGACTTCCGATAGATTTCCAACTGAAAAACACCAACAAAATTCCATACATACTCTTTTATCGCTGTTTTCGACAAAAAATCTGGTAGGTACTAATAACTGACCATATATTATGCGACAAACTATTTCCGTCACAAATCCATCAGAAACTACTTATACCGAATGATTTCTGATAGGAACGAACAGTTGTGTAGTAGTGACATTAAGCTAATGAGATTCATGTTCACTTCCACTAATATTGCATAAAATGATTATCAAATTCAATGGATATGCCATAGGTGAATTCAGGAAGCGTTTGGTACGAGGATTTGGGTTTGCATCTATGGCTTTGAAAGTCATTCATTGTGTTTGTTATAGATGTATGGGTGTGGCCAGACCATTAAATGGAGGTTTCTACATACCTCATCACATGGGGTGGTATGACAAAAGCATTCCCCACTTCCATCGAAATTGATGAATTATCAGCATTAATATTCAAACTTTGTCCCCACTCTTTATAATATACATAGAATATTGCTTATTTTATAATAAAAATTGTCTTATAGTAGTGCTTATTTTATAGTAAAAATTGTCCATTAATAATACATGAATGTATTTTAATTTTTTATTCCCTTTAAATGGGTCCACTAAAATGAGATACCCATACCCTTTAAATCAATCCAAACAACAATTATAGGATTAATACATTCATTGTCATACCACCCTATATCTATGGGAATTGATACTTACACCACCTTTTTTGATTCATTCACCACTTTTTATGCATTACAGGTTTGTACAGTACAACCCTGTAATGCATAAAAGTGGTGAATGAATCAAAAAAAATGGTGTGAGTATCACCTCCCTATATCTATACCCATAACCATTGTGATTCATGACAACAAACCAAACGGCTCCTCAATTAATTGTATGTTCCTTTGGATCTCAATATACAACAAACTTGACTCAAGAGATGCGAATCAAAGAAAAAACAAAAAACTATGTGATAAAGACATGCGTAGCAACGTTTGAGCCGATGTTTTGGAGTATATTTAACAACTTTCTCCAGTTTCAACTAATAATGCTCTTTTATAAAAAAAAAATTCTTCTACAATAGCATTTTAGGGCTATGTTTAAAAAATTCTCACATGTAAAAATTGTTTGTACCTTTAGCATAACTACAAATTTAAATGCTCTCAACTAACTAAAGGTGCGTTTGGTATGATGCCATGAATTACAGTCGGTATCAATTTCGGTATAAGATGGGTCATTCACTTATGATAGATTCATTCATCCCCTTTTAAACTCCTATGGAGTATGGACAATATCCATATTTTATTCTCATATAATGTGAGCCCCTCATATTAACTAAACACTTAAAATCATTACCACTATCATTTCCTCATTTCCATAGGAATACCAAACGCACCCTCACTTTTTCACTCTTATTTCTATGTTTTTAAGTTTTAAAAAGAACCTTTAGAGCTACAACTAACTTTTTTGTTTTCTTATTTTTTTTTTAATTTTTTTTTATTATTTTTATTTTACTTTTTTATGTAATGTTTTTATGTTAACAAAATTTTGTTACTTTAATTAATCTGTAGTCTTTAATCGAATGTGAAGTTTCTTAAACAAGTAAATCCAGTCTTTCTAGCTTTGGTACTACGAGCGAAATGTAAAATGTGGTTCATTGTTATTTTCAGTATTGTTACAAAAGCGTTGAAAAATCATCCAAGTAAAAGTCATCCAAGTTAGAGTTAAGTAGTTAACTTTAGTTATAAAGTTTCAATATCTTAAATATAAGACCATCCGTAATGGATGCGGTCGCCCTTGCGGTCAGTCGCCCCCCAAAACACGTCCCTCTCCCTTACAACAGCTTTCGCCGGACGCGTCCATCTATGAAAAAAATGAATACTTGGTCGTTTACACGACCAAGTCCTCTCCTCTTGTTGTGTGTTTGTGTATTTTAATTATTTTTGTCGGGTATTTTGTGTTTAAGTGAGATATGTATTTGATAGTGACCGCGATCGCCTTATTACACTAACTTGATTATGAAAAATGTTTTAATGAATTGGCGCTGATGTGACATTGATGACCGCGGTTATCTGCGATTACCATTACATGCGGCCTAAGTCCATTCCTACTTCAAAAGCAACAAATGGTCAATGAATTTCCGTAACATGTGCATGTAGGGTTTTGGAGCGATAGCGTCCACCTACAGGGACGAAACTAAGACACAAAACGACCAGTGTTGCAAACACAATTTTTAAGGACCAGGTGCACTTAAGAAAAATCAAAGTTTTTTTAACAAAATTAACACTACGCTACAAAAATCCATGGGTGTCCCGGACCCTCCGAGACACACCCTGACTCCGCCACTGTCCACCTATAGATGTATCATGTTGCATTGCAGTTTTAAAATGCCAAGTCAAAACCCAACTTAATTGTGCATTCTTGGATTTGAGCTGATTAAACCATGCAATTTCCATGTTTGTGTATGTATTTCACATTCCTTCATTGGTGTTTACACAAAAAATTAATATAAAGTTTGGCAATTCAACCAACCAACGAACAAACAAAACATAGTCTTTTTAACATGCGAGGATTGAAATTAAGTCTCTAAGGTTCAAACTAGAAACTAAAGCCTTTTGTCCAGTAGTAAGTGTGTTATCCATCAACATAAACGTTATGAGTTCAAGTCTCGTTGAAAGCATTTTTTAAATATGTATAAGGCTAAGTGTAATAAAGAGAAAACACTTGATCGATCTTCTCATGGGGACTAGTCCCACTCGGTCTCACTTATCACACATTAGCATGGAAGACGCGTCCCCTGGGGACGAAATGTAGAAGAGGGTTCGACCAGGCGATCGACTTGTGTGTTTGTTTGTGTGTGTGGGTATTTATTTAAAATGTATTTTTCTAGTGTCGGTCTTCTTATTAGATCAAGTTGATCATGGAGTAGTTTAGGTGAGAAAAAACTGAGATGACAAAAGAAATGTAAGTCACTTGAGGGTCCTTATCACACTTAGGGTATGTTTGGCAAAAATAGATGTTGTTGCTAGTGCTGATGCTGGTACTGGTGCTATTGCTGAAAAAAAATTAAAATTGTAGTTTTTTTGTAATGATGTTTGGTAAACTAACTGTACTTTTAGATTAAAAGTGTAAAATGAAATAATTTGTAAAAAATTATCTCCATAATCTTTTAAAAGTTGGTTTTGAAAACTTATTTTTTAGATTTTTTTTTTCTAAATAATCCACAATCTTTGTCATCTAAATAAAAAACAACTTTTGAATAAAACTTACTTCTTAACAAAATAATATTAAACAGAGTCCTTGTGGTTTGCCAAGATTGCAGAAATCCTCCCTGGTTTTCATAAGTGCAGGCGGCCTCCCTATGGCGAAACCTTTGAATCGTTTTGGTCCCTGGTTTTAACGGGCGTTAAGTGGATTCTGTTAACAGTTACACGTTAGCCCATTTTGGATAACGACCGTTGCAGCATCCATCCTATAAACTAACGACAATTTATAATTTAATATTTTCGGTTTATTAAAAGTTTTTTATTTTTTTATACATTTTTATAAAAATGCATACATTTTTATAAAAATGCATACATTTTCATACAAGTTTTTATACGTTTTTATATACATTTTTGTTACGCTTTTATATACGTTTCTATGTATATGTTTTTATATACGTTTTTATATACATTTTTGTATACATTTTTGTTTAATTTTTTGTATACTGTTTATATACGCGTTTATATAAGTTTTTATAAACGTTCTTATACTCCGTATATGTTTTTCTCAATTTTCATTTTATATGTTTTATAGACGTTCTTATATAAAAGCGTATAAAAATGTATATAGATAGTATCTACAACTATATATATAAACGTATTAAAAAACATATAGAAAGTATATAAGAACATATATAAAAAATAAAAAAAATATATAATAATGTATATAAAAACATATATAAGAACGTGCATAAAAACATATATATATATATATATATATATATATATATATATATATATATATATATATATATATATATATATATATATATATATATATAAACGTATATAAAAGCGTATACAAAAACGTATATAGAAACGTATAAAAAGTATTTAAGAACATATATAAAAATGGATATAAAAGGTAGATAATAACGTATATGTTTTTATAAATACATATATAATAACGTATAAAAATGTATACAACAACATAAATAAGAACGTGTATAAAAATGTATACAAAACTTATATAAAAACGTATACAAACTTATTTAAAAATGTATACTTTTAAAAAAAAATTAATATAAAAAATCAAAAAAACTTTAAATAAATCGAAAATATTAAATTATAAATGGTCGTTAGTTTAAAGGATTGATGCTGCAATAGTCGTTAGCCAAAAAGGGCTAACGTGTAATTGTTAACGGAGTTCACTTAACGCCCATTAAAGCTAGGGACCAAAATGATCCAAATGTTTCACCATAGAGAAGCCGCCTGCACTTATAGAAGACCAGGAAGAAGTTCTGCAATCTTGACAAACCACATAAACGATTTCTACATTTTACTCTTTTAAACATCCATAATTTTTCACAATCTTTCGCGTCAACTATGCCGTTAGTTTAACTTCCTTATAATTGTGTCATGGTCAAACGATTCTCACAATGTCTTTATTACTTTAACTTCTTTTCTTTTTCTTCCTCATGAACCATGTTTCCTAATAAAAGATGATTTACCCTTTAACAAATTGGATACCCTCAAGGTGGGCTTTCTCGATCACAAATCTCTATCTGTCTCAACTAATTTACTTATTAAACTCGAAATACATCAAATAAGTTAGAAGTGTCCAATCTTGCACTCTACCCTACCAACGTCACAAAATCTTAACATAAGTTTCTCTTTCATCGATGGAAGGTAGAATGTGTTTCCTTTTCACTTGTTCTTGAGGATTAACAATCCAACGGCCAAAGGACAATTTTCACGCTTCGATATATAAAAGTACATAACAACCCTAAATATTTCAAGCTCGCAAGAATGAGGTATGAGAAAAAAGTATCATACTTGCCACCATTTCTTTTTGTGGGTAGCGAACAATTTTTTTTGCTTTTGTGAGTACTTTTCTTTCAAATTTATCCTTTTTAGGGTATTTTGCAAAAATTTTGGACATTTTTGTTCCTCTTAGCTAATAGAAATTTTTTTTCCCCGAAAGATAAAAATTTCACATAGTACCTTAAAAAGGATGAATTTGAAAGAAGAGTACCTACAAAAGCAAAAAATTTTGTTCCCTACCCACAAAAGAAAGTGTTGGCAAGTATGATACTTTTTTCAATCATTTGCCCTATATAAAAGTACATAACAACCCTAAATATTTCAAACTCGCAAGAATGAGGTATGAGAAAAATAGGATATACATATATCCGAGAATAAAAAACCTTTTCTTTTTGTCCTTCTAAACCTCACTTTGATACATTTTTATCTAATCTTTTGGGTATTGTGTTTTAAGAATTAATGATACTACGGGCGTAACCGAGCCGAGCCAAGCCCGAGCTTGACAAAGCTCGAACTCGGCTCGAAAAAAAAATTAGGCTCAAGCTCGGCTCGATAGCTCGTCAAGCTTTAACCATCTAGGCTTGAGCTCGGCTCGATTCAGTTTCGAGCAAAGCTCGAAGCTCAAATATATGTATATGAAAACATGATTACACATTTACACGCCTATTCCAACTGCTGAACAAGTTGATTAAGGAGTTGAGACTTGAGACTCGGAAAGAAGAATGAATACAATACAGTACCCAATGAAAACCATATAAAGAGGAAGTGATGGCCAAGAAAACCATATAAAGAGGAAGTGATGGCCAAGAAGTGTGCACTGTGTAGATTGTATAAATACAAAACGTTACGTAGGAATAATTAGGGTTTGAAGGGTATACAGTTAATTAATTTTTTATGGAGTAAGTCCTTATAATTAGGTTAATATTCAAATTAACCCTTATTTACTTAAAGCTCGAAAAGGCTCGATAAAAGCTCGAGCCGAGCCATTAAAAGCTCGAGCTCGACTCATTATATGTTTCGAGCCAATATATTGGGCTTGAGCTCGGCTTGAGCTCGATAAAAGCTCGACTCGATCGAGCCAAGCTCGAGCTCGAGTTGCTTGATAAAAGCTCGGCTTGTTTGCACCTATAAATAATACGATTATATCACAATGTTATGATATTTTAATATATTCCAAATAAAATCATTTACATCATGTCAAGTATTTGAATTTATTTTGTGCAACTTTCGACTCGTTTACATTTAGATGAGACATATCTACTTTTCTCTTGTGGTTGTGACCTAGAACTTCCAAATCACATTCTACACAAGCACTAAAAATGCTCATCTTTCTTATTTACCAAATGTTAATTAAAGACATACATATAACACTAGCCGGGTATCCGCATGTTGCGGCGGCGGGTAATTGTATGATTATATTTTTTAGCGATATCAAAGTCTTTTCGATGCATTGCTTTTAAAGAAGGAAAACAAAAGAATGTCCAACAGATGTTATTATTTGGAAATTAATTTGTTTTTTTACTGACGCATTTAGTAACATAATAAAAAACTTTTATAGCAGGGTGCCTACGCGATTATATGTTTTTCATGATACTAACTTTACACATGACGATAACTTAATGGTACAAGTTTACCGCATAGTATTGCTTTAAAAAAATGGCAGAGAACCCATGCATCATGATGAAACGACGATACGAAAACGATGGTCAACTATATTGCTAGTCGTTTTGGACGTGTAATATTATATATCGTTTAAACATATAGCGTGTTTTAAAATAGCGATTTTAGAACCATCTAATGGGAATGGATCCACTAAGAAGAAAAATAAAAATAAGAAGAATGAGAAATATTTTTAGCCACAAATTTCAAATGAAAAAGGAGAATTTCGTGTAAGATGCATATCTTTTTGTAGGTGCATCTGAAATGTGCGGCTATGGTTATTTCTCATCCTTCTCATTTTACTTTTATTTCTTATTTGATCATTACTCACCATCTAATGGTCTATATTGCTAAGTTGTGGTGGTAAATGGTGGTTCGTTGTGTGGTCAAAAAAGGTGGTGTCAGAAAGTCTGACTACATAAAATATTAGTTTCTTTGATCCGCTTAATGATTAGTAAATTTTATTTAGGGGTTGTTTTAAAGAAGAAAGAAAAGTACACTTGTACCATTGGTAAATTAAGTGTACTTTTGTGTGAAAGTGTAATTTAGTAATATCATTGTGAGTGTTTTAAAGATATAAATGATAAAATGATTTATGCATTATTGTTTTGTATCATTTGATATATTAATTGTACTTTTGAGTGATGGGGTATTTTAATTATGTTATTAATGATTTATAAAATTTATTTAGTGAGTGTTTTAATGAAAAAGAAAAATTAGATGATTTATGTATTTTATTGTTTTGTACCAAGTGCTATATTAATTTTATTTTTGAGTGAGATATTTTAATGATATCATTAATTCTGGCATTAATATACACGAATGTTACAAGTTAATAAGTGTTCAATTTTTTATTTTTCAACAAACTATTAAAATGATGGTTTCAAGTTTAGCGGGTTACTATTATTAGAAATATTTTTTGTCTTAAAAATTTTAAAACTTCTTTTACTTAAAATATTCTAAATACTTTATATACTAGTATAGATATTTGGCTTCATCTTAATAAACGATTAAAGGGGAATTGCATATATATCCCTCCAAAACCTTGAAATTACATATATATCCAACTTAAACTTATAATTGCATATATATCTTTCTTAAACCTAAAATATATCAAATATATCCAAACTATTAATTTTATATATAATTAAAAACCAAATGTATATGATAATTATCATTTAGATCTAATTTGTCCATTTTACCCCTATGCTTCTGCACGACTAAACATTTTTGAGAATCTATTTTCTTAGCATTTGGCTTAACTCAATAATAGATTAACAGTATTCCCTTTTTATTTTATCTAATGTGTGCATGAACGTCAACTAATTCACACTTGTCGAGTACTGTATTTTCGAACTTGGTTTAATCTACAAAATTGCCTAAATATTGCCTTCCGCTTCCCCTTACTTGTTCATTTGATTGGTTAACATTGTATGCTTTAAAGATTAAAGTTTGTTGTTAGATTGGGGGAATAGTTTAATTTATTATAGTTAAAAATGAAACCCATAAAATCATGTTCATAAACCCAACAAAAATAGGTTTGTTTATAGTTTCTGCTACTTTTCATTTTCGAATAATAGGATTGGGGATTTTGTGGGGTCTCTTCTATATTTTATGAGAACTACTATGGGTTTAAGAAACTTACATTTATAGTTCTTATTGCATAATTGTTGGTTTAAGAAAATAATGGTGACAGTAGACTATTGATCATGGAATCGGTGGTTTGGTTGAAGAACGGTGAAGATGCTTTAGCTGGAAAAAATTTAAGGGTATAATCGTCATTGCAAGGTTAAATGATGTTTATCAAGTGTTTTTTTAGTTATTTGGATATATTTAAAGTTTAGAAAGGATATATATGTAATTATGTTTTTAAGTTGGATATATATATGTAATTTTAAGTTTTTAGAGGGATATATACGCAATTCCTCCAAAGATTGAACATAAGCATAAAGGAAACAAAATCAAGATCTGAGGAGGTAGACATGTGCAAAAGCATTAATATGTGGGGGTTAAAATAGTAACAAAATACTATAACGAATCACCAACATTAAATTTTTTATAAATAATATAGACAAAAAAAAAAAAAACATGCGAGTTTGGCGTTCTATAGGAAGGTGCGATGCTTATTTTTCACCAAGAACCAAACCTGTCGGTGCCACTGTGCCAGGAAGGGAAATAACACAAGGATAAAAAAAAGATTAAAAAAGTCGTATGTATGCTACAAGGTGTTTTTTTATATGTAAACCATATAATTTCAACATATGTGACGTCTAAGTTAAACAATAATTGAGACAAGTTAAGTTTTTAAGTAGTCTTTGGAAATATGTAGAGTGTTTCTGCCTTTTTAAATTATTTATTGCAGAAAATTCAGTCAAATTTTAATTACAGTTTTAATGGTCATATAAATTCATAACTCCTGCCGACGGTATATATTGTATATGGGACCCTCTATTGCAACCCTCCCTACCCTAGCCCTGCCACCCTTGTCCCCCTTTTGTCCCCCCGCTTTTTCCAGTACAACACAGTTTTTTGTCAGTTTCTGTTTCGTATTTCTGACAGTTTTAAGCGTTTGGCTTATTAAACTTTATATTTACAGTTCCGTATTTTCAGGTTTATAGCTTTTTGATATAAACAAAATTATAAAAATAAAAAAAAAATAAAAAAAAATAAAAAAAAACAAAAAAAAGGGGGGGGGGGGTCTTAATAACCAAATGGGGGGGTGGCAATAACTCAACCCATTGTATATTGTTGCTGTTGCTGTATGGTCATATAAAAAGTTAAAAACTATAGTTGTTATAAAGCTTAGCATAATAGTTGTTTGTGAAATACAAAAATGTAGACAACAAAAGTGTTAGGTAGATTAATCAGCCGACATGTTCTTTAACATAATCCCAACCATTTATGTAAATTGTTTAATATTTCGAACAAATAATTCGTATCATTAACTTCTATATTTATCTGCCTTTTAAGCTCATCATTTATCTATCGAGACGTATAACCAATGGAACATTAGTCCAATGGTTGAAACATTTGTGTTTGAGTCAATTGACCAAGGTTCAAGTCCTATCATTGGCATTTGCTTCATATAGGTATCCACTTCCGCAAACTCTATGGGCACATCAGAGATACTTTGTGGAATAAGAGCTCAGGGTGTTAGGTCACTAGTTTTACAAACACAAGTATTACAGAAAGAGATAAGGCGATTGAACAAGTAAACAAACACACACACACGATAATAGTAATACGGTTTACGCGTAGGAATATGTGAAAAGAGAACTTGAACAACCAACCTTCAAATGAAGGTTTACAAGAGTATTTATAGGAGGAAAGCTAGGGCAACACTCCTAGTTTCCATCCTTTCCTTAATGGACTAAGGCCTAGGCTTATGGGCCTTCTACATAAGCCTAAGGCTAATTGCAAACATAAAGGCCATAATAAAGCTAACTATTACATATTAATTACTAACACTTGATTATGGTTTATGAGTGATTCCAACAATCTCCCCCTCAAGTGTTGGTGATGAACGGTGAAGGCGTTGATGTAATAGTAGCTCTGACGTCTTCTGACATTCTTCTTTCTTGTGAGAGGAATTGCCTTGATTCGAACAATCTCCCCAGTGTAGAGAGATAGTTGTCTTTGAACAGTTATGCTTTGACGTCATCATTAACTTTGTTCTTTTATTATTGTTCTTTGTGGTGAAAGTGATAGTATGTTGTTGTCTGCATCAGTCTGCCTCAGGTCTGCTTCGCTGCTCCAGTGTCTTCACGTTATTCTTCAACATGCTCACACGCTCTTTGACGTTGGAATTCAATACTGATGAAGTTCTCTAAGTCTTTAACTTTGTAGATTCTTTGGTTTGACGAAGAATCATTATGATGGTTGTGTTGCTTTTGAACAGAACTTCAATTAGTGATGATGTTGGCGTGAGCATGAGAAGAATCAACACGATCATCCTGCTCCGGAGCTTCCATAAGAAGAAAACATTTCAAACGGTTAGTAATAAGCAGATTCCGGCACTTACAAGTTTGAACTTCGAGAGTGTTAACAGCATAGTGTGAAAACACAACTCTAATTCTTACAAAGGCCGTTCCTGAACTGGAGTCCCACAAGTGAGATAACGCGATGTACCGAAGTATATCTACAGTTCAGATGAGTCGCTGAGGTACACCGAAGCATCACCTCACGACTGTAGACCGTTTGAGACACACTTCGCGTAATCCACGGGGAGTTACCGAAGTGACCTGCTGTCAGGGCTGTTTGATGTTGACCCTGGCAGGAGTTTCCATTCAATCACTGAGGATCACATATGTCAACCTCTCATAAATGTTCTCGACAGATTGCTAAGATCTGTGAAGGACTCGATATGAACCACTGATAATCTTATTTGGTGATCGTCAAGTGATAAAATGTCAAGTGTACCTAAGAGATCTTTTGGTGAATCTCGTGGCTCTAGACTCAATGGTGCGTTTTGGTTTTCCTGAGCGGAGACTAGGGAGAGGGTCTCCTTCTTCAATACCAGCGATCTCTAAGAGAAAGCCAATAGTTTACGTAGGGTTCCCTATGAGAATGAAACAAGCTTCTGTTGAGAGAAACTTGAGTGGCTAAGAAGGTTTAGTGCATGCGTCACTGGGTCCATGACGACTTTTAATCTTCAATACCGGTGTCACTAAGTGACAACCAGTAGCATATGAATTGAACCCGGTGTCTGCCCTAAGTTGAATAATCTGGAGGGCTATTTCTTTTCACCCTTTTCTTTGCATTTCTTTTTAATTCTTCAACTCCTTCTTTCTCCGATTCTTATTTTCTCCTTTTTATAATCATACCTAAGGACTTCTAAGTACTAACTATTTGTGATGTCCTTGGGTAGATCCCTCCGGCTCTGGCGGATCATAGGACGGTTATTCCTAACCTTAGTCACCTTATAACTCCATGACTAACCTATGTTGCCATTAAAACCACAGTTGTGAAGTATCTCTCAAAGGGTTTGTTAATGAAAATCATGTTTGAACCACTATGAGAGATAGGATTTTGCATAAATACTCCCCTTCCACATGTGCTTAAGAGTTTTAATGGTTTAAATGCACAGTGAGGAAAGAGCGCGCACATTTTGAATTGATCCACTGGAGATAGACAATCCCCCGCGAGACACGGTTACGTTGCATAGTTAAAGAGTTACATTGTCAGCTTTTAGATGACAACTAGCTCTAATAACTACCTTGAAGGTGTAGACAAACCTCGAAAGGTTGTCATACCCGTCAGAGTTCATGTCTACCAAGAGTGTCTCGAATGGTACTTTCTACTTGGACAAGTCCTTTGCGAGACACGTTTACATTACTAGCGAACTAGCTTGAAATTATTACCCGTCCAGGACAAGTCTTTTCGAGTTACTAACAGTTTTAGTACCGTCAATTCGTTGGTTAAGTCTGAAGTACACAGATTCATTTGCATTTTGCACAACATATTTCTTATCACATAATTTTCTCCCCCTCAAAAATGGCATATAAAATGTTATTTTTGAAAAGTTGACAATAAATATGACCATTTCGAGTGTTGCGGGAAGATGACCACTATGAACAATTTGTGAACAAAGTTTTAATGCAAATACTCCCCCTCAACAAGTGATATAAACGGTTGAGGTTTTGAAAATCTTACGGGGGAAGTACTTGTTCTTTTGAGCAAAACCTTAAAAAATGAAAGGTTTAATAGGTTTTACTCAAAAATAAGAAGCTTTCGCTCCTTTTATAAGGATTGTGGCACTGAGGCGTACCACAGGGTCCTTTCTTGCAAATTACGGGTTGTACACTGTTATGTGTGCACAAGCCATTGACATAGTTAATCACACATCCAAAATTATATGAAAGAAACAATTCAAGGGGTACCAGGAAGTGCAGTGATGTTCCCAGGAGTGCGCACAGGGCGTTGAAAGCCGGTTATGTTAATCCTGGGGCGACCACCAACATAGCTCTTCAATCGTCTGAACTGATCCCTTCTGAACAACCGTTCATCAATCATGGTGATGATCCTTCTCACATTCCTCCGATCCTGGGAATTCCATCGCTTAGGGTTCCCAATGTTTTCACGTATATCCTTCAATCGATAAGCTAATCCGTCCCTAACCATCTTCAGAGTATGATCTCCAAATTTGTGAAGCTCATTACACGCCATCAAGCAATTGCGATGAAGTTCACTGCGATAAACGACACCAAACGGTTTGCTGATGAGCGTTAATTGTGATAGCTGGTTGAGATCGGGAAGATCAAGCTGTGGTGGAGTGAAGTTGACACGTGTTTGATATGATTCAACGGCAAGCTGGAGATCTTCAACACGTTCTTTTATGACTATGCGTCTGATGAAAGTGAGCAGTGACTTGATGAATTCACGTTGTATTTCTGTTGAAAATTGTCTCATGCGACCCTTTACTTTGGCAAGGTACATGCCTTCAATATCGTTGAGAGACAAGTTCTCAAAGTCAGCTTCACATAATGCATAATCCCTTTCATCCTGTCTTTTGACCACAATCTTCTTGAGAAAGATGTAGTCCCATTTGGATGAAAGACCAACATGTTGGATGGCAAAGATGTCTTTAATTAGTACTAAACACTGCATGTTGTGACTTCTGAACCTGACAGCTTCTGTAGTAGATTCGTCGGCGTTATGGCCAGTGATGAATCCCATACAATGCATCTCGGTCGTATGCTTCCACTGTGTTGGAGAACAAGTGATTGGCACGTTCCTCAATGGCAATGCAGTTTGAGTAGATAGCGGCAGGGAATGGAAGTGTCAAGGATGTAGCATATTTCCTTGAACCATCGCCACCATGGAGAAGAAATTCCAGGTCTCTGTTGAAGAAATATCGGAAGGGAATCCGTGGTTCATCTGGTTGGCCAATGGTCGGTAGAGGTTTGGTCCAATCGGTGTAGTATGGAGGGTTGTCCCTTTTTGTGAAGTCAATGTTTGCTTCCGGGTTGAGCCAATCCATGTTGTTAGACATAGCTCGAGCAATGTTGTCAAGGTGATATTCGACCTCGAGGGCACTTTCAGAGCTGTCTTTTAGAAGTTGAAACGCTTCATTCTTGATTCGCTTCAACTCAGATTTCGTCATTTTCTTCACATGGAACTTTTCTTGCAACAGTTTTGCATGCTCCAATGTATTACCGTCTACCAAATCCTGACCTTCCTCAGGGTAGGGAGTGTTGTTAACAAGTGTAGAAAACCATTCAAATCCTTCAGTTTTATCGTCATCTAGCCAAGATACGACGTCAACCATGGGTGCCTTCTTCTTCTTCTTTTTCGAAGGCCGAGATGATGATTCTGGTTTCTGAACTTGTTTGGGAGAGGTGGGTTGTTGTAGGGGCTCAAGGACCTCTTCATCGTCACCACCCGTGTACTCAAATTGATCACCGGTTTTCTGAGTCAGGGGTGGTAACTCGAAATCGTCCTGAGGTTTATCTGTAGAAGAACGGGGAGGAGATCTTTGTTGAGTAGAAGTCCGTTTATAGAGGAGGTAACATAGAAGATGATTCACCAGACTTCTTCTGACGTTTAGCTTTATCATGCTTGTCCTTATCCTTGTCTTCATCGTCTCTAGGACGTTTAGACTTTTCTGCTTCGAATCTACATGCTTCTTTGAGTTGGTAGTCCAGCAATGCTTGAAACAGCTTTCCTTCCTCAGAAGTAAATGTCCCATATCGTGTGGACATTTGTGTGACAAGCTTGGCCACCAATTCATTATCCGAGAAAACTACAGGATCAGATGGATTGATTGTGACGGTTAAAGGTGTGGATCTTATAGTTTGCTTGGCTATCTGCATAAGATTCGGATATAGTTGTCTGGTAAACATCTCCTTTGTGACTTTAGGAACGATATCCAGAAGATACTTGTTAGTGTAACCTTCGATCATTTCGTTCAGGTTCTCTTGACGATGACTTTTCATGAACTCCTGAACGAATTCCCTTTCTTTCTGCATCTTGTCATTCTCATCATTTAAGTACTGTATTTGGTCAGCAAACCAATTCAGTTTTCTGTAAAGCATGTCCTTCTTTCTGACTTGTTGGACAGCTTTCACAATTCTTTCATGAGTCTGAGAAATCCAAGAGCGAGGTGGTTTCTTTCACAGATTTGGATGTTGATTTGGTTGATTTCTTTGATGGTGGTGGTGAGGAATGAGATGATGAGTCTGATGAGGAGGAGACATGAGGAGGCTCGGGGTCCTTAGGAGGTGCAGAAGTATCTTCCTTGGAACGAGTTGGACTGTTGAGAAGAAAGTCATCATAATTCTCTTCGTCATCTTGTCCGGATTTATCCTTTTCTTCCATCTGATCCTTAGCTTCTTCATCAGTTTTCTCTTTCTCAGTCTTATCCTTTTCTGGTTCCTCAATGTTATGTTCAGTAGACACCTCCACTAGCGTTTGTTGTTGCACAAGAGTGGTGGCACCAGATCCCTTATCGGGTCGATTAACCGCATCAGGATCTGGTGAGGAGTGGGCATCACCACTTGATCCTCCGGGGCCACCCATTTGGTATTTTGCAAATTCTTCAGCCTTTTGAATGTGTCTAATTAATTTAAACTTCTTCATGTAGGATTGATCCAGTAGCTCTTCTTCTTCTTCAGAGCTTTCATCATAGGGCACAAGTGCAGGAGTCTTCCATTTTCCTTTATCAGCTTAAGGACTTTGAGGTTTTGGTACTAAAGGATTGTCATCCTTTGCAGTTTCAGAGTAGGTAATCTCTTCATCTGTGTCAGTACCTTCAGAGCTTTCGTCCAAAAGCTTTCTTTGCGGTTCGGGTTTAGGGATTGGGATGGGAGTAGCTTCCTTAGAGGGAACAATCTTTTTACGAGGAGGATTCCTCTTGGGAAACTTCCTATGACTTTCAGAACTTACTGCACTTCCAGCACTTCCTCTTCTGGTTCTCCGAGTAGGAGTCCCTGAAGCCTTTTCATCAAGATGGCCAACCTTTCCTTCTTTTACGGCTACCTGATACCTTTTGTACGTTTCCAGCTTTTTGATTTCCTTTGTAAGAAGGTGATCGGGAAACACAGCACCCTGTTTCTTCGTAGACGATTATTTGATTCTGACAGATAGTATGGGCTCAGTCAAGATGTCATGATTATCTGGGTCATTGAGTCTCCTGGGGATATCAGGATGAAGTCCAAGAGCTCTTTGGATCAACAGTTTGGTGTATCTGACATAGGGAATTTTGGAGCCAAGCTTCTTATGAAACATCATCATATCTTCCCATAGCAGTGCTTCAATTATAATGTCCTTCTTGTTGATCAACGACCAGAAAATTTGCAGTTCCATGAGCTTGGGATGCTCATAGCCACTGTCACGACCAGAGACTGATTTGGTGATTATCATATAGAGTGTCCTCCATGGTTGAGGAATATTCTTCAGTTCCACGTGAGAGTGCTTAGTAATGATTCCTGTAGCTTCATCATAACCAATATCTATCAAGAATTGCAGGACAGTCTCTTCAGTAGGGGTAGCAAAGAAGTCGGTTGGAGCGATGTCTGGAATGATGAGAACAACTCGTAAGTCATCAGGAGTGATAGTGACTTGTTTGTGATTAAGAGTCACATTCACAACATTTTGACCCGTGATCCTCTGCATAGAATCCCAGAATTGTTGAATGTAGACCTCTGGAACTGTGGCAGAGTGTGAGAGCATGTTTTGGTAGGGATGATTCCTGAGAATATCCACTGCAATGAGAGAAGAAGATTCTGAGCATGTGAGGGTGTCAAAGTCAACCCTAAGGTTGTTCTTTCCAAGCTTTCTCGGATAACCCTCTGGAAAGATATCAGCAATTGTAAGAACTTCTGATGCATCCACATTCATTTGTTCAGCCATGTCGTGATCTGAAATAACATTAGCCAAAAGAACCAACATATCGAAAGACATAATGTTAGTCAACAGAAGGTCTTATTGTCTAGTTATTGAATGTACAGTGTCAATGATTGTTACGAGTCCTAAGTCACTTGTTTGTCCAATAGTCCAATGATGTCGTGAAATATTTCGTGAGTTAGTTAACTTTAGGTTTTAAAGTTTATGTTATCACTTATTGTTCACAACATATCAAACGATTAAGTTTATTAGTGACATTATTGGATTCGTGACGTTATGATAAGTTTGTTTACAAGTTTGTACACGTAACAATTCATAATGAAGGTCAATCAAGGCTTAGGCGTAGTTTTGACAAAGTTAAGCGTAAACAGTAATGACATACACGTAGACAAAAGCTTGCGCGTAGGATCCTAACTTACGCGTAAGAGAAGTTACGCGTAGGAAAGGGGAACCTTATGCGTAGAGCTTATGCGTAGGCGTATAAGGACCTTACGCGTAAGGCTTACTCGTAAGAGTAGACCTTATGCGTAGAGGTCACTGTTTATGCATATCCTTCACAGGATACGCGCAATCCCATTGTAGAACCTTACGCGTAATAGTTATGCGTAGGATTATTCTTACGCATAACTTGACTACGCGTAGGGTAATCCTTATGGGTAGAGTTGCAAATGACCTTGATTCTGAATATTAAGCGTAGCAAAGCCTGAAATAAGTTCATCAAATCATTATCATTAACACAAAACTTCATTTTATCAACAAAACATGGCATGAATCATTCGTTTAAAGGTTACGCATAGAAAGTCATACGCGTAGGTCAAAACCCTAAGGGTTAAGAATTACGTGTATGAATTTTAACCATAGGATTTGCACCATACTTTTTCTGGTAGTTTAAGAGTGTTTTGAGAGTCTTTAAACCAAGTATTAACATCTAGTTCGAGACGAATCAAAAATACCCAAACTTTAGAACTTTAAACCCTAAATCCTAATTCTGAATCAATTAGGGTTTCTGGGTGGTTATAAGGCAAGGATATCATCAATTCAATATCACACAAGCATAACACAACAATCTTTTTGACCAAGATTCTTCACATTTGAAAAAACCCAATTCGACTCAAGAACCCTAGTTTTCAAAATTCATCAGTTTGTGTTTCTGGGTGGATTTTGATGGTTAAAATGATATCATTGATGTATTAGACACGTTTTGAAACTATCCATTTAACCAAAAAAACACCCATTCATGATTGGGTGTTCATACGCATACGCGTAGTCCACAAAAACTCGATTATAGAACGTTTTAACCGTTGGTTTTTTGAGAAATTCAAAACCATTACTTAAAAACATGTTGTAATCACGAAACAACTTACAAAATGATGATCAAAAGAACTGATTTCTTGAATGAATTCTACGCGTAGATTAGTTAGGTTGAGTGTATTAAATGTGAAGTGAATAGGTAGGTGAGAGGTGTTTTTATTAAAATGACTTAACATTTTGACAGATTTGGTCCCTCCACCTTTTCTTTTTTCTTACAAAGCCATTTAACTTCCATTTTGGTTACCAAAGAAAGATTTTAAGAAAGAAACTTGACGACACTCCCCCTCGACTTAAGAAATAATGAAAGATTATAAATTTTAGTCCGAGGAGTATCATAAAACCAGAAATTTTACCACCATTGATAAAAGAAACAACCGGGATAAGATAACATGCAAGTACACAGATGTTATGAAACAGTTAAGTGAAAATTTTCCCCCTCAACACTTGATCGTAAAAATACTGAATTTTGAAAGATTATAGTGTTGATGGAAGAAATGTACTTGCCATGTTTAGAGAAAAATAGATAGAAGAATATTTTTGTTGTTTTATCAGGTTTTATATTTTTGTATTTTGTTTTTGAAAAATTATTTACAAAGGATGTTTTGATGTTTGACAGGTTTTTAAGACTGTTTTAAGAGGTCATCCAATTCCTCTTGAGTCAAACACCTCATACCAATCCGGTGGACCAACTCATTAAACCTAGCGGGAGGCAAGGCTTTGGTGAGTAGATCTGCCAATTGGTATTCAGTACCCACAAAGTATAATTCAACAGTACCCTGTTCCACGTGGTCCTTGATGAAATGATAGCGAAGATCGATGTGCTTTGATTTCGAGTGCTGAACTGAGTTGCACGAGATTGCAATGGCACTCCGATTGTCGCAGTACATCGGGATTCTGTCAAATACGTAACCATAGTCTTTGAGTTGTGTTCTCATCCAGATGACTTGAGCACAACACGCGAACATGGCTACATATTCTGCTTCGGTTGATGACAACGATGTACAATCCTGCTTCTTTGATTGCCAAGACACCAGTTTATCACCAAGAAATTGTAGAGCTCCTGAAGTACTTTTCCTTGAGTCTAAGCATCCTACTTGGTCAGCGTATGAAAAAGCGATTAGTTCAAAACCAGAATCCTTCGGATACCAGATCCCCAAGTTAATGGTTCCCTTGATGTATCGGAGGATTCTTTTAGCCTCAGAGAGGTGGGTTTCAGTTGGTCGCGACTGATAACGGGAGCATAGATAAACGGCAAAGACAATATCAGGTCTGCTAGCTGTTAGATACATGAGAGACCCAATAATACTTCGGTATTTGGTAGGGTCAACTAATTTCCCATGTAAATCAGCGTCTAGCTTCTTGGTATGAGTCATTGGTGTGGCATAAGTATCACAGGTTTTCATTCCAAATTTGTTTAACAATTCAAGGGCATATTTGGACTGACTCAAGAAAATACCACGGGGTGATTGATGAACTTGCAGTCCTAGAAAGAACGTAAGTTCACCCATCATGGACATTTCAAAATTTTTCTTCATTAGTTTTGCAAAAGCAGTTGAAAACTTTTTATGTGTCGACCCAAAAATGATGTCATCCACGTAAATTTGAACAATTAAGATATGTGCCCCGTGATATTGTATAAAAAAAGTTGGGTCAACCGAGCCTTTGGTGAAGTTTTTAGCAATGAGGAAAGACGATAGCTTATCGTACCATGCCCGAGGGGCTTGTTTGAGACCATAAAGAGCTTTGTTCAGTTTGTAGACATGGTTCGGGCATTCTGGATCAATGAATCCTTCGGGTTGGCTGACATAAACCGTTTCTTTCAGTTGTCCGTTGAGAAACGCAGTTTTGACATCCATTTGAAAGACCGTCATGTTCATATGAGCCGCGAACGCGAGAAATATCCGAATAGCCTCAAGACGAGCAACCGGAGCAAAAGATTCTTCAAAGTCGATACACTCTTCCTGACGATAACCCTTAGCAACTAGACTTGACTTGTTTCGGATTACGTTCCCTTCAGCATCCAATTTGTTTTTCCAAATCCATTTGAGACCAATGACGTAGACTCCTGTTGGTCTTTCAACCAGTTCCCATACTTCAAGACGTTTGAATTGGTTGAGTTCTTCCTGCATGGATTCAATCCAGTTGTCTTTTGTCATTGCGTCTTTAATGTTTTTAGGGTCAGATTGGCAGACAGTGAGTGCATAAATGCAATGTTCACCATCTGTGTGAAGACGTTGTCTCGTAACGACTGGTTGATTCGGGTTGCCAATAATATTAGCCAGAGGATGGTCTTTTATCCATCGATGTGTAGAGGGTTGATGTTGGTATACATTGTGCAGATTCTGAGGATTCAAATGGTTTGTTGAAGATTCCGCGACATCTGGTGCAACAGTCTCATTAGCAAACGGGTTGAAGAACGCATTTGGGTTAAAATCTGCAGGTGGGGGTACATCATTCAGAATATCATCAGCTGGTTCATCATTGTTGGAAGCGGTTTGTTCAACTGTTGTTGTGGAGTCAACTGGTGTAGGTGCATCTTCAACAGTAGTTGTTGTAGCAGGTGTATCAGGTATATGAATATTATCAGGTTGTGCAGCGGAAACAGCGGATACACCTGGAGCACGTTCATCAATATCGTCACTGAACAGAGGATCAAATAACCTTTCCATTTGTTGACGAGTTAGCTAGGGGCTTTGTTCAGCTGATGATGGGGGTTGAGGGAAATTTAAACGGTTGTGACCGGGTTCTAAGCTGTTCTACTCAGAAGCCATTTCCGTGAGTTCATCAAAATGAGCATGAATCGTTTCCATCACCTGTTTCGTACGACGATTCCAGATCCGGTAACCTTTAGAATTCTCACAATATCCAATAAAGACTCCAATGTCAGCTTTGGCTTTGAGCTTTCCAAAATCATCACGATCATTATTCGGATAGCAAAGGGATCCAAATACATGAAAGTGTTTGAGATTCGGTTTATGGTTGTGGACAAGCTCGAATGGTGTTTTGTTGTGGCGTTTTGTGATCATAGAACGGTTTTGAGTATAGCATGCAGTAGATACGGCTTCTGCCCACAAGTAATCTGGAAGTTTAGCATTGATTAACATTGTTCTTGCAGCTTCCACTAACGTTCGGTTTCGTCTTTCAACAACTCCGTTTTGTTCAGGTGTACGTGCAATAGATGTTTGATGCTGAATTCCCACTTTCTCATAGAATTCACGAAGGGGTTGGTTAACAAATTCAGTTCCTTTGTCTGTTCGAATTAGCCTGACGGTGTTGCGGAGCTGAACCTGTATTTTTGTGAGAAAGGTGATGATCACTTGTGGAGCTTGGTCTTTGCTTCGTAGAAAATAGACCCAAGTCCATCATGTGTAGTCATCAACAATTACTAAGATGTAGCGTTTGCCATTGATCGTTTGCACGCGCATCGGGCCACACAAATCCATGTGAAAAAGATGAAGCACATGCTGAGAGCTGTGTTCCACTTTTGAAGGAAAATGAGCACGAGTGCTTTTTCCTTGTTCACAGGCTGAGCAAAGGTGATCTTTAGAATATCGGAATCGTGGGAGACCTTCAACTAGTTTGTGTCGAGCAAGGTTGGTGATGGTTTGAAAGTTTAGATGTGAGAGACGACGGTGCCATAGCCAGGATTTTGTTAATGTTGCCTTTGAAAGTAAGCAGATGGGAGATGAAGCAACCATGTCTTGCATAGAGATAGTGTAGAGACTAGAATTACGCGAGCCAGACATAAGGTCATTTCCTTGTAGATCACGAATGAAACAAGTTTTCTCCCGGAAAGCAACCTCCAAGTCTCCATCACAAAACTGACCAACTGAAAACAGATTATGACTGAGGCCTTCCACATAGTAAACCCTGCTGATTTCGATGTTCCCATTGACATAATCTCTGTAGCCCATGATAGCTGCGAAGTGATCATTCCCGAACCTGACAGTGCCAATGAACTTTGCAATAAAGTTTGATAACAATTTAAGGTTTCCTGTCATGTGTCGGGAACATCCGCTATCAACAATCCAGAGAATGATCTGTATCACCTGCATTACACACAGACGACACAAATGGAATAGAAGTAGATGTGGAACCCGAAATGTTAGAGGGTTCCGAAGCAGGTATATGAGACATGCACACATTAATGACTTTAGGCATCCATTTAAATCCTAGTGTGTTATATATCCATTTCTGCCATCTATGACTACTCTTTGCTTTAGTCTTAGTGAATGCACTAGGTGGTACTACATTCTTAGGAGGTGAAACTGGAGCTACAGGGATAGCAATGTTTTCCTTAGAATCTAAAGAGGGCGGTCTACCAAGCACAGACTGAGAATGATTAGTGGGCCTAGAGATATTCCGATTCTTAGGTGTTGGAATCACTCCTAATCCATAATCAAGTGTTAGTGATTAATATGTAATAGTTAGCTTTATTATGGCCTTTATGTTTGTTATTAGCCTTAAGCTTATGTAGAAGGCCCATGAGCTTAGGCCCAAGCCCATAAAGGAAAGGAAGGGAACTAGGAGTGTTGCCCTAGCTTCCCTCCTATAAATACCTTATGTAAACCCTCACTTGAGGGTTGGTTGTTCAAGTTATTCTCTCTTCACATACTCTACGCGTAACCGGTCTTACTTTATCGTGTGTGTGTGTTTGGATCTTGTTCAATCGCCTTATCTCTTTCTATATTACTTGTGTTTGTAAAACTAGTGACCTAACAGTGGTATCAATCGCCTACTAGTTGGGTGAATCGTGTTTGTTTTTTAAGTGGGTTTCGGTCCTATGCTTAAAACACACGTTTGATACTTTGGTTCGCTTAAAAACTTGTTTTTTTTACATTTTTTAATCTAAGATTCTTGTACTTTCAACGTTTTAATGTGTTAAAATACTTGTTTTTGGCAAAAAGTTTCAAACTTTATGCGTGGATAGTTGTTTTTCATCTAGTTTTTGAACGAGGGTTTCATCCTACGCGTAACTGTTTTAGAGGCTTTGGTTCATCAAGTTTCACACTTTTGTGTATTTTGGTGTTATTGAAGCTATTTTATCACACAAAAACTGGTTTAGAAACACTTTTGGACAGAATCAAAGTTACGAGCATTTCTACGCGTAGTAAAACCCTAAAACTACGCGTAAGTGCTTCCTTGGTTTGATCTTCATTTTCGTGGTTTATTCCGTGTTTTCTTACTTGGATAAGTCTGAAAATACGTCGACTTTGGATATCTTTTGCACTGTGATAGTGTAAAAGATCATTTGGGCAAAAACCCTAAAATTACGCATAAGCATAAGCTTACGCGTAGAAATCCTACGCCTAAGATCTTTCTTACGCCTAAGCCTAGTCTTACGCATAAGAAAATCCTACGCCTAACTTTCTACGCCTAACTTTTGTCTACGCCTAACTTTAGTGCTTTTCCCTACTTACGCGTAAGCTAAATCCTACGCGTAACTCCTTATTGTTACGCGTAACTTTGGTGTTTTTACGCATAAGTGCTACTTGGTTCTTGTCTTTTCTACGCCTAAGGACACTTCATCAACAAAGGTTCATTCGACTACAAAGATCCATTTTTACCAACACAAGTTTTCAACATGTCTCAACCACCATACTCTAACTATTTCCCTTACACTTATCCTCCACGACAACAACAACTAAGTCCACAACATCAACAATGGAATCAACAACAAGCACTTTATCAACAACAACATACTCCACAACTTGGTGCAATTCCCCCACCACAAATGGTTCAAACACCACCAAGTCTTCAAGTTCAACCCTACACAAATGAATTCAATCAACATCCATCAAGGAACACTATGAAGGAACCCACTTGGTTTGCAAAGATGTGTGAAGCTTTAAGCAGCCAACAATCAATTCATGAAGCTGGATTACTTGATAGACCTCCAATGCTCACTCCAGGAAACTACGATCAATGGGTGATAAGGTTCTTTAGATTTTGTGATCTGAAGAAGCCACATGGAAAGTTCTTAAAGAAGGTTATCTTGGAAGGTCCATTTGAGATGCCTACTGTCATTGTACCCGGAGATCCTACTGCTATTCCACCAAGAGATGAACAAACAAACATTGCTACTGTTGCAGATCTAAATCCAACAGAACTTCTACACTATGAAGCTGATGAGCTTGCAATGCAATATATCCTTTTAGGATTACCTAACCCAATTCTTCGAAGTGTTGATGCTCAAAAGACTGCAAAGGAAATGTGGGACCATATTCATCTTCTTATGTAAGGATCTGTACTCAATCAGGAGGATTTGGAATCCAAAATTTACTTGGCTTATGAACACTTCATGATTGAACCTGGAGAGACACTAGAGTCTTATCATCATCGATTTTCAGACATCATCAATGATTTGGATAAACACAACATCATCATGCCAAGAATTGCAGTGAATACTAAGTTCCTGAGTAGTCTTGGTCCTGAATGGGAGAAGTATGTCATTTTTCTCTGTCAAGCGAAGAATATGCATCATTCTACATATGGATTGTTGTACGATTACTTGAAGCCTCATGAAAAGGAAGTTGATCGGGAAAGGATTCTCCGTGCTCAAATTGCTCCATCTACACATCCGGAAAATCAACAACTTGCCTTATATGCTCAACAAAGTTATCCTCCTCAACAAGCAACTCAACCAACTGCCTCAGTCACACCAAACGATCCATCACAGCAATCTCCAGAAAATCAATTGGTTCCTTACAACAACAACAATGATCAAGCACTTCATAGTCAAACTAATGAGGAATCTGATCCGTTCGAAGCATTGCAACAGAGATTTGTTATGATTGCTAATGCTTTTAGCCGTTATACAAACAAATCCAACAATCGTATTCGTTCCTCATCCAATACACGAAATCAGGCTGTTGTGAACAATGGACGAGTTGAAATTCAGAATCGTAGTTATGGTCGTCAAATGGGAGGTGGTCAAGGGTTTAATGCTAGGGGTAGGAATAACAACAGAGCTCAAGTGGTGGAACATGGAAATGCTCAGCATGGTTTGAATGGTCTTCGATGCTACAACTGCAATGAGAAGGGACACCTGCCTAATGCATGCCCAAAGCCAAGGACTAGGGGCAGTGCTTATTTCAAAGAGGCTCTTCTTTTGGCTCTTAAGGATGAAGCTGGTGGATCTCTCACAAACAAAGAACAAAGCTTTATGGCAGATGCAGACTCAGATGATGACATGGAGGACTTGCAGGCCAATGCAGCTGTTATGTTAATGGCTAATATGCATGAGTTACACATGAGTGAAACAGGCCCAGTGTATGACACTGATGGCTTGTCTCAGGTACCCGAACAAACCATCATCATATCTGAACTAATATCTCCGCCAATATCTGAATCCGGCACGGATCAGACTGTTCAAAATGAGTCATCTACATCTCATTCTGACGATTTTCAAATTAACCCTGTAGTTACATTTGACGATCAAGATGACCTTGTGGTTTCCTTTGATAATCAAATTGACTCCGTGGTTGTACTTGAGGATCTAAATAATGATCATGTTGTAACTCACGTTGAACAAGCTGAACTGTTGCCTCATCCAGATTTTGCTCGTTTAATTCAAGACCATCAAATCAAAATGGAGGAATGTTATGCATTAAATAAGGACTTAAAAAGCAAAAATGCACTGTTAACCAAGGATTTTGAATGCTTACAAATGCAACTCAAAATTTTCAAAACTCAAGAAAACCGTGAAAAAGGTTTTGAAGCCGCTTTTGCTAAATCTCATCAAAACGAAAAATATTTAGAGAGACAGATGCGTGATCTAGCCGCTTCGAAGAATGCTTTGTTGTCTGAAATAGAACAACTGAAACATGAAAATAAAAAGCAAATTAACGCTCTCACCTTGGAAAATCAAAAAGCTAAGGCTGAGTTGTTAAATTGTCAAAAACAGTTCTCAGCATACAAAAAGCATTCAACGAATCGGGTAGATGACCTTCTTGCAGAAATTATTGGCTTGCAAAACAAAATTAAAGAGTTTAAAACTGTTGTTTACAAACATGGTGAATTAGTAACAGCTATTGAAAAGTTTACTTTAAAATCCAATCCAAAAGGATATGGACCAAATCTAGCTTATTACAAACCAAAGCTTTCACTCAAAACATTCAAACCAAATCCTGAAGTTTCCAGTGCAGAATATAAAATTAATGATACTGTTATGAGTGTTGTTGAATATCATCGTCAAGAGGAATTAGATGCAGAAGACGAGAGTCGATCAAAATTAAAAACGGCTGTTTACAACAAACCTTTTAATTATTCAAAACCGGTCACTTTCGTCACAACAACGGATTCTTCTAACACACCAAGGGTTATCATCAAAACACCTGAGTCTTCTAATGTTAATCCCCAACCAGAATATGCACAAATTTATGGTCCTTTACCTTCAATCAGTGAAGTAAACTCAAAACCTGAAAATCGCAAAATTCTTAGATATTTTGATATTTTCATGGCTGACCTCAAAACTTTAGAACATGAGATAGAACATCATTCTGAAATCAAAGTTCAACACTTTCAATCGCCTTTAGCGCGAGAACAAAGAGACATTTTTCAGAAAAATCTTTTACCAAATGTTAAAAATTTGAAAAGTTGTGCATTAGCTTGGGAAAAAGATTTTCATAAGGAACTTGGCGTGATGAAGGTCGTTTTCGAGAAAACTGAAACATCTATTTCTAATACTAAAAGCAAAAAGAAAATGTTGAGAAAAGATGTTGATCGACTCTTGGAAGATGTTATCTGTGCTGATATCCATAATGTTGTGTTATTCTATTCTTTGCCACATGCATCTGATTATATCTCTGCTGATACTGTTGACTCTGTGGTAACTGTTGAGAATATTGATAATGTGCTTCAGATCGAGTCTTTAAAAGTTGAAAATACACGATTACTTAACGAACTTTACAATGCAAAACGTCGTCTTCATTGGTGTGAAAAAGATATTCACAACCATCAACTTAGTTTTCAAAAGAAAATCGCTCAGTTGAGTGCAAAATCTTCTGATCCTAAAATTGAGCAACTGGATGATCAAAACGTGTCTTTGAAAAGTCAAATCTCTAAATATGAACAAGAACTTCTAAAAGTTAAACATGAATATGGTGTCATATTTGATTTACTCAATAAGACTCGACATGAAGCATCAAACGAACTTGATCACTATCTTGCTTACACTAGAGAAGTCATGAATTTTGCTGGTAATATTCGTTCTGAAAATCAAGATTTGATTCACACTATCTCTAAGCTAAGAGAAATGTTAGGAAAGTATGAACAACTTCCGTCAACCATCATTAAGAGATTATCATCAGTCACACTTAGTAATCATGCACCTAGAATCCCTACTGCCAAATCACAAGTTGCTAACGTACTTCCTTCTACTGAAACAGGAATAGTTGCGTCTTTTCCAAACGTCTGCACTTCACAGCCTAGGAGCACTCAATCGAAGAATAGGAAGTTGCGACCTAAGAAAAGATCAGTAAGGAATGCTAAAGTAGAAGAACACCCTAGGACTATGAATAAGACTCACGTTGCTTCCACTATAGATGTTGCGTTTGGAAAATGTAATAGAAATAGTGATGTAACGAATGCTAAACCTTTAAGCACTTTTGATATTCAGTCTGATGCACCTTGTGTATTTTGGTGTTATTGAAGCTATTTTATCACACAAAAACTGGTTTAGAAACACTTTTGGACAGAATCAAAGTTACGAGCATTTCTACGCGTAGTAAAACCCTAAAACTACGCGTAAGTGCTTCCTTGGTTTGATCTTCATTTTCGTGGTTTATTCCGTGTTTTCTTACTTGAATAAGTCTGAAAATACGTCGACTTTGGATATCTTTTGCACTGTGATAGTGTAAAAGATCATTTGGGCAAAAACCCTAAAATTACGCATAAGCATAAGCTTACGCGTAGAAATTCTACGCCTAAGATTTTTCCTACGCCTAAGCCTAGTCTTACGCATAAGAAAATCCTACGCCTAACTTTCTACGCCTAACTTTTGTCTACGCCTAACTTTAGTGCTTTTCCCTACTTACGCGTAAGCTAAATCCTACGCGTAACTCCTTATTGTTACGCGTAACTTTGGTGTTTTTACGCATAAGTGCTACTTGGTTCTTGTCTTTTCTACGCCTAAGGACACTTCATCAACAAAGGTTCATTCGACTACAAAGATCCATTTTTACCAACACAAGTTTTCTACATGTCTCAACCACCATACTCTAATTATTTCCCTTACACTTATCCTCAACGACAACAACAAGTAAGTCCACAACATCAACAATGGAATCAACAACAAGCAATTTATCAACAACAATTTAATCAACAACATACTCCACAACTTGGTGCAATTCCCCCACCACAAATGGTTCAAACACCGCCAAGTCTTCAAGTTCAACCCTACACAAATGAATTCAATCAACATTCATCCAAGAACACTATGAAGGAACCCACTTGGTTTGCAAAGATGTGTGAAGCTTTAAGCAGCCAACAATCAATTCATGAAGCTGGATCACTTGATAGACCTCCAATGCTCACTCCAGGAAACTACGATCAATGGGTGATAAGGTTCTTTAGGTTTTGTGATCTGAAGAAGCCACATGGAAAGTTCTTAAAGAAGGTTATCTTGGAAGGTCCATTTGAGATGCCTACTGTCATTGTACCCGGAGATCCTAATGCTGTTCCACCAAGAGATGAACAAACCAACATTGCTACTGTTGCAGATCTAAATGCTACAGAACTTCTACACTATGAAGCTGATGAGCTTGCAATGCAATATATCCTTTTAGGATTACCTAACCCAATTCTTCGAAGTGTTGATGCTAAAAAGACTGCAAAGGAAATGTGGGACCATATTCATCTTCTTATGGAAGGATCAGTACTCAATCAGGAGGATTTGGAATCCAAAATCTATTTGGCTTATGAACACTTCATGATTGAATCTGGAGAGACACTAGAGTCTTATCATCATCGATTTTCAGACATCATCAATGATTTGGATAAACACAACATCATCATGCCAAGAATTGCAGTGAATACTAAGTTCCTGAGTAGTCTTGGTCCTGAATGGGAGAAGTATGTCATCTTTCTCCGTCAAGCGAAGAATATGCATCATTCTACATATGGATTGTTGTACGATTACTTGAAGCCTCATGAAAAGGAAGTTGATCGGGAAAGGATCCTTCGTGCTCAAATTGCTCCACCTACACATCCGGAAAATCAACAACTTGCCTTATATGCTCAACAAAGTTATCCTCCTCAACAAGCAACTCAACCAACTGCCTCAGTCACACCAAATGATCCATCACAACAATCTCAACAAAATCAATTGGTTCCTTACAACAACAACAATGATCAAGCACTTCATAGTCAAACTAATGAGGAATCCGATCCGTTCGAAGCATTGCAACAGGGGTTTGTTATGATTGCTAATGCTTTTAGCCGTTATACAAACAAATCCAACAATCGTATTCGTTCCTCATCCAATACACGAAATCAGGCTGTTGTGAACAATGGACGAGTTGAAGTTCAGAATCGTGGTTATGGTCATCAAATGGGAGGTGGTCAAGGGTTTAATGCTATGGGTAGGAATAACAACAGAGCTCAAGTGGTGGAACAGGGAAATGCTCAGAATGGTTTGAATGGTCTTCGATGCTACATCTGCAATGAGAAGGGACACCTGGCTAATGCATGCCCAAAGCCAAGGACTAGGGGCAGTGCTTATTTCAAAGAGGCTCTTCTTTTGGCTCTTAAGGATGAAGCTGGTGGATCTCTCACAAACAAAGAACAGAGCTTTATGGCAGATGCAGACTCAGATGATGATATGGAGGACTTGCAGGCCAATGCAGCTGTTATGTTGATGGCTAATATGCATGAGTTACACATGAGTGACACAGGCCCAGTGTATGACACTGATGACTTGTCTCAGGTACCCGAACAAACCATCATCATATCTGAACTAATATCTCCGCCAATATCTGAATCCGGCACGGCTCAGACTGTTCAAAATGAGTCATCTACATCTCATTCTGAAGATTTTCAAATAAACCCTGTAGTTACATTTGACGATCAAGATGACCTTATGGTTTCCCTTGATAATCAAATTGACTCTGTGGTTGTACTTGAGGATCTAAATAATGATAATGTTGTGACTCACGTTGAACAAGCCGAACTGTTGCCTCCTCCAGATTTTGCTCGGTTAATTCTAGACCATCAAATCAAAATGGAGGAATGTTATGCATTAAATAAGGACTTAAAAAGCAAAAATGCACTGTTAACCAGGGATTTTGAATGCTTACAAATGCAACTCAACTTTTTCAAAACTCAAGAAAACCGTGAAAAAGGTTTTGAAGCCGCTTTTGCTAAATCTCATCAAAACGAAAAATATTTAGAGAGACAGATGCGTGATCTAGCCGCTTCGAAGAATGCTTTGTTGTCTGAAATAGAACAACTGAAACATGAACATAAAAAGCAAATTAACGCTCTCACCTTGGAAAATCAAAAAGCTAAGGCTGAGTTGTTAAATTGTCAAAACAGTTCTCAGCATACAAAAAGCATTCAACGAATCGGGTAGATGACCTTCTTGCAGAAATTATTGGCTTGCAAAATAAAATTAAAGAGTTTAAAACTGTTGTTTACAAACATGGTGAATCAGTAACAGCTATTGAAAAGTTTACTTTAAAACCCAATCCAAAAGGATATGGACCAAATCTAGCTGATTACAAACCAAAGCTTTCACTCAAAACATTCAAACCAAATCCTGAAGTTTCCAGTGCAGAATATAAAATTAATGATACTGTTATGAGTGTTGTTGAATATCATCGTCAAGAGGAATTAGATGCAGAAGACGAGAGTCGATCAAAATTAAAAACGGTTGTTTACAACAAACCTTTTAATTATTCAAAACCGGTCACTTTCGTCACAACAACGGATTCTTCTAACACACCAAGGGTTATCATCAAAACACCTGAGTCTTCTAATGTTAATCCCCAACCAGACTATGCACAAATTTATGGTCCTTTACCTTCAATCAGTGAAGTAAACTCAAAACCTGAAAATCGCAAAATTCTTAGATATTTTGATATTTTCATGGCTGACCTCAAAACATTAGAACATGAGATAGAACATCATTCTGAAATCAAAGTTCAACACTTTCAATCGCCTTTAGCGCGAGAACAAAGAGACATTTTTCAGAAAAATCTTCTACCAAATGTTAAAAATTTGAAAAGTTGTGCATTAGCTTGGGAAAAGGATTTTCATAAGGAACTTGGAGTGATGAAGGTCGTTTTCGAGAAAACTGAAACATCTATTTCTAATACTAAACGCAAAAAGAAAATGTTGAGAAAAGATGTTGATCGACTCTTGGAAGATGTTATCTGTGCTGATATCCATAATGTTGTGTTATTCTATTCTTTGCCACATGCATCTGATTATATCTCTGCTGATACTGTTGACTATGTGGTAACTGTTGAGAATATTGATAATGTGCTTCAGATCGAGTCTTTAAAAGCTGAAAATAAACGATTACTTAACGAACTTTACAATGCAAAACGTCGTCTTCATTGGTGTGAAAAAGATATTCACAACCATCAACTTAGTTTTCAAAAGAAAATCACTCAGTTGAGTGCAAAATCTTCTGATCCTAAAATTGAGCAACTGGATGATCAAAACATGTCTTTGAAAAGTCAAATCTCTAAATATGAACAAGAACTTGTAACAGTTAAACAGGAATATGGTGTCATATTTGATTTACTCAATAAGACTCGACATGAAGCATCAAATGAACTTGATCACTATCTTGCTCACACTAGAGAAGTCATGAATTTTGCTGGTAATATTCGGTCTGAAAATCAAGATTTGATTCACACTATCTCTCAGTTAAGATAAATGTTAGGAAAGTATGAACAACTTCCGCCAACCATCATTAAGAGATTAGCACCTGTCACACTTAGTAATCGTGCACCTAGAATCCCTACTGCCAAATCACAAGTTGCTAACGTGCTTCCTTCTACTGAAACAGGAATAGTTGCATCTTTTCCAAACGTCCGCACTTCACAGCCTAGGAGCACTCAATCGAAGAATAGGAAGTTGCGACCTAAGAAAAGATCAATAAGGAATGCTAAAGTAGAAGAACACCCTAGGACTATGAATAAGACTCACGTTGCTTCCACTATAGATGTTGCGTCTGGAAAATGTAATAGAAATAGTGATGTAACGAATGCTAAACCTTTAAGCACTTTTGATGTTCAGTCTGATGCACCTTGTGTTATTTGTCATAAAAATATGAATTCTGATTGTCATGACAAATGTGTTGCTAAAGCTATAATCTCTCGTTTACGAAATCCTAAGAATCGGAATACCTCTAGGCCCACTAATCATTCTAAGTCTGTGCTTGGTAAACCGCCTTCTTTAGATTCCAAGGCAAACATTGCTGTCACTGTAGCCCCAGTTTCACCTCCTAAGAATGAAGTACCACCTAGTGCATTCACTAAGACTAAAGCAAAGAGTAGTTATAGATGGCAGAAATGGATATATAACACACTTGGATTTAAATGGATGCCTAAAATTATTAATGTGTGTATATCTAATATACCTGCTTCAGAACCCTCTAACATCTCGGGTTCCACATCTAATTCTATTCCATCTGTGTCGTCTGTGTGTAATGCAGGTGATACAGATCATTCTTTGGATTGTTGATAGCGGCTGTTCCCGACACATGACAGGCAACCTTAAACTGTTATCAAACTTTATTACAAAGTTCATTGGCCTGTCAGGTTCGGGAATGATCACTTCGCAGCTATCATGGGCTACGAAGATTATGTCAATGGGAACATCGAAATCAGCAGGGTTTACTATGTGGAAGGCCTCAGTCATAATCTGTTTTCAGTAGGTCAGTTTTGTGATGGAGATTTAGAGGTTGCTTTCAGGGAGAAAACTTGTTTCATTCGTGATCTACAAGGAAATGACCTTATGTCTGGCTCGCGTAATTCTAGTCTCTACACTATCTCTATGCAAGACATGGTTGCTTCTTCTCCCATCTGCTTACTTTCAAAGGCAACATCAACAAAATCCTGGCTATGGCACCGTCGTCTCTCACATCTAAACTTTCAGACCATCACCAACCTTGCTCGACACAAACTAGTTGAAGGTCTCCTACGATTCCGGTATTCAAAAGATCACCTTTGCTCAGCCTGTGAACAAGGGAAAAGCACTCGTGCTCATTTTCCTTCAAAGGTGGAACACAGCTCTCAGCATGTGCTTCATCTTCTTCACATGGATTTGTGTGGCCCGATGCGCGTGCAAACGATCAATGGCAAATGCTACATCTTAGTAATTGTTGATGACTACTCACGATGGACTTGGGTCTACTTTCTTCGAAGCAAAGACCAAGCTCCACAAATGATCATCACCTTTCTCACGAAAATACAGGTTCAGCTCCGCAACACCGTCAGACTAATCAGAACAGACAAAGGAACTGAATTTGTTAACCAAACCCTTCGTGAATTCTATGAGAAAGTGGGAATTCAGCATCAAGCATCTATTGCACGTACACCAGAACAAAACGGAGTTGTTGAAAGACGAAACCGAACGTTAGTGGAAGCTGCAAGAACAATGTTAATCAATGCTAAACTTCCAGATTACTTGTGGGCAGAAGCCGTATCTACTGCATGCTATACTCAAAACCGTTCTATGATCACAAAACGCCACAACAAAACACCTTTCGAGCTTGTCCACAACCATAAACCGAATCTCAAACACTTTCATGTATTTGGATCACTTTGCTATCCGAATAATGATCGTGATGATTTTGGAAAGCTCAAAGCCAAAGCTGACATTGGAGTATTTATTGGATATTGTGAGAATTCTAAAGGTTACCGAATCTGGAATCGTCGTACAAAACAGATGATGGAAACGATTCATGCTCATTTTGATGAACTCACGGAAATGGCTTCTGAGTATAACAGCTTAGAACCCGGTCACAACCGTTTAAACTTCCCTAAAACCCCATCATCAGCTGAACAAAGCCCCCAGCTAACTCGTCAACAAATGGAAAGGTTATTTGCTCCTCTGTTCAGTGACGATATTGATGAACGTGCTCCAGGTGTATCCGCTGTTTCCGCTGCACAACCTGATAATATTCCTATACCTGATACACATGCTACAACAACTACTGTTGAAGATGCACCTACACCAGTTGACTCCACAACAACAGTTGAACAAACCGCTTCCAACAATGATGAACCGGCTGATGATATTCTGAATGAAGTACCCCCACCTGCAGATTTTGATCCAAATGTGTTCTTCAACCCGTTTGCTAATGAGACTGGTGCACCAGATGTCGCGGAATCTTCAACAAACCATTTGAATCCTCAGAATCTGCACAATGTATACCAACATCAACCCTCTGCACATAGATGGAAAAAAGTCCATCCTCTGGCTAATATTATTGGCAACCCGAATCAACCAGTCATTACGAGACAACGTCTTCACAAAGATGGTGAACATTGCATTTATGCACTCACTGTCTGCCAATCTGAGCCTAAAAACATTAAAGACGCAATGAAAAAAGACAACTGGATTGAATCCATGCAGGAAGAACTCAACTAATTCAAACGTCTTGAAGTATGGGAACTGGTTGAAAGACCAACAGGGGTCTACGTCATTGGTCTAAAATGGATTTGGAAAAACAAATTGGATGCTGAAGGGAACGTCATCCGAAACAAGTCACGTCTAGTTGCCAAGGGTTATCGTCAGGAAGAGGGAATAGACTTTGAAGAATCATTTGCTCCGGTTGCTCGTCTTGAGGCTGTTCGGATATTCCTCGCGTTCGCGGCTCATATGAATATGACGGTCTTTCAAATGGATGTCAAAACTGCGTTTCTCAACGGACAACTGAAAGAAACGGTTTATGTCAGCCAACCCGAAGGATTCGTTGATCCAGAGTGCCCGAACCATGTCTACAAACTAAACAAAGCTCTTTATGGTCTCAAACAAGCCCCTCGGGCATGGTACGATAAGCTATCATCTTTCCTCATTGCTAATAATTTCACCAAAGGCTCGGTTGACCCAACTCTTTTTATACAATATCACGGGGCACATATCTTAATTGTTCAAATTTACGTGGATGACATCATTTTTGGGTCTACACATAAAAAGTTTTCAACCGCTTTTGCAAAACTAATGAAGAAAATTTTTGAAATGTCCAGGATGGGTGAACTCACGTTCTTTCTAGGACTGCAAGTTCATCAATCACCCCGTGGTATTTTCTTGAGTCAGTCCAAATATGCCCTTGAATTGTTAAACAAATTTGGAATGAAAACCTGTGATACTTATGCCACACCTATGACTCATACCAAGAAGCTAGACGCTGATTTACATGGGAAATTAGTTGACTCTACCAAATACCGAAGTATTATTGGGTCTCTCATGTATCTAACAGCTAGCAGACCTGATATTGTCTTTGCCGTTTATCTATGCTCCCGTTATCAGTCGCGACCAACTGAAACCCACCTCTCTGAGGCTAAAAGAATCCTCCGATACATCAAGGGAACCATTAACTTGGGGATCTGGTATCCGAAGGATTCTGGTTTTGAACTAATCGCTTTTTCAGACGCTGACCACGCAGGATGCTTAGACTCAAGGAAAAGTACTTCAGGAGCTCTACAATTTCTTGGTGATAAACTGGTGCCTTGGCAATCAAAGAAGCAGGATTGTACATCGCTGTCATCAACCGAAGCAGAATATGTAGCCATGTCCGCGTGTTGTGCTCAAGTCATCTGGATGAGAACACAACTCAAAGTCTATGGTTACGTATTTGACAGAATCCCGATGTACTGCGACAATCGGAGTGCCATTGCGATCTCGTGCAACTCAGTTCAGCACTCGAAATCAAAGCACATCGATCTTCGCTATCATTTCATCAAAGACCACGTGGAACAAGGTACCGTTGAATTATACTTTGTGGGTACAGAATACCAATTGGCAGATCTTCTCACCAAAGCCTTGCCTCCCGCTAGGTTTAATGAGCTTATCCACCGGATTGGTATGAGGTGTTTGACTCAAGAGGAATTGGATGACCTCTTAAAACAGTCTTAAAAACCTGTCAAACACGAAAAACATCTTTTGTAAATAAATTTTTCAAAAACAAAATACAAAAATATAAAACCTGATAAAAACAAAAGTATTCTTCTAATCTACTTTTCTCTCAACATGGCAAGTACATTTCTTCCATCAACACTATAATCTTTCAAAAATTCAGTATTTTTCCGATCAAGTGTTGAGGGGGAGAAAACTATCACTTAACTATTTCAAAACATCTGTGTACTTGCATGTTATCATATCCCAGTTGTTTCTTTTAACAATGGTGGTGAAGTTTCTGTACAATGACACTCCTCGGACTAAAATTAATAACTTTTCATCATTTTTCTTAAGTCGAGGGGGAGTGTTGTCAAGTTTCTATCCTAAAAACTTTGTTTGGTAACAAAAATGGAAGTTAAATGGCTTTGTTTGAAAAAGGAAAAGGTGGAGGGACCAAAACTGTCAAAATGTTAAAGTTAAATTTAATAAAACACCTTCCACCTACTTATTCACTTCACATTTATTACTTTCAACTTTTAACATCTACGCCTAAGATTCATTCGAGAAATCCGTTACTTTGATCATCATTTTGTAAGTGTTTTAACGATCTTAACATGTTTTTAAGCTAAGGTTTTTAATTTCATGCAAACCCTACGGCTAATAATTGTGTTACGCGTGATTATGTGTTCTACGCATAAGCGTATGAACACACAATCATTGTGTGTGTTTTTTGGTTAAATGGATTGTGTCAAAACGTTTCTAATACATCAAGAATATCATTTTAACCATCAAAACTCACCCAGAAACACGTATTAATGATTTTTGAAAATTAGGGTTCTTGAGTCGAATTGGGTATTTTCGAATGTGAAGTGTTTTGGTCAAAAATATTGTTGGGTTATGATCATATGTTGATGAATTGATAATTTCCATGGTTATTAACCACCCAGAAACACTAATTGGTTAACAAATTGGAATTAGGGTTTAATGTTCATATCTTTGGGTAATTTTGATTCTCAAGGAATTAGATGTTATAACTTGTTTCATAGACTCTCTCAACATCAAAGACCTACCAGAATCTGTTTAGTGCATATCCCATGGCTAGAAATTATACGCGTAAATATTAACCCTTAGGGTTTTGACCTACGCGTATGACTTTCTACGCGTAACTATTAACGTATGATTCATGCCATGTTTTGTTGATGAAATGATGTTTTGTGTTAATATTGATGATTTGATGAAATTATTTCAGGCTTTGCTACGCCTAATATTCAGAATCAAGGTCATTTGCAACTCTACGCATAAGGATTACCCTACGCGTAGTCAAGTTATGCGTAAGAATAATTCTACGCATAACTATTACGCGTAAGGTTCTACAATGGGACTACGCGTATCCTGTGAAGGATATGCGTAAACAGTAACCTCTACGCATAAGGTCTACTCTTACGAGTAAACCTTATGCGTAAGGTTGTTATACGCCTACGCGTAAGCCCTACGCATAAGGCCCCTTTCCTACGCGTAACATTTCTTACGCATAAGTTAGGATCCTACGCGTAAGCTTTCGTCTACGCATATGTCATTACTGTTTACGCTTAACTTTGCCAAAACTACGCTTAAGCCTGGATTGACCTTCATTATGAATTGTTACGTGTACAAACTTGTTAATAAACTAATCATATCATCACGAAACCAATAATGTCACTAATAAACTCAAATGTTTGATATGTTGTGAACAATAAGTGATAACATAAACTTTAAAACTTAAAGTTAACTAACTCACGAAACATTTCACGACGTCATTGGACTATTGAACAAACAAGTGACTTAGGACTCGTAACAATCATTGACACTGTACATTCAATAACTAGACAATAAGACCTTCTGTTGACTAACATTATGTCTTTCGATATGTTGGTTCTTTTGGCTAATGTTATTTCAGATCACGACATGGCTGAACAAATGAATGTGGATGCATCAGAAGTTCTTACAATTGCTGATATCTGTCCAGAGGGTTATCCGAGAAAGCTTGGAAAGAACAACCTTAGGGTTGACTTTGACACCCTCACATGCTCAGAATCTTCTTGTCTCATTGCTCTCACACTCTGCCACAGTTCCAGAGGTCTACATTCAACAATTCTGGGATTCTATGCAGAGGATCACTGGTCAAAATGCTGTGAATGTGACTCTTAATCACAAACAAGTCACTATCACTCCTGATGACTTACGAGCTGTTCTCATCATTCCAGACATCGCTCCAACCGACTTCTTTGCTACCCCTACTGAAGAGACTGTCCTGCAATTCTTGATAGATATTGGTTATGATGAATCTACAGGAATCATTACTAAGCACTCACACGTGGAGCTGAAGAATATTCCTCAACCATGGAGGACACTCTATATGATCATCACCAAATCAGTCTCTGGTCGTGACAGTGGCTATGAGCATCCCAAACTCATGGAACTGCAAATTTTCTGGTCGTTGATCAACAAGAAGGACATTATAATTGAAGCACTGCTATGGGAAGACATGATGCTGTTTCATAAGAAGCTTGGCTCCAAAATTCCCTATGTCAGATACACCAAACTGTTGATCCAGAGAGCTCTTGGACTTCATCCTGAAATCCCCAGGAGACTCAATGACCCAGATAATCATGACATCTTGACTGAGCCCATACTATCTGTTAGAATCAAAGAATCGTCTACGAAGAAACAGGGTGCTGAGTTGCCCGATCACCTTCTTACAAAGGAAATCAAAAAGTTGGAAACGTACAAAAGGTATCGGGTAGCCGTAAAAGAAGGAATAGTTGGCCATCTTGATGAAAAGGCTTCAGGGACTCCTACTCGGAGAACCAGAAGAGGAAGTGCTGGCAGTGCAGTAAGTTCTGAAAGTCAAAGGAAGTTTCCCAAAAGGAATCCTCCTCGCAAAAGGATTGTTCCCGTAAAGGAAGCTGAACCTATTCCCACACTTGAACCGCAAAGAAAGCTTAAGGACGAAAGCTCTGAAGGTACTGAATCAGAAGAAGAGATTACATACTCTGAAACTGCAAAGGATGACAGTCCATTAGTACCGAAACCTCCTAGTCCTCCAGCTGAACATTGCAAAGGGAAGACTCCAGCGCTTGTGCCGTATGATCAAAGCTCAAGCTCAGAAAGTGATGAAGAGCAACTGGATCAATCCTACAGGAAGAAGTTTAAACTCGTTAGACACCTTCAAAAAGCTGAAGAATTTGCAAAAGATCAAATGGGTGGACCCGGAGGATCAAGTGGTGATGCCCATTCTTCACCAGGTCCTGATGCGGTTAATCGACCCGATAAGGGATCTGGTGCCACCACTCTTTTACAACAACAAAAGCTTGTGGAGGATACTATCGAATATGACTTTGAGAAATCTGAAACTGAAAAGTCTGAGAAAGATAAAGATGCTGATTATGACAAGTTGCTTTTGGAAAGTCCTACACGATCACAGAAGGAAACTTCTGAACCGCCCAAGGACCCCGAGCCTCCTCATGTCTCCTCCTCATCAGATTCTTCATCTCACTCCTCACCACCACCATCAAAGAAGTCAACCAAATCAACATCCAAATCTGTGAAGAAACCACCTCGATCTTGGATTTCTCAGAGTCATGAAAGAATTGTGAAAGCTGTCCAACAAGTCAGAAAGAAAGACATTCTCCAAAAGAAGTTGAATTTCTATGCTGATCACATACAACATCTGTATGACGAGCATGAAAAGATGAAAGGAGAAAGGAAGTTTATTCAGGAATTCATGAAAAGTCATCGTCAAGAGGAACTGAACGAAATGATCGAAGGTTACACTAACAAGTACCTTCAGAATATCGTTCCTAAAGTCACAAAGGAGCTGTTCACCAGACAACTATATCCAAATCTTATGCAGATAGCCAAGCAAACTATAAGATCAACACCTTTAACCGTCACAATCAATCCATCTGATCTTATAGTTTTCTCGGATAATGAATTGGTGGCCAAGCTTGTCACACAAATGTCTCAACGATCTGGGACATTTACCTCTGATGAAGGAAAGCTGTTTCAAGCATTGCTGGACTACCAACTCCAAGAAGCATGTAGATTCGAAGCAGAAAAGTCTAAACGTCCTAGAGACGATGAAGATAAAGATCAGGATAAGAATGATGAAGCTAAACGTCAAAAGAAGTCTGGTGAATCATCTTCTATGTTACCTCCTCTCCAACGGACTCCTACTCAACAAAGGTCCCCTCCTCGTTCTTCGACAGGTAAACCTCAGGACGATTCCGAGTTACCACCCCTGACTCAGAAAACCGATGATTATTTTGAGTATACGGGTGGTGACGATGAAGAAGTCCTTGAGCCCCTACAACAACCCACCTCTCCCAAACAAGTTCAGAAACCAGCATCATCATCTAGGCCTTCGAAAAAGAAGAAGAAGAAGACACCTCAGACTGACGTCGTATCTTGGCTAGATGACGACAAAACTGAAGAATTTGAATGGTTCTCTACTCTTGTTAATAACACTCCCTACCCTGAAGAAGGTCAGAATTTGGTAGACGGTTCTACATTGGAGCATGCAAAACTTTTGCAAGAAAAGTTCCATGTGAAGAAAATGACGAAATCTGAGTTGAAGCGAATCAAGAATGAAGCGTTTCAACTTCTAAAAGACAGCTCTGAAAGTGCCCTCGAGGTCGAATATCACCTTGACAACATTGCTCGAGCTATGTCTAACAACATGGATTGGCTCAACCCGGAAGCAAACATTGACTTCACAAAAAGGGACAACCCTCCATACTACACCGATTGGACCAAACCTCTACCAACCATTGGCCAACCAGATGAACCACGGATTCCCTTCCGATATTTCTTCAACAAAGACCTGGAATTTCTTCTTCATGGTGGCGATGGTTCAAGGAAATATGCTACATCCTTGACACTTCCATTTCCTGCAGCTATCTACTCAAACTGCATTGCCATTGAGGAACGTGTCACTCCCTTGTTCTCCAACACAGTGGAAGCATACGACCGAGATGCATTGTATGGGATTCATCACTGGCCAGAACGCCGACGAATCTACTACAGAAGCTGTCAGGTTCAGAAGTCACAACATGCAGTGTTTAGTACTAAAGACATCGTTTCCATCCAACATGTTGGTCTTTCATCCAAATGGGACTACACCTTTCTCAAAAAGATTGTGGTCAAAAGACAGGATGAAAGGGATTATGCATTCTGTGAAGCTGACTTTGAGAACTTGTCTCTCAACTATATTGAAGACATGTACCTTGCCAAAGTACAGGGTCGCATGAGACAATTTTCAACCGAAATACAACGTGAATTCATCAAGTCACTGCTCATTTTCATCAGACGCATAGTCATAAAAGAACGTGTTGAAGATCTCCAGCTTGCCGTTGAATCATATCAGACACGTGTCAACTTCACTCCACCACAGCTTGATCTTCCCGATATCTACCAGCTATCACAATTAACGCTCATCAGCAAACCGTTTGGTGTCGTTTATCGCAGTGAACTTCATCGCAATTGCTTGATGACGTGTAATGAGCTTCACAAATTTGGAGATCATACTCTGAAGATGGTTAGGGACGGATTAGCTTATCGATTGAAGGATATACGTGAAAACATTAGGAACCCTAAGCGATGGAATTCTCAGGATCGGAGGAATGTGAGAAGGATCATCACCATGATTGATGAACGGTTGTTCAGAAGGGATCAGTTACGAACGTTGGAAAGCTTTGTTGGTGGTCGACCCAGGATCAACATCACCGGCTATCAACGCCCTGTTCGTACTCCTGGGAACATCACTGCACTTCCTGGTACCCCTTGAATTGTTTCTTTCATATAATTTTGGATGTGTGATTAAATATGTCTATGGCTTGTGCACACATAACAGTGTACAACCCGTTCTTGTCAAGAAAGGACCCTGTGTGTTAAGAATCGTTGAAGCTCATCTAGGAATAACAATAACAACAATAAATAGAATGCACAGCGGAATAAATCAAAACAACATTGTTATTGCTAAAGGTTTCTTCGTCATCATCATGTGTTCTACAAAACACATCTACAGCCCCAATCCTAGATGATCAACTCTAAGACGGTTACACTCTAACAGGGATCCATGATCCTTGAGGCTGACCAACTACATGTCGACATTCACTAGTCTAGGCGTTTAAATAAACTCACGCCCTAGACACACACACACCTATGTCTTATGTTTACATTGTTTGACACTTCTATCTAACCTATGTACCCTGCATCTCTTTATACACTAGAGAATACTAGGGTTTACAAAGAGATAAATGTGAATATACAGAATATCTTCTTTAACAAGTAAATTGATCTTCTGAATATTCTCTTCTTTGAAGTTATCCTCCTTGTCATAAACAGTCCTTCATCTTTCATACTATTTTGTCTTATCAACTCAAGGAACCTAATTCCCAACAATCTTCCCCTAGTTGATAATGACAAAACCACATAAGCATGAACTTCCCCTGAAGCTAATATGAATGAAAGATAAACGAACTTCCCCTTAACCATGCAATCACCAAGAATCTTCAAGTTGCAGCTTCCATGTAAATATTCTTCCCCTTTTTGTCATCTTCAATTAGGGGTCATAAGTGAGCAACCTTGATCTTCACAACTACAAATCAAAATCAGCAGTAGTAATAACAACTAGCAGTTGTAAAAACCTTCACCTCGAATGATACATGCAAATGGTTAAATATTTTAACATTAAGCTTCCCCTGAAAACCCATATAGTAACCATTTTCTTGATTCTTCAAATCTGTAAGCTCCATGTAATGATCACTTGTGAAGAAAACCAAATATAACGAACTTGATGAAGAAGTAAAATCACCCAAACTTGTATCTTATGTCTTGTTTATCCACGTGACTCTGAACGTATACTAACCAATGTATAAGGAGACCGCAATCTCTTGACAATAATCACTGAGCACAATAACGTCACTCCTTTAAGTGTTATGTCAATTCTTCGTCACAATCATTGAAGCACGAACAAGTTACCCCCTACCAAAAGGTATGATAAAACACAAACTCAAATAATTCCACTTCATCTTCAAATAGGTGATAAACGCCTTTCTTCGTAATCAACTATGACAATAAGAATGAGCCATGAACCTGTTAAGAACAAAAATAAAAATCCTCTTGTGTGTGTGAGCCAAATCCCATGTGTGTGTCATCACAATCAAAAACCATAACCTGCCATATGACACCCAATATCAAACAATACAAATAATCTGCATGACTTCCCCTTACTGTTTGTAATTCATGCCATAAAACCAATAATCATCTTTCAATCCATGCAATATACAACATGAAGTGAAAAGCCACGACAACCCATAAATTTTAGTATACCTGCTTGAATAAAATACACCAACTGTCACAAATCAATGTTAATCAGTGGAAGCCAAGTGAGCAGTTGAGGAGAACTCAGCAGGGGTAGCAAGTTAAGTAGCAGTGGAGATGATGTAAAGGTAGCAGTGGTTTTGAGAAAACTATCCGTGGTTACCACAGTACATCAGTGGAAATCAAATTACTAACAGTGGTAACGAATAACTAGCAGTGGTTGAGCATAGCTATAAGTGGTTTCGTTAACCTATCAGCAGATTCCAGTAGGTCGATCGAAACACAACAATAGCGATTTTAAACATAAGTTCCAACAGCACGTTTAAAGATTTGTGTTGAGCACGAGTTCCAGCAAGTGTAGTAATCATTGAACGAGCAGCAGCGAGGATACTTCTGGAACGAACCCAACTCCAACATTCACAAACAAACAACATCTAGGGTTTGTTACAAACCGTAACATTCAAATCATTCACTATATATGTATCCATTAAAGTTAAGAATCGTTGAAGCTCATCTAGGAATAACAATAACAACAATAAATAGAATGCACAGCGGAATAAATCAAAACAACATTGTTATTGCTAAAGGTTTCTTCGTCATCATCATGTGTTCTACAAAACACATCTACAGCCCCAATCCTAGATGATCAACTCTAAGACGGTTACACTCTAACAGGGATCCATGATCCTTGAGGCTGACCAACTACATGTCGACATTCACTAGTCTAGGCATTTAAATAAACTCACGCCCTAGACACACACACACCTATGTCTTATGTTTACATTGTTTGACACTTCTATCTAACCTATGTACCCTGCATCTCTTTATATACTAGAGAATACTAGGGTTTACAAAGAGATAAATGTGAATATACAGAATATCTTCTTTAACAAGTAAATTGATCTTCTGAATATTCTCTTCTTTGAAGTTATCCTCCTTGTCATAAACAGTCCTTCATCTTTCATACTATTTTGTCTTATCAACTCAAGGAACCTAATTCCCAACACTGTGGTACGCTTCAGTGCCACAATCCTTATAAAAGGAGCGAAAGCTTCTTATTTTTGAGTAAAACCTATCAAACCTTTCATTTTTTCAAGGTTTTGCTCAAAAAGACAAGTACTTCCCCGTATGATTTTCAAAACCTCAACCGTTTATATCACTAGTTGAGGGGGAGTATTTGCATTAAAACTTTGTTCACAAATTGTTCATAGTGGTCACCTTCTCGCAACACTCGAAATGGTCATATTTATTGTCAAACTTTTCAAAAATAACATTTGATATGCCATTTTTGAGGGGGAGAAAATTGTGTGATAAAAAATATGTTGTGCAAAATGCAAATGAATCTGTGTACTTCAGACTTAACCAATGAATTGACGATACTAAACTGTTAGTAACTCGAAAAGACTTGTCCTGGACGGGTAATAATTTCAAGCTAGTTCGCTAGTAATGTAAACGTGTCTCGCAAAGGACTTGTCCAAGTAGAAAGTACCATTCGAGACACTCTTGGTAGACATGAACTCTGACGGTTATGACAACCTTTCGAGGTTTGTCTACACCTTCAAGGTAGTTATTAGAGCTAGTTGTCACCTAAAAGCTGACAATATAACTCTTTAACTATGCAACGTAACCGTGTCTCGCGGGGGATTGTCTATCTCTAGTGGATCAATTCAAAACGTGCGCGCTCTTTCCTCACTGTGCATTTAAACCAATAAAACTATTAAGCACATGTGGAGGGGGAGTATTTATGCAAAATCATATCTCTACAGTGGTTCTAAAATGTTTTCATTAATAAACACTTTGAGAGATTTAATTTTTCAGTGGTACAAAATAGTTTTATGGCAACATAGGTTAGTCATGGTGTTATAAGGTGACTAAGGTTAGGAATAACCATCCTATGATCCGCCAGAGCCGGAGGGATCTACCCAAGGACTCTACCATTAGTTAGTGTTAGAAGTCCTTAGGAATGATTGTAAAAAAGGAGAAAATGAGAATCGGAGAAAGAAGGAGTTGAAGAATCAAAAAGAAATGTAAAGTAAAGGGTGAAAAGAAATAACCCTCCAGATTATTCAACTTAGGGCAGACACCGGGTTCAATTCATATGCTACTGGTTGTCACTTAGTGACATCGATATTGAAGATTAAAAGTCGTCATGGACCCAGTGACGCATGCACTAAACCTTCTTAGCCACTCAAGTTTCTCTCAACAGAAGCTTGTTTCATTCTCACAGGGAACCCTACATAAACTATTGGATTTCTCTTAGAGATCGCTGGTATTGAAGAAGGAGACCCTCTCCCTAGTCTCCGCTCAGGAAAACCAAAATGCACTATTGAGTCTAGAGCCACGAGATTCATCAAAAGATCTCTTAGGTACACTTGACATCTCACCACTTGTTGATCACCAAATAAGATTATCAGTGGTTCATATCGAGTCCTTCACAAATCTTAGCAATCTGTCTAGAACATTTATGAGAGGTTCACAACTATGATCCTCAATGATTGAATGGAAACTCCTGCCAGGGTCAACATCAAACAGCCCTGACAGCAGGTCACTTCGGTAACTCCCCGTGGATTACACGGAGTATGTCTCAAACGGTCTAAAGTCGTGAGGTGATGCTTCGGTGTACCTCAGCGACTCATCTGAACTGTAGATGTACTTCGGTACATCGCGTTATCTCACTTGTGGGACTCCAGTTCAGGAACGGCCTTTGTAAGAATTAGAGTTGTGTTTTCACACTATGCTGTTAACACTCTCGAAGTTCAAACTTGTAAGTGCCGGAACCTGCTTATTACTAACCGTTTGAAATGTTTTCTTCTTATGGAAGCTCCGGAGCGGGATGATCGTGCTGATTCTTCTCATGCTCACGCCAACATCATCACTAATGGAAGTTCTATCCAAAAGCAACACAACAGTCAGAATGATTCTTCGTCAAACCAAAGAATCTACAAAGTTAAAGACTTAAAGAACTTCATCAGTATTGAATTCCAACGTCAAAGAGCGTGTGATCATGTTGAAGAATGACGTGGAGACACTGGAGCAGCGAAGCAAACCTGAGGCAGACTTGATGCAGACAACAACATACTATCACTTTCACCACAAAGAACAATGATCAAATAACAAAGTTAAAGATGACGTCAAAGCATAACTGCTCAAAGAAAACTATCTCTCTACACTGGGGAGATTATTCGAATCAAGGCAATTCTTCTCACAAGAAAGAAGAATGTCAGAAGACGTCAGAGCTACTATTACCTCAACGCCTTCACCGTTCATCACCAACACTTGAGGGGGAGATTGTTGGAATCACTCCTAATCCATAATCAAGTGTTAGTGATTAATATGTAATAGTTAGCTTTATTATGGCCTTTATGTTTGTTATTAGCCTTAAGCTTATGTAGAAGGCCCATGAGCTTAGGCCCAAGCCCATAAAGGAAAGGAAGGGAACTAGGAGTGTTGCCCTAGTTTCCATCCTATAAATACCTTACGTAAACCCTCACTTGAGGGTTGGTTGTTCAAGTTATTCTCTCTTCACATACTCTACGCGTAACCGGTCTTACTTTATCGTGTGTGTGTGTTTGGATCTTTTTCAATCGCCTTATCTCTTTCTATATTACTTGTGTTTGTAAAACTAGTGACCTAACATTAGGATTCCGTAAACGAGAGATTATAGCTTTGGAAACACATTTGTCATGACAATCAGAATTCATACTTTTACGACAAATAACACAAGGTGCATCAGACTGAATATCAAAAGTGCTTAAAGGTTTAGCATTCGTTACATCACTATTTCTATTACATTTTCCAAACGCAACATCTATAGTGGAAGCAACGTGAGTCTTATTCATAGTCCTAGGGTGTTCTTCTACTTTAGCATTCCTTACTGATCTTTTCTTAGGTCGCAACTTCCTATTCTTCGATTGAGTGCTCCTAGGCTGTGAAGTGCGGACGTTTGGAAAAGACGCAACTATTCCTGTTTCAGTAGAAGGAAGTACGTTAGCAACTTGTGATTTGGCAGTAGGGATTCTAGGTGCATGATTACTAAGTGTGACTGATGATAATCTCTTAATGATGGTTGACGGAAGTTGTTCATACTTTCCTAACATTTCTCTTAGCTTAGAGATAGTGTGAATCAAATCTTGATTTTCAGAACGAATATTACCAGCAAAATTCATGACTTCTCTAGTGTAAGCAAGATAGTGATCAAGTTCGTTTGATGCTTCATGTCGAGTCTTATTGAGTAAATCAAATATGACACCATATTCATGTTTAACTTTTAGAAGTTCTTGTTCATATTTAGAGATTTGACTTTTCAAAGACACGTTTTGATCATCCAGTTGCTCAATTTTAGGATCAGAAGATTTTGCACTCAACTGAGCGATTTTCTTTTGAAAACTAAGTTGATGGTTGTGAATATCTTTTTCACACCAATGAAGACGACGTTTTGCATTGTAAAGTTCGTTAAGTAATCGTGTATTTTCAACTTTTAAAGACTCGATCTGAAGCACATTATCAATATTCTCAACAGTTACCACAGAGTCAACAGTATCAGCAGAGATATAATCAGATGCATGTGGCAAAGAATAGAATAACACAACATTATGGATATCAGCACAGATAACATCTTCCAAGAGTCGATCAACATCTTTTCTCAACATTTTCTTTTTGCTTTTAGTATTAGAAATAGATGTTTCAGTTTTCTCGAAAACGACCTTCATCACGCCAAGTTCCTTATGAAAATCTTTTTCCCAAGCTAATGCACAACTTTTCAAATTTTTAACATTTGGTAAAAGATTTTTCTGAAAAATGTCTCTTTGTTCTCGCGCTAAAGGCGATTGAAAGTGTTGAACTTTGATTTCAGAATGATGTTCTATCTCATGTTCTAAAGTTTTGAGGTCAGCCATGAAAATATCAAAATATCTAAGAATTTTGCGATTTTCAGGTTTTGAGTTTACTTCACTGATTGAAGGTAAAGGACCATAAATTTGTGCATATTCTGGTTGGGGATTAACATTAGAAGACTCAGGTGTTTTGATGATAACCCTTGGTGTGTTAGAAGAATCCGTTGTTGTGACGAAAGTGACCGGTTTTGAATAATTAAAAGGTTTGTTGTAAACAGCCGTTTTTAATTTTGATCGACTCTCGTCTTCTGCATCTAATTCCTCTTGACGATGATATTCAACAACACTCATAACAGTATCATTAATTTTATATTCTGCACTGGAAACTTCAGGATTTGGTTTGAATGTTTTGAGTGAAAGCTTTGGTTTGTAATAAGCTAGATTTGGTCCATATCCTTTTGGATTGGATTTTAAAGTAAACTTTTCAATAGCTGTTACTAATTCACCATGTTTGTAAACAACAGTTTTAAACTCTTTAATTTTGTTTTGCAAGCCAATAATTTCTGCAAGAAGGTCATCTACCCGATTCGTTGAATGCTTTTTGTATGCTGAGAACTGTTTTTGACAATTTAACAACTCAGCCTTAGCTTTTTGATTTTCCAAGGTGAGAGCGTTAATTTGCTTTTTATTTTCATGTTTCAGTTGTTCTATTTCAGACAACAAAGCATTCTTCGAAGCGGCTAGATCACGCATCTGTCTCTCTAAATATTTTTCGTTTTGATGAGATTTAGCAAAAGCGGCTTCAAAACCTTTTTCACGGTTTTCTTGAGTTTTGAAAAATTTGAGTTGCATTTGTAAGCATTCAAAATCCTTGGTTAACAGTGCATTTTTGCTTTTTAAGTCCTTATTTAATGCATAACATTCCTCCATTTTGATTTGATGGTCTTGAATTAAACGAGCAAAATCTGGATGAGGCAACAGTTCAGCTTGTTCAACGTGAGTTACAACATGATCATTATTTAGATCCTCAAGTACAACCACGGAGTCAATTTGATTATCAAAGGAAACCACAAGGTCATCTTGATCGTCAAATGTAACTACAGGGTTAATTTGAAAATCGTCAGAATGAGATGTAGATGACTCATTTTGAACAGTCTGATCCGTGCCGGATTCAGATATTGGCGGAGATATTAGTTCAGATATGATGATGGTTTGTTCGGGTACCTGAGACAAGCCATCAGTGTCATACACTGGGCCTGTTTCACTCATGTGTAACTCATGCATATTAGCCATCAACATAACAGCTGCATTGGCCTGCAAGTCCTCCATGTCATCATCTGAGTCTGCATCTGCCATAAAGCTTTGTTCTTTGTTTGTGAGAGATCCACCAGCTTCATCCTTAAGAGCCAAAAGAAGAGCCTCTTTGAAATAAGCACTGCCCCTAGTCCTTGGCTTTGGGCATGCATTAGGCAGGTGTCCCTTCTCATTGCAGTTGTAGCATCGAAGACCATTCAAACCATGCTGAGCATTTCCATGTTCCACCACTTGAGCTCTGTTGTTATTCCTACCCCTAGCATTAAACCCTTGACCACCTCCCATTTGACGACCATAACTACGATTCTGAATTTCAACTCGTCCATTGTTCACAACAGCCTGATTTCGTGTATTGGATGAGGAACGAATACGATTGTTGGATTTGTTTGTATAACGGCTAAAAGCATTAGCAATCATAACAAATCTCTGTTGCAATGCTTCGAACGGATCAGATTCCTCATTAGTTTGACTATGAAGTGCTTGATCATTGTTGTTGTTGTAAGGAACCAATTGATTTTCTGGAGATTGCTGTGATGGATCGTTTGGTGTGACTGAGGCAGTTGGTTGAGTTGCTTGTTGAGGAGGATAACTTTGTTGAGCATATAAGGCAAGTTGTTGATTTTCCGGATGTGTAGATGGAGCAATTTGAGCACGGAGAATCCTTTCCCGATCAACTTCCTTTTCATGAGGCTTCAAGTAATCGTACAACAATCCATATGTAGAATGATGCATATTCTTCGCTTGACAGAGAAAAATGACATACTTCTCCCATTCAGGACCAAGACTACTCAGGAACTTAGTATTCACTGCAATTCTTGGCATGATGATGTTGTGTTTATCCAAATCATTGATGATGTCTGAAAATCGATGATGATAAGACTCTAGTGTCTCTCCAGGTTCAATCATGAAGTGTTCATAAGCCAAGTAAATTTTGGATTCCAAATCCTCCTGATTGAGTACAGATCCTTACATAAGAAGATGAATATGGTCCCACATTTCCTTTGCAGTCTTTTGAGCATCAACACTTCGAAGAATTGGGTTAGGTAATCCTAAAAGGATATATTGCATTGCAAGCTCATCAGCTTCATAGTGTAGAAGTTCTGTTGGATTTAGATCTGCAACAGTAGCAATGTTTGTTTGTTCATCTCTTGGTGGAATAGCAGTAGGATCTCCGGGTACAATGACAGTAGGCATCTCAAATGGACCTTCCAAGATAACCTTCTTTAAGAACTTTCCATGTGGCTTCTTCAGATCACAAAATCTAAAGAACCTTATCACCCATTGATCGTAGTTTCCTGGAGTGAGCATTGGAGGTCTATCAAGTAATCCAGCTTCATGAATTGATTGTTGGCTGCTTAAAGCTTCACACATCTTTGCAAACCAAGTGGGTTCCTTCATAGTGTTCCTTGATGGATGTTGATTGAATTCATTTGTGTAGGGTTGAACTTGAAGACTTGGTGGTGTTTGAACCATTTGTGGTGGGGGAATTGCACCAAGTTGTGGAGTATGTTGTTGTTGATAAAGTGCTTGTTGTTGATTCCATTGTTGATGTTGTGGACTTAGTTGTTGTTGTCGTGGAGGATAAGTGTAAGGGAAATAGTTAGAGTATGGTGGTTGAGACATGTTGAAAACTTGTGTTGGTAAAAATGGATCTTTGTAGTCGAATGAACCTTTGTTGATGAAGTGTCCTTAGGCGTAGAAAAGACAAGAACCAAGTAGCACTTATGCGTAAAAACACCAAAGTTACGCGTAACAATAAGGAGTTACGCGTAGGATTTAGCTTACGCGTAAGTAGGGAAAAGCACTAAAGTTAGGCGTAGACAAAAGTTAGGCGTAGAAAGTTAGGCGTAGGATTTTCTTATGCGTAAGACTAGGCTTAGGCGTAAGAAAGATCTTAGGCGTAGGATTTCTACGCGTAAGCTTATGCTTATGCGTAATTTTAGGGTTTTTGCCCAAATGATCTTTTACACTATCACAGTGCAAAAGATATCCAAAGTCGACGTATTTTCAGACTTATCCAAGTAAGAAAACACGGAATAAACCACGAAAATGAAGATCAAACCAAGGAAGCACTTACGCGTAGTTTTAGGGTTTTACTACGCGTAGAAATGCTCGTAACTTTGATTCTGTCCAAAAGTGTTTCTAAACCAGTTTTTGTGTGATAAAATAGCTTCAATAACACCAAAATACACAAAAGTGTGAAACTTGATGAACCAAAGCCTCTAAAACAGTTACGCGTAGAACTGCACCCACGTTCAAAAACTAGATGAAAAACAACTATCCACGCATAAAGTTTGAAACTTTTTACCAAAAACAAGTATTTTAACACCTTAAAACGTTGAAAGTACAAGAATCTTGGATTCAAAAGTGTAAAAAATACGTTTTTGATCAAGCCAAAGGTGAGGTATACGCAAGTTAGGCGTGAGACCAAAACTCACTTCAAACAATACGTTCACTCAACTATTAGGCGATTGATACCACTGTTAGGTCACTAGTTTTACAAACACAAGTATTATAGAAAGAGATAAGGCGATTGAACAAGTAAACAAACACACACACACGATAATAGTAATACGGTTTACGCGTAGGAATATGTGAAAAGAGAACTTGAACAACCAACCTTCAAATGAAGGTTTACAAGAGTATTTATAGGAGGAAAGCTAGGGCAACACTCCTAGTTTCCATCCTTTCCTTAATGGACTAAGGCCTAAGCTTATGGGCCTTCTACATAAGCCTAAGGCTAATTGCAAACATAAAGGCCATAATAAAGCTAACTATTACATATTAATTACTAACACTTGATTATGGTTTAGGAGTGATTCCAACACAGGGGTCCGAGTCTTGACTCGTGCTCACTCCAGTTGGTGCCCTACTAGGCCAGAAGATTTGCCGAAGCTATTCCTTGTGGGGTGGACAATGGTTGATGCCAAAAAGCACCCGGGGTCAGGGTGTTCCCGCCATCTACACCTTTTGTGGAATCTACAGAGACATATACTTCACAGTTGTCCCCATACAAGCAACATATACTATTTAGGGGGTGTTTACTAAATTAAATGGTTTGATATAATGGTCTTAATTAGACTCTTATAAGGAAGAGTGAAGCTTTAATGCCTCTTCCAATTAAGAATGACTAAGGTTTTGAGCCCACATTTTTTTCCCACTAAAAAGAAAGTAAACACCCCTTTAGTTGGATTATATATTATAAAAGTTAACTGCATTCGTTTCATCTTTTCTAATATTGAGTGTTCTAACGACATAAATATTAATTATCTAGTTACCTTTGAAACTATTCTTTTTTACAAGATTCAATATGTATATGATGAAGTCTGTGTAGTGTGTACAAAGCTACTTTCAATTTCCATTTTTAATGAGTTTGGTGGAGATTACATGCACAATTTTAATGCTCTTTGGATTTGGGCCGTTGGCCCAATCCTGCCTATATCATAGTTAGTCGGTCCAAAACCGGCCATTAAGCCCCACCCACCTTGACAATTTGAACAAATTAAAAGGGCAAAGTTGTTATGATTCAGATATTAACATGGATCGTTTTTTTTTATCGGCAAGTTCGAAAACGTTGAACCAGACCAGGACTGAATTTTCCTAATGTAATATCATAACATTTGATAGGCATTGCCGTTCTATTAAAAAACAACTATGAGGGCGTTTGGGTTGCTTTATCTAAAGTATGCAGCAAGCAATGGAAAAAAAATGGCTGGTTAGGGTTTTTGGGTTTAAGCGTGTGTTTCTTGTGGTGGATTAGGGTAGGCTCTGATTACTTTATTAGAATTGGTAAAAATCTCATGCTCAATTATTATTAAGCTCTATAGTCAATAATAAACAATGCATGGGCTAAGCCCTATAGTAAATATTAAACAATGAGCTAATAATAATCATTCTCCTAATACGTAGGGGCGAGTATGGTTTGGTTTAACTCAGTTTTAGGCTAAAACCGAAACCAAACCGAAAATTTTTGGTTTTGCTTTCTAGAAACTGTTCGGTATCTATTTTATCTAGGTTCGGTTTTTTGTTCCTTTGCAGTTTGTTTTTTAGGTTTTTCTGGTTTAATCTAGGTTTGGTCTTTCCAATGTCGAATTTTTAATACGTCACAAATTAACACTTTCAAGTTAAAACAATAAAGGAACACACTATAATGACTTTTAAAAACTAATGATGATGATTAAAAAAAGAAAAAAAAAAGAAAAAAAAAGTATTATGTATTTTTGCCACGTCAACCTCCTGAAAAGGAAGAATGTGGTGGCGAGTTCAAACCATGTGGATTAGTCGGCCAAAGGATCGGAAACCATGGTTACATAAAAAGAAAAGGATTATAGGAGCATGTATTTTGTCTGTTCGATTTTTTCGGTTTGGTTTTTATGCTAAAATCAAACCGAACCGTAAACTTTGGTTTCTCTAAAATACAAAAACTAAACCATCGATATTTCAATCTGTTTCGCCTTTTCGGTTTTTGTTTCTCGGTTTATTTTGGTTTAGTTTCTGTTTTTCAGTTTTCTGCACGCCCCTAATAATAAGTTCATCATTTTTTTCTTTTCTTAATCGGATTTTTTCCCTTCAAGTTTTGCATTCCTATAGTGGTAGTAGTGTTGGTATGCTTTTATTCACGAAATGAATCTGAGAAACCATTGAATTCTAAAATAATGTACTAATTGGGTCGAAAGGTGGCAATGGGGTTTACGTGGTTACATTTTACTTCTTATTTGGTACCTGTCCTATCCCTTTATATAAATGAAAGTGAATAATTTGGTGAAGTCTATCTAGACTACTACATTTGCTGGCAGTAGATCAATGAGTTTGATGATTGGATGCATAATTTTTTAAGGCAATAATACATTCAAAAGTTTGATTAAGATTATGTCGACGAACGCTATTTTGCTCCATTTTTTTGCTCCTCCATCATAAATAGTTTTTGCATAACAGCAAACACAATGGTAACCCAAATTATAAAATAACACCGTCCACGTCAGCGCCATATCAGCTTTAACATTTCACTTTAACATCCCTAAAAAACACCCACATCAATAACATCAATAACATTTCATATTTTCAATTTCAACCCCTAAACTAAAACAAACACTTCATTTATTAAACTAAAAATAACATTAAATTTGAAAACATATTACAATACGAAATTAAAAAAATACACCGAAAAAAAAATTACAACAAATAAAAAAACACACCGCAAATTAAACGTTACAATATAAAGGAAATGACAACGAAAAAAAATAACAAAACGTAGCAAATACTTATTCATCATCGTGGCTCTCTTGTTGTTGTCCATGTCGTTCAAGATTCTTCTGCCAAACATGCTCCATAAGGTCCTGTTGGAGTTGGGTATGCGTTTGTCGGTCGTGTATTTCTTTTGCCTTACGACTGTGAGTATCACATCTTTCAACCCATCTTCGTTGCCTCAAATTTGCTGACGGATCCACCCACAATTCGTTATAGTCACGTAATGCTAATTTTTGATCTTTTATAATCATGTTATGCAAAATAATGCAAGAATACATGATTCTACGTATCGTGGCAATTTCCCATTGACGTGCGGTTGTTGTAGTATACCCCAACGGCCTTGAAGCACACCAAAAGCACGTTCAATATCCTTTCGAGCACTTTCTTGTCTCCTTTTAAAGTACGTATGTTTTTCGTCAGTTGTTGCCGAGAAGGATTTGACGTAAGTTGCTCACTGTGGATAAATTCCATCAGCCAAGTAATACCCCTGTTCATACCTAGTTCCATTGACCATATAAGGTGCTCTTGGGGCAATGTCAGCAAGAATGTCGTCGAATAACGGAGAGTTATCTAAAACATTAATATCGTTATTCGCCCCCGCCATCCCAAAAAATGCATGCCAGATCCATAAATCTTGAGAAGCAACAGCTTCAAGCATAATTGTTGGGTATTTTTTTATCACCCCTAGCAAAATGCCTTTGCCAAGCCACTGGACAATTTTTCTATTCCCAGTGCATACAGTCAATGCTACCAAGCATTCTCGGAAAACCATGTTTTTCTTCATGTTGTTGATAATGTTTTTGAATGTCGGCCCATGTTGGTTTTCTTAAATACTCCGACATAAACAAATCAATAATGCATTTGTTAAAATTATCAAGACATACTTTTGAAGTACTCGCACCCATTTGCAAGTATTCATCAAATGCATCGGGTGAGGTGCCGTACGCCAATTGGCGTATGGCAGACGTACACTTCATTAGAAGACTTAAACTCATTCGACCGGTACAATCGGGTGTTTGCCTAAAGAAAGTAAAATGATCTGGAATATTATCGGAAGTATAAGATTCAATACCTTCAACTATTTGCAGGAATAGTTTCCGGCTCATACGAAATCTTCTACGAAAATTCCGGTTTGAATACTTACAACCGTCAACAAAATAATCGTTGCGCAGACGTTCTTCTGCAATATCACGTTCACGATATATATGGCTACGAGCACGAGTAGGATGTTGAGATGCTTCTTCTTGTTTCAACTGAAGGTGGTACTCGTACGCGAACGCCATAAATTGGAAGTCCTCTTTGTCATCAACGTCTGACAATTGCAGAGGAATTTCACCAAATTGATTTGGATCCATTGTGAACGAACTTGATTCTTGAATTATTGAAGTGTGAGAGGAAGTATATAAATTGTGAATTTGAATTATGGAAGTGTGAAAAAAATGGTGTTTTAGTTAGGTATTTATAGTGGTAAAAAAATGTTTTTAATTTTTTTTTAATTTTTTTTTGGGGTAAAAACTAGTCGTTAGGGGGTTTTATGTAAAATTTTTTTAAAATCTAACGGCTGCTATGCCTTTATGAATGTAACTGCTCTAAGTGATGCAGTATCAGGCTCAAATCTCAATGGTAGCTAGTGACATCAGGATGGCTGATTAAAGTTCTCTAATCCATGGCAGTTTAAGTAAAACTGATAAGGTTTTAAAATGTACCTTTTTGAGGGGTCGTTTAAGCCCTTATTTGATCACTTTTGTATCCGTTATTACTTAATATCGTTCCTTTTCACTTTTTAGGTCTCTTGAAGGCAAATTGCTGGAATGGCACTTATTTGGACGAAAATGCGCAGATATACGAAGAAAAAGGCCAAAGTCAAGAATCGAGACACTCAAGCTGCTGAAACACAAGGGGACGGCGTCAGGTGTTATCTGGGACACCGTCGCATCACTTTTGTGACGGCTCAGTAGCCAAATTGCTTATTTACAAGTGACGGTGTCAGGCTTTAAAAGAGTAGGTCGTCGCAACTCAGACGGCCTAGATTTGATCCAAACGGTGTCAGAGACTGAAGGGGACGGCGTCACAAGCATAAGGTGACGCCGTCGCAAAACAAACATGGCCAAGACGAAACCCTAATGACGACGACCCGACGACGTCACAATTCATAAAGTGACGCCGTCGCGATTGTAATCTTATATATAGAATCCGAATTTTTTAGTTTTCAGTGTGTAGTCTTTTGGAGTAAAAACCTAAACCGAACCAAGGCTGTATTGTACAGTATTTTAGGGTTCCAAACCCTATCTTACATCAAGATAAGTGTTTTACTTCATTAATTCAATTATGTCTTCAATTAATTGTGTGTATGCTTGCATGTTCAACATGTCCGGCTAAATTACTTGTGTGCTTGCTTAGATATATGAAACCTAGTTGTTAATTATTATTAGGTTGTCTCTTATCTTAATTGCAATTGGCTTAGGAGTGCGACTAGGCTATCGTTGTGTTTAATACTTGATAAATCTTTGATAGTTTATGAATGACTTAGTGGATTCGTTTACTAAACCCAAAGATAACCTCAAAGTTAGTTTATGAATGACTTAGTGGATTTTGTTTACTACACTTAAAGGTGACTTCAAAAAGTTAGGGAATGCACACCTTACAACCTTAGAAAACACAGCGAGTTAAGAATAAGGACGTGACAATTCAACCATCAATAGGAGATAACTAGGGAGTAGTAGCATCTAGGTAAACACATCTTTAACTATCATACGAGCACACAAAAATATACATAGACTATCCTCACCTCACCTTAGTTAATTAGATAAGTAGAGTAATCGGTAGAAATACCAACCCCCAAATCCAAACCCCGAGATTCGTACCTTTCCATTTCCTAAAAACATAAAAAGATAAAAAAATAATCTTCCTCGACCCCAACCTTAGCGTAGTAACTTCTCACTAGCATTCCTATTCCCCTAGAGAACGATATCAATTCCCGTGGCTTACCCTAATACTACACTACAACGATTAGGTTCACTGCCTAGGGTGTTGAAAAACTTGCTCGACGAAAAGGAAGTTCCTTTGACCCCGAACGACGCGTGTTCATAATGGAAGGTGATAACCAACCACCATTCATCAACCTACCACCAAATGACCCGCCAAGAGGCCGTACTCTTGGTGAATACTCGAGACCAAGCCACCTAGGCTATAGGAACACCATTGAGCTTCCCGACCAAGCCCAAACTACGGCCCTGTGATCCGACACCATCCGGTTGGTGCAAAACGGATGTGCATTCCATGGACTTCGTTCCGAAGATCCTAATCAGCATCTTAAGGATTTCCTTAAAATTGTCGATTCCATCGACCTCGATGCTACTACTCGGGAGACCACGCGTGTGCGTCTCTTCCAATTCTCTCTACGAAAACAAGCTAGTAGATGGCTTTGGCATCTTCCCACGAGATC